>JAAFCE010009109.1:15912066-15943715 GCA_013389805.1 Trigoniulus corallinus
CTCGTCTGATCACTGAAGTTAAGCAACGCAAGCCCAGTTAGTACTGACATGGGTGGTCGCTCGGGAAAAACTGGGTACTGCTAATACCCAATAATCGTCACATTAGTGTAGTGTCTGTGCAGTATATGCATTAGAACTATACAGTGGACGGGTCTCTAATGACCTCGTGGTTGACGGGACCTTAAACTCCAACAAACAAAAAAATGAAATTAATCCAGCATCTGTAACAACTGGAGCACAGATATGAACTCCTACAAATGGATGTCTTGCCAATTTACTCATTAGCCTCGTCAAATTAAGGATTACCGGTAGTTTCCGGAATCTCCACAAACTAATGGATCAGAATGGAACTCGCACGATTTGAACGCGAATCAACCACGCTACAAAATTGAGCTCCCGATGGTAATTAAATCAGTCAGCTCAACTGCATCTCGATCAATGTTGAAAGATGCTTGACAGATTTTAAGTATTTAGTGCAATCTTTGTATTTTACTTGGAAATTTCGAGAGAAAGTGAGATGAACAAGTGCTATTAAGCGGATGGTTCGTTTTCTACGTGAAGGTCATCCAAAATGAATACAGTATATATTTCGAGTAGGAAAAAAACTGAGAAGAGGTACTGTAGTAGGTGTATTTTAGTATTCAAATAATACAACCGTTAAAAATACTATGTAGGTAACATTTCATTAAAATATTTCCCCAAAATAAAAAAAATAAATAAAATTCAGTTTACAAAGATAGAGAGGGAGAGACAGGGTGGAGAAGAGACAAGATGAGAAAGGGTTGAAAGGATATAAAAAATTAAAAACTAGCCATTATGGAGAAGTATATACATAGAAAATACACCTTCAAGACATCTTGACATTTAACAGACTCGTAATAAAAATACCATTAATTTCTTTTAAAGTTTGTTTTTTAAATATTCTGCATTTTTGAAGAGAGAGAGAGAGAGAGAGAGAGAGAGAGAGAGAGAGAGAGAGAGAGAGAGAGAGAGAGACAGAGAGAGACAGAGCTGAATCAAATCTGAGATGATTTCATGGCTTCATTGTTTTCTGTGAAATAAAGGGAAGGGCGGCGATTGGTTACAATTTCACAGAAGAAATAAATACCTAATTCATATTACAAATGAGGTCCCTGTCCAAAATTCGAGGGAGTTCAAAAAAAGGTAATTCTACACTTCAAAAATCTACTGAGTAGCACTAGCAACAAGAGAGTAAATTTATTTAATATAATTATTCACAAGCCTTCGTTTCCAAGTTAGCAACAGGAATAATTAACGTCTTTTTTTAGAAAAAAAAATTACTTTAGGGTGGAGTGGGAGTGTACCTACCGCAGACTTCAGCTCCTTACAGGTAACCAACAGTGTCCACTAGGGAGGGTATCGACCTCGCGACCTCAACATTTACTTAGATGGCGCAGAGGTAGCATTTATTATTTTTCGATTCTAGAAGGGAGGAGGGGAGGAAGGGGCAAGAGTCCCGTTTGGCCATCTCTGCAGATACTCATGCTAGCAGCTAACTGCCATTCCGGTTGCCCGATGTGAAGAACACAGAGTCGGTTGGTAAGAAGAATCCTTTGTCCGAGACCATTTCAGACTCTACAATGTTGCAGGCTCAGGTT
The DNA here is from genome assembly GCA_013389805.1 of Trigoniulus corallinus. NCBI lineage: Eukaryota > Metazoa > Arthropoda > Diplopoda > Spirobolida > Trigoniulidae > Trigoniulus > Trigoniulus corallinus. The sequence goes on from JAAFCE010009109.1 coordinate 15,913,686, forward strand.
CTGCAATTCTGATATAACCGGAGTGTCACCCAACTCACAATCGAGGTGTTACCAACAGTCAAAGAGGTACAAGACTGATGAGGGTGGGGGATCCCCTTATACCGTTGTTGAGAGTAAGAGGAGCAGCGAATTGCGTTGGACACACCAGCTCTCGTCTGATTACTGAAGCTAAGCAGGGCAACCCCAGCTAGTACTGACATGGGTGGCCGCTTGGGAAAACTGGGTACTGCTAATACCCAAAAATCGTCGCAGTAGTGTAGTGCCTGTGCAGTCTCTGCATGAGAACTATGCTGTGGACGGGGCTCTAATGACCTTTGTAGTTGAAGGGCCCTAAAACACCAACAAACAACAACAATTGAGAGTATGCTTCTTCTTTGTTCCGGAGTCTACAAGACACCCTTCATGAAATCAAGGTAGGAATAAAAAGAAGGCTAGGGAAGAAAAAGAAAGAAGAGGAGGAGGAGTAAGGGCGACGAACAGCTACAATTGGAACTGTTATTTCGTTTTTTCCGTATTGAAAGGGTTATTAAGCGCATTTTTTCGGTCTGATACGGAAGCCGCCATACTCCTGCTTCTTGTGGCCTAAAAACTCATCCGTCCTTGCCAGTAAGGATTGAACCTGGGCACAATGATCCCAAGAATCATCAACTACATGAGATGATGCATAAAACCGGTGTTGATGAACCAGGAGGAGGATATTTTTTTCTGATGAAACTGCACTTGAATTGTCAAGAGGTCGTGCCCCTTGTCAAGAGTCGCCCGAATACCCTACACAAACCACACCTCAACAATGATACTACATTTTGTAGGTTCACTAATTCATCAGTACCAAAAACATAGATTTAAATTCCTACTTTTATGAAAAGGTAATTCCTGTAGGAAGATTTCAGCAGAGTGGTGACACAGACCCCACTGCCACTGCAGCATATTAATGAGCACTGAAAGGGTTGTGACACGAGGGTAAGTATCCGACCGGTCTTACTAGATGTGTGGGATGAGAGTTTAGAATAGGATAATGACGGCGATATGACGATGAAAAAAAAAGAAACGCAGGAAGGACATAAATTTGCCGACGACTGATGATGATATGAAAGGTATTCTGACATGGGAATGTAAACCTGGGCACTCTGTGCTCTTTACTCTTTATAAAATGCTACTATATACCATTGGTATGCGGTTCAAGACTTTCGACTCTCCTAAGTAAATGACCCTGTGTCCCACGTTAATGACGCTATAAATTAAATTAAATAATTAAGGACATTAGACTTTCCTGAGGAACTACAAAAATGCTTACGCTTCTTCAAAGTGATGGTATTATTATTTCTTTTTTAAATATCTTCAGGGGCGAGCAGACAGTCATTCAACTGCCTAGTTGAATCGGGTCAATAACTCCTAGGACATCTGTAAGACAATGGATCCTTCCTAAAGGGACCGAATGAAATGACCATTCATCTCAGGGAGCGGCAAATTGCGTTGGACACACCAGTTCTCGTCTGATCACTGAAGTTAAGCAACGCAACCCCAGTTAGTACTGACATGGGTGGCTGCTTGGAAAAACTGGATGCCGCTAGTATCCAAAAATCGTCGCATTAGTGTAGTGTCTGTGCAGCCTCTGCATAACAACTACACAGTGGACGGGGCTCTAATGACCTTATAGTCGAAGGGCCTTAAAACACCAACAAACAAACAAACCATTCATCTCGGCCCAATACAATAATATCCCACGCAGCGTAACACATAAAATACAGTAGCCGAATAATAAAAGATGGCACCAAGTTTCTGGTTCGTTAGGTTATTTGATGCTGGCATCTCTATTATTGAAGGGGGGGCGAGAGCTACTACACCTGAGAATGTACGCACCACAAGGAGTCGTGGCTTTAATTTCCATCCGACAACGGAAGAAGTGCTTGAAACATCCCTGCCTCTGAACTGAAAGAAGCAAACTCCCACGCGTCGGCCAGGATCGAACCTGCTTCCGCGAACTCAAAAAGTCAAGCATTCAAGCGGCAAGATTCGGGTAATGCGCCTCCCCCGTTAGGTCAATGGGTAATTCCTTCCTTATGATGGGGCGCCTTCCGTCGGCCTGGTGGGGGAAGGGAGTGAAATACTGCACGAATTGTTGTTCCCCAAAAAGGTGCACATTGGTCGCCCCTTCTCCATTACATTCTTACCATAAGCTACAGAAAAAAAGCCACTGGAATTGTAAAGGAGTATTTTTAAATGCCACGAGTGGGACGTTGGATGGTGTTGAAAATTTATTCACTTGAAGGAGTCCAAAAGCGTTTACAAATTCTCTCACAACAAATGGCTTTTCAACCTAAGTTTTTGGACTTAGTTTTTTGAGGATGAAGTCAAGAAAGGGAAAAAACGGACAACCTCCCAATAGTAACTGATTTTATTTCATATAGCAAGCCCTTATATACAAAAACTAAAACAAAAGAAGAAAATGTTTACAGGGAAAGTCCATCATCCAAAATAAAAGATGGACCAGTCATTTCAATGAACAGGATGCCCAAACAATACAGACTATTAGCATCTAGTTAAAAGATTCCCATTGCCCTATGACATCCCTATTGCACAAGGAGAAACACAGTAAATTTAATTGTGTCATGAAAGGACCTAAGCTGGCTCACTCCAAGTATATCAGGAAATTTTTAGAACCAAATAGGAAAATGAATTCAGAGAAAAATACAGGACCAGCTAAAAAATTCCCAAAAAAAATTTCCAACAGATGGATAGTACCATCCCAAAACCATCTTTGGTGAGGAGGGTCAGTCAGGAATTGTTCTCTTTCATTAGGCAACTGCCTCCTTCTCCCATAAGGTAATACTACCCAGGGTCTGAAAAATGAATAAATTAATATTCGGTGCATGACTTTCAAAGTGAAGGTTCAAAAGGCGCTCAGAAGTGTACCTCTGAACATTTTTACCACCCTATGTAAAGAACTGCAGTGGTTCTTACCCAAAAATAGATCAAGTCTTCTCTTTACATATGGGTGAATTAAATTCCACCTACAAAATGTTCGACATCCCTCATCTGAGAACCCATTTTATGCAATGACAATCTATAGAAAGATAAAACTTTCCACGTGCTGAGGCACGCGCCTGTGGTGTTATTACTGGTTCACCACCATAACACCAGCAACAAGTGGGTGACAATTTAAACCATTCAACATTTCTCCCAAACCGCCCCTTCCTCCACACTTCTTAACGTCCCGTCCAGAACTTACGTGTGGATATGTGTGGAGAGAACAACAAATCAAACGTTTGGGCGGAGTACCACTATTATCATTATAACTGGACTTGTTGTCGAAGGTCATTTTGCCATATCTCACACGCTCACACACGTCAGTGAAAGATAACGGGTTACCCCATTAACTCTTTCCTAATCTCGACTGAAATCTAAAACTTTTAAAACCGTTGTCCAACTGCCCACATATGGTAATGAAGAGAGGAGATAGAAGTCCAATCATCAGAGTGGCCAGCCAGTAGAGGGGGCAGACATGTTAACTCTCGTTAACAGGTGCCTGTCTCGTCCACCTAGTAAAATGTTTAACCATTTAAAAACCCATTAAAAGAGGGAAAGAAGGGGACGAGACGGTACAGGACAGGGTGAAGAAGGAGAAGTGTGGGAGAATGAGTGTTCAGAAAATTAATTGAAGGAATTTTAAAAAAATCACTCCCATGATTTCTCATGATGCAACACGTTTCGTCTCAGACACTCGAGTGACCGTGAATTTCTCACGTAGACACCGCCATTTGGCCAGCCTAACGGTCATATTATGCACGGACTACTTGTAAATAACTGTACTTACCAGTTCAGATGAGGGGAGGAGGTGAAAAAGATAGAGGGGGGTAAGGAGTAAGGGTTTATACTCGAGCCTAGATATGCATTGGCAATGACTTATTTCAAGAAATAACCACCACACCCTAACGTTAGAGTCCAGCCTTGGAAGAACTCAAACCAATAATGGGTACACGTTTAACTACCTCAAGACTAACACAGAGTTGCTGCCAGGGTTAAATCTGGCGTTGCAAAGGCGTTAATAACACCCTCTACCTCTTTCCCCTTTTCCCTTCCCCTCCTGTAATACTACTAGCTTGGGTGGTCAAACAAGTTAGACAACTAACACGTTTGCATCCCAAAATCTAAGCTTGGAATAAATAACTATTCGGCCAAAAAAAAACTGGTTTACTAAAACCAAATCGATTGAACTACCCTAGGAAAATCAATAATGAGAATTTTTAAACTGAATTTCTAATCGATTTATCTAAAAATAAACTTCGACAGCTTTACATCGGTTTCGATCCACTAGCCCTACCACTTAGAAAATTAGGAATCTGTGAATTTCGGCAGGGTCTCCGGGAAACACAACAGACTGTCCTTCATTAGACTATCAAGGTGTCAAACAGAGGAGTGGCTTATTGCGTTGGATACACCAGTTCTCGTCTGATCACTGCAGTTAAGCAACGCAACCCCAGCTAGTACTAACATGGGTGGCCGCTTCGGAAAACTGGGTACTGCTAATATCCAAAAATTGTCCATTAGTGTAGTGTCTGTGCGGTCTCTGCATTAGAACTACGCAGTGGACGGGGCTCTAATAACCTTGTGGTTGAAGGGCCCTAAAACACCAACGCTATACGAGTCCGTCTTGGAGACTCCGTGGAAACATGCTTGACACCAAGTCGATGGATACTTATCGATCCTTAGTCAAGTTGGGGGAGCGGCGAGTTGCGTTGGACACACCAGTTCTCGTCTGATCACTGAAGTTAAGCAACGCAAGCCCAGTTAGTACTGACATGGGTGGTCGCTCGGGAAAGCTGGGTACTGCTAATATAGCCCAATAATCGTCACATTAGTGTAGTGTCTGTGCAGTATATGCATTGGAACTATACAGTGGACGGGTCTCTAATGACCTCGTAGTTGACGGAACCTTAAACCCCAACAAACAAACAAATTAGTCAAGTTGGGTAGCTTCTTCAGCCTCTTGCAGTGTTCTGCACGAAATTTATAAAGGGTCTGAAGATGAAGTCCTATAACTGAGAGTTTTGTCGAACTACACCTGCCACTACACCATTTTGTTTCTTATGTGACGAAAAAGGACGTTTTCGTCAGCTAGGTTCCAGCCTGTGAACCTCTGCTACCTCTGCTTACTCTGAAAACCACAGATGAAAATCTGATAAACAAACAAATCATGTTTCTATATCTACTTTTGCAAACCCGTAATTCAGTAGACAGTTTTAATAAAAGAAATGGCAGCCCCTAACATTAACAAACAAACGTAGTCTCATTTTTCAAGCAGTTGCCGTTTGGCGCGCTACACACTGTAATTGATCACCTCATCCTTTGACGGCAAAATTCCAGTAACTGATAACATATTACTGTACATATTTCTGGCAAAGAGTTCTCAGCTGTGAGCCAAAACAAAATTTTACGCGTTTAAAATAATTTACACAACTGCTTCTTGTCTTGAAACACCGGCTTCAGTGGCGCGGGGGGTAGCGTTTTGGATTTCTGCGCCAATGGTTCCAGATGCAATACTGGATCGACGTGGGCTAGCATCTTTTGGGAGAGAGCGGTCCCGAGTGCGCATTCCGTCGATGGGAAGTAAAGTCGATGCCCTGCCGTGTAGTGCAGGATGTCGTTGTTTTTTTTTGTTTGTTGGTGTTTAAGGTCCCATCAACTACAAGGTCATTAGAGACCCGTCCACTGCATAGTTCTAATGCATATGCTGCGCAGAGACTACACTAATGCGACGATTATTGGGTATTAGCAGTACCCAGCTTTCCCGAGCGACCACCCATGTCAGTACTAACTGGGCTTGCGTTGCTTAACTTCAGTGATCAGACGAGAACTGGTGTGTCCAACGCAACTCGCCGCTCCCTGCAGGATGTCATTTTCACGTAAAACAACCCTCTCCTATGTTATGGATAGGTAAGGCACAATTCCCAGGTATAGGAGTTTGTTTATTTATTAATCAAACGACCAACTCGGCCAAATAAATGGTACAGGATGAATTAACTACACTGAGTAGCTTATATTAGTGAGCACAAAGCAAGAATCGCGTCAGCCCAGGTTAGTGCTGAGGAGCACTCCAGAACACTGTGCCATTGCTCTGGGCATGAAGCACAGTTGCATGCAGAATCCCAGGAGCTCGTCTCTCCCCCCCCCGTATATGTGCAATGAAAGTTAATTCTCTATCAAAACGGATACCCAACAAAGTAATACCGGTAGTTGAGGGCCTTATGACGAGTCTCTTCGCCCCCAGCAAAGGAGGAAGTTTCAGTCTTTTCCTTGTTGAGCTTCATGCTCATAGAGGCATACCAAGAGGTAACTCGTTAACCGGCCCAACAAGGAATCGGGTTGTGTCATGAATGCCAGTTAGTTCACAGGATTTGCTGTCGCCTGCATGCAGCCACACCTGCAACCCAATCAGGATCCCAGCAGCGGCTTCTGTGCCCAAGTTGTAAAGTATGAGTCCGAGCACAGAGCCCAGTGGAACCCCTGAATGGGAAGGATCCAATTTTAATTATACAACTTTATTCTTGAGGCAAGAGATAAGCACTAATAGAGGTAATGAGGACATCATGAGGCCTTTGAAACACCGGTTTTACAAAGAACAAAGAACCAACAGATCTCCCATGTGTCCATCGAAAGGGACAAAAACGAGTTCCCAATCCTGCAATAGGCGGGGAAAGTTAGTAGTTGCTAGCTGCTTTGCTTCTTGTCTTCAAATGTACCACGCATTCCTATTATAAAATATTCAGTGTCGGCGCTCGACATATTTCAAAAGTGGACAATTTGGATGAGTGCCTTGCCTTGCTGTTAAGGTCAAGTTAAAATCTTGGTAATGGCGGTGGTGGTGAGAACTCCATTCAAGGTTTACCGAACAAAAAAAAAATTAACCCTAATAAACCTCAGTCTTAATGAGCCCGTGTCAGACAAATGACAAAAATTACTACTGAATCGTGATATTTCTCTTAAGTACAAAATTCACAAAAAGACAATCATACACTGGAATTAACTAATAAACATTACAGACGAGAGATAGGACGACGAATGTGGCTCAGAAACTCGGCGCATTATTATTCTTCAGGGTTATTTTTTTTCTGAGCCACATTCCAAGATTAGAAATTATGAAGGTTACCAGGTCTACGTCAAGGTTACAGCAATAAAGTGCAACCACTGAACGGCTGAAATTAACTCATCCTCGCTTTAAACATATCAAATATGAATAAATAACGAAAAAAATTCATTTAGGCACAATTTAAACAACTCTACAGAACGCCGCAGTCACGTGGACAGCGCGCGCGCACTCAACCGATACGAAAGCCGCCGTCGCTGCACAAGCCTCCGGCGCTTTCTTTGCCCACTACTCCAAAACAGCAAATTATTCTTAAGAAATAAAACCACGTGCACGCATTTGAAAAAAGTAGGTCATGAACCCCAGTGCTGTAGGGGTCGAAGGTCACACGAAGGTACTTCCTTCAACCTTGACAGAAACAGGAAAAAACAAATCGTACATTCTATTAGAACTGGGAGTACAAGGAAAGGGGCAATTTGAAAAGAAACTGTAAACAACGTTGGCTTCCCACGTAACGATAACAATGTGACGCGGGATAAACGTCTTTTTAAAGAGAAGATACGGCGCGCCGCTGTCTTATGTTTATTACCGTGTGTGACACACAAAATTGCGCAAAACGACACGTTAAGTGTATCATGTCCAACACAAACAACAACGTCTAACATCACTCAACGCACTTCCTTCCCTGTTTGCTCCCTCTTTTTCCTAAGAAAAATTTTTTTGTAACTACTTCGTACATTACTGACAGCTGCAACGATAAAAGAAAGACAAGCAATTACTAACCCTTTGCCGCCTATGGCAGGGCCAGGTATTCTTTGTCTTTCTGTCCCTATGCTGACGTACATAGTCTGCCTACTGCTCGTTGGGGCACTCCACCGAGCTCCTACAACTAGGAATTGTGCCTCCTCTACTCGTTGCATAGTAGAGAGGGTTCGTTGTTTACGTGCGAATGATATCGTATACACACACGGAGCCCAAGGAAGGCCCACTTGAAGCCTGCCTCCTCCTTTGTCTCTCTTTCTCCCCATACGTCTCTCTCGCTCCCCCGAAACAAGTCACAATCCGCTTGCCAGAATCCTGGCCAAGGCTGATAACTTCTTTACCGGGCCCCCATGGAGTGCGTACGATGTCACCATTTCAAAGAAAGGAACCATCTGCAAGGAATAAAACATCGCCCACCAAGGAACGGCAAATTACAGTACCTTCATCGGCAGTAGAGATGCCGGTGTCACACTCGAAACAAACCGTTTCTACATTATCTCCCTCCTTCGACTCTCTACTGCTGTTATGGCTGCTTGGCTTTCTCCCCAAGCCATGAAATTAATCCAGCAGGAACCCAACCCTGCCATCATCATCATCATCATCATCATCATACCCTTATCCCGAATGTGGCAGGGTCGGGTCTGCGGGTTCTAGCCCTCCACTGCCTTCTGTCTCCCACCAGGTCCCCGTCCACCCCACACACTGCCATGTCCTTACGGACAACCTGTTCCCACGTCTGCTTCGGTCTCCCCCTGCCCCGGGTGCTACCGACCACCTGCATTCCTGGTAAGGACCCGACGAGCTCCTCCTCCCCTCTTCTCATGACGTGTCCATACCACCTCCGCCTATTCTCCCTCATTTTTCTGCAATGTCCACCACCCCCAGGCCACATCTAATATACCCATCCCTAATTCTATCAGCTCTCGACACGCCACTCATGTACCGCAGCATTCGCATCTCGGCCACTTGCATTCTATTGACGTGGCTCTTCCTTACTGCCCTGCCATGGGTGAAAAAATTTCCTGTGAGGAATCGAGTGTCCTTCGTCACCATATTGCTGTAACCACAAGTGGCATGCGGTATTTATTTTTGGATGTATTTGCGAAATCAATTAAGACTAACTTCTAAAAGAATTAGATCTTAAGGACAGCTGCGTTTTGGCAACTGGTGAGAAAAAAAAAGATGATGTTTTTTTTATATTTTAACAAAAAACTAACACAGTCTCTCAGGTGGCAGGAAGGTAGATGGGTAGGACAGGACACTATTTTGTTTCATTTTCTATTGATTAATTCACAGTTGTTGTTCATAGTTGGGTGAGACCAGAAAGAGACCTTCCCTTGCCCGAAGACAAAAAAAAGTGCCAAAATATAACGGGACTGCAATTTGGGTCACTTGAACCTACTGGGTAACACGAAAAAAACTGCTTTAGATAACATAATATGAAGAGGGGAAGGGGGGGTGAGTATTTTTTTTTATCAAAATGATGAACTAAACAGAAACTGTAAAACTTTTTTTGTGAAATGCTTCTACGTTTTCATGTTCATTGATTTTTTTTCTCTTGCTTCCTATGATTTGTACATCCCGGAGCTTTGATTTTCCGTTGTCCCCCATCTCTCTACCTTACGGTATCTGCACAACAGAAACTTATAATCCACCTTGTATCATCTTACAATATTAACAGTCTTGACACGTAAGTATCAAAACCGCCAAAATTAGTTGTTTTTAAAGTTGAGAAGGACACATCCACTACAACATGGCAGGAAATAAGTTCTTTCTTCTGCCTCTTTTCTCACATAACTGAAAACCGTGTCGACGGTAATCTTTCACCATTTTGGAAAATACTAGTGACCATCAGGTGTCTGGAAAGTGCCGAGGAGAGGAACAAAAAACCTACGGTGGTCATCACGATATATAGAGTAAGGTGTGTCTCATATGAAATATTTCTTTATATGGACACACCCGTACCCTTTACAGGCAAATTTATTAAACAACATCAACTTAACGATATATGGAAAAATGATTGGGTAATTCGCCATGACCTACAGAAATCGCCGAATTATTGGCGGTAGCTTATTTCAAATAAGAAATCCAGGGCCAACGTTTATTCATTCATCTTCACATGCTGATTGAGCCGCCTCGGTGGCATACTTGACTACTGCATTAGGTAGGTTTTAGTACGATACTGGATCGCGGTGGTTTGGCTTCTCTTCGGGTGAAAGGTCCCCAGTACACCTTCCGTAGGATGGGAAGTAAAGCCATGGTCTCGTGTGGTGGGTACGATGTCGCCTGCACCTAACAAAATCCTATCTGCACGCAAGGAGTAGATAGGAAAGATTTCCATCTTTAGGAGTTTCCTCCTGGCGTCGGTAGATGAAAAGTGTCAAAATAAAGAAAAATAGGTCGACGATAAATAAGCATAGAGGTTGCAGCATTAAGTTGGCAGCCGGCTGCGTAAAAATACGGTCCAATAGATCACCTGTGTTTGTTTATTTGTTGATGTTTTAGGGCCCTTCAACTACAAGGTAGTTCCCATGCAGAGACTGCACAGACACCACACTAATGCGACGATTTTTGGGTATTATCAGTACCTAGTTTTCCCAAGCTGCCACCCATGTCAGTACTAGCTGGGGTTGCGTTGCTTAGCTTCAGTGATCGGACGAGAACTGGTGTGTCCCACGCCATTCACCGCTCCCAGATCACCTGTGCCTCAATGGGGCAAAAATGGGTACCCGACCCTACCACAGGCGAGAGAATGATTAGTACATTCAGATGACATTATGCAACCGCAAGGGACCACAGCTTTATTTCTCATCCGGGACAGAAAGTGCACTAGGAACTTCCTTTTCATTCCTTTTTCTTCCTTTTGCATCCCACCTGATAGCAATCTTATCAGAAAAATTATCAGTAACACAATCACTAACATCAGAGTGCTCAAGAATAGTCAAGTGCATTCAAGCTTGCCCACGTCTTTATTATTAAAACCATTGTGCCTGAAGCGTGTCGGTGCTAAATAGGGGAAAACTACAACTCAGTTGCATTTTAATGGACTTTGCTGACGTTTAGTGCCTTGCTACAGGACTGGCACATGTAGAATCTATCGAAGACAAAAATGCTTCTAACTACAGAACAGTTGAAATTAAAGGAAGTAACCAGTGGACAGCCTCCTTAATGGCACCTCGTGACTGGATGTGATCATCTGGTTAACCATACAGAGCACGTAGAGCAGAAGGATATCATTGATCAATGTAGTAATTACATGACATCATTTACCTATTAATTGCATATTGGGGAGGAGGGAGTGACTCGTGATTGACCTAGGTATTGAGAATTCAATCAATATATTCATGAACATATCAACTGATAATATTCAACCGATTGAGATATTGTTTACCCAACACAATGGTCAGTCAAATCTCAATTGTCTAAAAAGTTACTGTATTTATGGCAGGTGAACTACTAATCTGTTAGACTCGTGCAAGGTGAACGTCACAATTATTAAAAGAACAAATCAAGACGGAAATTATAATACATGACTGAATAAAATTGTAGTTCATAGTGAAATAGCCCTTGACCTGCTGAACTCCTAAGATTTCACAGCGCCACGTGAACACCGTCCTTTCTGTAGATCTTACTTGCTATTGTAGGGTGATGGCCATCCATCAAGACCTCCAGGGAAGTAAAGAGAAGAAAAAAACGTCATTAATTGCCAACTATATATTGCTTTCACGGTCTCATTAAATTGCCATGACTTTAATTCATCTCTATACTACAATGCCAAATAACCTACTAATTAAATGCATATTTAAAAACGAGCTAGGATGAAAAACCCAAAGAAAATGTTGTCTCTAGTGAGAAGGTATTTTTCTTCAATCCCTTAGGACCACAACAACAATAAAAACACGCATTAAATTAACACGAACTTCAAGAATAAAAATACTATCAACGAAAAAGAAAAATCACTAACTTTATTGAGGGGTTACCAGTCACAAGAAGGTGCCATATTACTAATAGCTAACTTAATATGAAGTTCCGAATTTGCGAATCTCTTTCTAAAAGGATATTTAAAATTAAACGTGGCTCACAACACACAATAATAAAGATTTTCGGCTCAGTAGGCTACATCTTGTTACTTTTGCTGAAGTGCTCATTTTTTTTCAAAGCCTGACCATCAAACACCAGGGGCAGATCAGGGGAGGAGCACTTTAAAAAAAGTGCGCCCTATTTTTTAAATATTCCGAATCCCTTAGTATAAATCTAGCTAGCGAATACAATAGGTCCTCTACTACACCTTAGAGTTAGACAATGCCCTATCTTCAGTGGTTTAGCCAACTGCGGATTGGATTGTTGGTTTGTTGGTGTTTCAGGGCCCTTCAACTACAAGGTCATTAGAGCCCCATCCACATCATAGTTCTTATTCAGCGACTGCACAGACACTACACTAATGCGACGATTATTGGGTACTAGCAGTACCCAGCTTTCCCGAGAGACCACCCATGTCAGTACTAACTGGGCTTGCGCTGCTTAACTTCAGTGATCAGATGAGAACTTCTGTGTCCAACGCAATTTGCCGCTCCCCGAGTCGTTTCTCAAAGTGCGGTCGGTCTGCTTGTTTGTTGTTGTTTTAGGGTCCTTCAACTACAAAGGTCATTAGAGCCCCGTCCACAGCATAGTTCTGATGCGGAGGCTGCACAAATACTACACTGCTGCGACGATTTTTGGGTATTAGCAGTACCCAGTTTTCCCAAGCGGCCATCCATGTCAGTAATAGCTAGGGTTGCGCTGCTTAACTTCAGTGATCAGACGGGAACTGGTGTGTCCAACGCAATTCACCGCTCCCTGCAGATTGGTTGTTGTTGTTGTTTGTTGGAGTTTAAGGTCCCGTCAACTACGAGGTCATTAGAGACCCGTCCACTGTATAGTTCTAATGCATATACTGCACAGACACTACACTAATGCGACGATTATTGGGTATTAGCAGTACCCAGCTTTCCCGAGCGACCACCCATGTCAGTACTAACTGGGCTTGCATTGCTTAACTTCAGTGATCAGACGAGAACTGGTGTGTCCAACGCAACTCGCCGCTCCCCTGCAGATTGGACTGCAACTGTTGGACTGGCAGTATAGAAATGGGGGTAGCAATGCAGAAATGCCTCATCAGTTGCAAAGTTGAATCATGCATCAGTTGAAATATGGGCCCCATTGAGGCTCTGAGGGGGAGCAATGCAGCAATTGCTGCCAAAAACTGACCACGATTTACAACTTGATATCACAACTCTCCATTTTCCTCAATGTTCTATCGTCTTGTTCTTTCCTGCGTTCGCGCAAGCGCGAAAGGTGCACGTGCAGGTTTCACGTCATGACTATTTAAAAAACAGAATTATTCTAAAAAAAAAAGACTGAAAATCGTGCGACATTACCATTATTGCTTGCAAATAAATAACTTTAATCCACTATCCTACTCTATCCGGTCTTATTTATGAACTTTTGACTTCATTACAAGAAAGTAACGGTAGAAATTAGAAAATATTTAAACATTTTTAAATAAAATCACACAAATTTCGTGTGCAATCGTGATCATAACATACTTGCACGTAATAAATCACTTTCAAATGTGCCAAGAAACCGTCTTAAACCTTCAGGAAAACAATTATTCAGGACGGAGGGAAGGTGGAAGGCCGTTGAAGGTCACTTGGGTGGTGGTCCAAAGCCGAATTTACCTAATCTCTCCAAACAACAAAAGGGGTAGAAAGAAAAGATGGTGAAGGGAGGAGGGTCATTGTCTCGAAATGAAGAAAGGGGGAAAGTCACAAATTCCCTTACATTTCTCCGAACGAATCACACCACCTATTTTTTGCAACATCAACTGCTATATTATTTTTAACCTTACAATAACTAAATATGTTAGTCATCAGTTAATTACAATGGCAGTCAACAAACTATGAAATTTAAGAAAAAAAAACCCCTCTAAAAGGAAAAAAATCACACAGTCTGGACAGAACCAGAGCATTAGCCTCCGCCTTCTAGTAGTGGTCAGTCAAAGCCCCAGCACCGTTATACAGCATCTCCCCCCCCCCCCACCACACACACACAACGGAAATACCAAACCAGATTTGAGTGACAATAAGGAAAATATTACAGTAAAATTTGCCATTTCTTTCCCCCCTTTCACGTTGATATCATTTTGGTTTCACTGCGCCCGCACCCTCTCCTCGGTCTTCATTTTGGAATGAAGCGGTCAACTATTTTGTCCGATAAAGAAAGCAAAAGGTGAATAAAACCGCTCAATTTCTCAACCAAATTACCAAACAGATACAAAAAATTAATAACAATACAACAACAAATTATAGACAAGTGGCAGCGAGAGAGAGAGAAGGAGAAGAAGAAAGGGGGGGGGGGGAATTTGGGCGAAAAAAGATAAGGAAAAATGGAAACGGTTGAAAAGGTCACACTGCTACCATTCGAAAACAAAACCAGTTGGTATGGCGTAAGAAAATAATCGATATAATAAATAAAATTTAACTTTATCATTAAAGAAACGAGAAGAAGGTGAGGATAATCTTTAAATTAGCTTCCTTTTTAATATTGTTTTAAAAACAAATTTTCATATGAATACAGTCTAGGTAGGAAAAAAAAATTTAGTAAAACCAGTATTATTTCAAATCAGAACACACAGGTATGTAAGGCATTATATTCACGCCAAAGAAAAACTTCAAATTTTTGCTATTAGGTGTTCAGTTTCTACTGAGAAGAATGGCCTTATATTTCGAGGTAGGTGCGCTCGCTCTCACTTTCAAGTTGCAGCCTAAGGCCATATCGTGTGTAGGTGGCCTCAAAAAATATTTTGACCTTAACGGTATCGAGTATTTTATACGACATACAGTATACGTATAAATCAACACACTAATGTGCAATGTCGTTATACAGTGTATACACAGCAAGCCGTAAAATAAAGCAACCGCTGAAAGCAAACCCTGTAATTACTATATATTAAATCCACTAGCATGATAATATTCCAAAAAAAATTTATTTCAAAAAAGGCAGAAAATGAAAACCTGTAATAAAAAAACCCAAACAACAACCGCCTTCTAAAAATTCGGCAAGGTTGTGTCGCGGCAACGTCAGTAGCATCAACACGGGCCAAACATATTTTGTGGTCGATGTTAACACGTGGAAAAATGTGGAATTTCATCAAATTTCTCTGACATACATGAATATTTTCAGTTCATCGTTTTCCCTGATTCGCCTCGGTGACGCAGTGGTTAGCGTACTCGGTAACTGCGTCAGTGATTTAAGTTCGATACTCGGCTTCTTTCGGGCGAGAGAAAAGCCTCGAGTGCGCCTTCCGTAGGAGGAGAAATAAAACCGAGGTCCCGTGTGGTGTATAGCATTTCCAAGGGAGCGGCGAATTGCGTTGGACACACCAATTCTCGTCTGATCACCGAAGTTAAGCAGCGCAACCCCAGCTAGGGCTGACATGGGTGGCCGCTTGGGAAATCTGGGTACTGCTAATACCCAAAAATCGTCGCATTAGTGTAGTGTCTGCATAAGAACTATGCTGTGGACGGGGCTCTAATGACCATTGTAGTTCAAGGGCCCTAAAACACCGACAAACAACAACAACAATGGCATTTGCACGTAAAACAACCTTCTCTGCTATGCAACGGGTAGACGAGGCAAAATTTCAAGGTGTAGGAGCTCGCTCCTTGGCGTCGGTGGAGTGCCCAAACGAAGAGTAGGCGATCAACTGGCGGCGCAAAAACACTGGTCAATAGATCACTCCTGTGTCCATTCAGAGTGCCAAGATGGGTAACCGACCCTGCCATAGGCGGGAAAAGGGTTAGGAATTACAGTTGCTTTACATCATTTTCACTACATAATTAGCAGCTCCTAAGCGACTACTCTATGCCCCCCTGAACAGAGGGCGATCTGTCGGAGGGTATTTTGGCGCACCCGACTGCCGACGTAAGCTACAATCCCTATGCTTATTTATCGCCGGTCTACTGTTCCTTTGGGGCACTCCACCGAGCTCCTACACCTGGAATTTCGCCTCATCTACAGTTGCATAGTAGAGAGGGTTCCTTAACGTGAAAGTGACATCGTACACCACACGGTAGGGCACCGGCCTTACTTTCCATCAAAAGGAAGGTGCACTTGGAACCTCTCTCGCCAGGAAAAATACCCAACCCACCTTGATCCAGTATCGAACTTGGAACAGAAAGGGGGCGGCGGTAGGAAAAGAGGATAGGGGAAGGGGTCAGTCGAAGCTGATTACATGTTTTTCTCGTAGGTTGGGGACTAGGACAAATGGCTGTCCCACATAAAAGACAATGGAAGAAGTGTCGTCGTACTTTTTAACGATTTTATTGGCTAGTGGACGAACAGGTGACATCACCCATCCTATCACCTGGAAAGTGGGCACACAGTTTCAAACATGTCCCAGTATCTAAAAAGCCCGCCATCATCAGCTAGAAGTGAGCCCCTACATCATTACTAACCCCTTTTCTGCTATGGCACAGGGCCGAGTGGCCATTTATATCCCAATGGGTCACATGAACGATCTGTTGGATACCCTATTGTCCGGAGTCGGTTGTCAGCCTAGTGTTGAAACCCCTAAGCTTATTTATCGTCGGCCTATTTCGATTCGTTAGGGTACTTTTTCCCCCACCAACCCCACGTGGGGCGAGCGCCCAAACGTGGAAAACTGGCCAAACAACTTCCCATGTAGTAAAGGATTTTTTTTCGTAATCGACAGAAGGCGCACTGAGGGTCTTCACTCGTCCAAAAGAAGTCAAGGCATCGCAGGCCGGGATAGAATCCGGAATCACTGACTCAGTAGAGTCCGGTACGCGGCCGTCTTCGTTGGACACTGTTTCCTCCACCAACGTCAGGTAAGGGGCGAGCTGCTTTACCTGGAAACTACACATATATTTACGTCATTAAAGAGTTCTTTTACCTGTTCATGTGATACACCTGAAACGGTTGAACACTTAGGAACAAAAGGAATTTTTCCGCCTCGACCAGGATCGTACTTCTAACCAAGGACTCAAGAGTCAAGTGCGCAAAAGCACTGAGTCACGAAGATGGATTTCGATTACTAAGCAAGCAACAATTTCTTTAATTTTTCTAATCAGAAAACTAAAATATTAATGTATTTAACACCAGATAGTATCAAAAACATAAATATTTTCTTCATTAACACCAATTATAGAAAATGGCGGCTATCAATAGCGACCTACTTCAATTTTTTTTTCTTCCTTTCTCCCTCTCTCGCTCCCTATCTTAGATAGCCGGTCAAAAATTGGTGTCAGGTGTGTTCATAAATCTACCCCAATTTTTCAAATATTTATTTGGTTTATAAAAGAGAGAGAGAGAGAGGGCTCAAGGCGTGGTAAAGAGAAAACCTTTAAAGTCTACCCAGAAAAACACTAGAAGTGAATACACGTACTGTATATTCGTAGTCTCTTAATTAATAGGAAATAGACTCTCGAGGTGGGGCAAGGGCATGGGGACTGGTGTGGTTGGGAATGAAAAGGCGATAGGGTGAGGGGAAGGGAGAGGTGGAAAGGAGGGAAGCAGAGTAGCCATTTCATGTAACAATAAAATGTCAAACCAACCTTGATATCTTTTTTTTTTTACAAAATTGTGGATTTTTCTTACTCAAAAATGAAACTGTACTTTCAGTTTTCGAGCTCCTCCTCCAGAAAAAAAACAGTGCTGAAGTAGTTAACCCAAATATCAAATTAACTATTATTATGATACATTAAATCAGTGTTTAACTTATCAAACATCTTACACAGAACGTGAGTGACGTCATAACCTTGATTCCACTACAATTTTATCATTTTAGATTCCCGTTAGCAGCTCAGTAATTAAACAAATTGAGTCATAAGTCTCTGAACGTGAGATCAAACCCGGTAGTGACATACGCTAAAATAGGCTGATAGGCCACAATCAAGGTAGAAGAAGTAAAGTCAATCCTGTTTTCGTTCCAACTTCAAGAACTTCGTCATTTTCTGACGTCAATACTTTCATCACTCAGGACCTACTTCCCATTTGTTCCGGTGCCACCCGGGAAAACTTGCCAATCTGCACGTATATTTTATTTCATGTAGAATGGTTACTTTAAGACCAGCTCTGTGTTAGCGGTTCTCGGCTCCATCCTGTACTGAGATGGTGGGCTTCTTTCCAGTGAGCGACAGAGGTCCCCAGTATACCTTCCGTCAAATGGGAAGCAAAGCCGGGGCCCCGTGTGGTGCGTACGATGCCCCCACTGCACGGGAAAAAACCCTTACTACAAAGCAGCTTCTAACCCCTTTCTCGCCTATGGCAGGGTCGCGTAACCATCTTGTCCCTCTGAATGGACATAAGGGTGATATATTCGACAGTGATTTTCCCCTGCCAGTTACCGATCAAAGAGGCAACCCCTATTCTTATTTATCGTTGGTCTACTGTTCGCTGAGGCGCCCCACCGACGTCAGGGGGGGGGGGGTGAATTCCTACACCTGGAAATCCTGCCTCATCTACCCGTTGCATAATAGACAGAGTTCTTTTACGTTCAAATGCCACCGTACTCCACACGGGACCTCGGTTTTACTTCTGATCCGGAGGAAGGCACACTTGGGGCCTCTCTCTCGCCCGAAGGAAACCAACCCACCTCGGTTCAGTATCGAACCTAGAACAACTACCGAGCACCCTACCACCTGCGCCACCGAGGCGGGATGGTAAAGAGCCCTTACAGTACTGCATGGATTAAAATTCGGTAGAATTTCCAGGTGTAGGAGCTCGCCCCTTGCATCGGTGGAGGAAAATGTGCCCCAACGAATCAAGATAAGTCGACGATAAATCAGTACTGCATATGGATTGCTGCATTAGGCCAGGGGCACACATCCGCTTTTAACTCGTGCGGCGCCGCTACGTCATCATAATTACGGCATGGGGGAGTGCACACAGCTCCGGATCCGTTTATCGGAGGTGCGTATGAAAATGCCCGCAGATCCCCACGGAACCGTAACGGCGCCGCACACGCACATCCGATCACGTAGTACAGGGCCGGTCCTATGGGTTCGGCCGCCCGCGTGCAGTTATGTCGAGGCCGCCCCGCCCCCTCATAATATTTTCACTTAATTTTCTTAATGTCTGCAAGTTAACATTGATTGGCCGCCCCATCAGGGCAGCCGCCCGCGTTCTTTGCACACTTTGAACCTATGGACGGACCGGCCCTGACGTAGTACCTCTGGGCCTATTGAGTGCTGAACACATCCGTTGATATCGTTAAGTGCAGTTTCTTTGTTTTGCGATTTCGTAGGCGAAAAGTGAACGCCTACTGTAATTAGCATCCATTGTTCACAGTTGCCAAATGTGTCCTGGCGACATTTCATCGCATGTGCATGCATTGGATTGCTGCGGTGTCCCTGCGGCACCCACACGAGTAAAAGTCGGATGTGTGCACCGGGCCTTAGGTTGGCAGCCGGCTGCGTCAAGATGCCGTTCAACCGATCGCTCATTCACGACTCTAATGCATAGTTCCGTATCACCACACTTCAACGCTAATCACGTCGCCACTGATAACATCTTTATGACGTTTTGTGCTAGTGCGTTATGAAGGACTGCCAGCGCAATTCCTTAAGTGCAGCGCTGTATTTGGAGTCACCGGAAGCCGCCGTCATATCTCAGTATATCCTCCGCCATTTTTCAAGCAGACAGCTCAACCGCCCGCCAATCAAAACGCAGCGTGACTTGCGGGACGCTATGTGAGTTGACCACCTGTCAACTCAACTGCTGCTCTGCGGCGCCCCAAGTAGCAGTGTGACGTCACCATTTTTTGTGCTGTGTCGTCTGTTACAACGGTAATAGCGTTAGCGCGTGGTTATACGGAACCAGGCATAAGTTAAGCACACTATCAGGCGGAGCACTGAGCTACTGAGGTGGGTCAGTAGGAAGAGGGAGAAACTATTGTAATAAATGATCTAACCTTGTCAGATTGAATTCATTAACTCATTTTCTTTTATAAAACTGCCCACTAATATGAAACAACTGTCCACCTATTTATTTGTCATTATAATTCGATATCTGTAAGAGATATATATCAATTCAAATTGGTGCAGAAATTTATACACAATATTAGTCAAGAAATGTAACCAAACCTTATCATCCATTTTACTACTACAGTACTACGTCTACATTTTTTCGGTAACATGTCAAGTAAAATTACACCCCTGCAAGGTCACAAACGTTGTGTGTCAACCTCCCAGATTTCTATTAGATGGCACAAGTTGACCAACAGACCACGAACATTTGAAGCAAGGGGAAAAAATTTAATATTACTTCGTGCCTACACTTCACACATTTCATTAAACTACATTTATCACCCATCACGATTTTAATACAGACATTGTGATGAACACATACCATATATGAAAGTGTGGACCAGTAAAGACAAAAATCGGAATTTCCCCACCCACTTCACAACAACACTTTCTGAAAGAAAATGCCCACTCCTCCTCTTCTTTTAACACTATGCCAGATGACCATCACAGCATTTAAAGGAGGAGACCATCATCAGCACTAAGCAACTTTTAATCACGAAGCCATTAAACCACTTTCCGTACCGAATTGAAAACAGAGCTCATGCCCATGGCCTAGAAGTAATAGAGTGTACGTGTGGACGAAGGACGTGAGATAACCTCCCCCATTTCAAACGATTTGAGATCATTTATCGACGCCAGAGAACGACCCACCACACCTGGGACACGTAGCGGGCTGAACTACTACATCAGTGATTCCAGATTCGATCCCTGGACCGAGGCGGCTGGTAAAAATTCAAGGCGTAGGAACTCGCCCCCCCTGGAGCAGGTGGAGTAAAAATGCTTAATAAAAAAGCACAGGGGCTGCAGCATTAAATTGGCAGCAGACTGCACAACCTAGTGGCGGATGTCGGACATGTGATGCTGGCACGTCCAATGCTGGACCACTGCACTGCAGGAGGGGCTGGGGAACCCCCACACTGGAAGAGGTCCTGAGAGTGGTGGATGTTGGGATGAATCGACTAGACAGGGTGCAAAGGGCAAAGATGCTGCTGGGGGTGGTAGTGGAGATCTAGCCATATGGGTTTAGCGTGAGAAATCCCACTAGTAAGGTATCCACCGCAAAGGATTACATATTGATATTCATTTGCCATCCACCTGGCGTTGGTAAATAGCCTTCAGATCTGTGGGGTTGACGTTAAATAGCGCAATAAACACATAGACAAACCTACATAAACGATAAAAATTAAAACAATTGAAATATCAGGTAATTAATTGAGGTACGGTGATTTAGAGGACCACGTGGGCTGGTTAAAACTTAGGAGGTCATCTTAAAAAAAAAAACAGACAACTATCAAACAGTGATTCGACTCACAAGTTCCAAATGGTTCCACTTTCGTCTCAAGAAGAAGCACAAGAAATTTGAGATAATCAAGATTGCCTTGAATAGTTCTCCTTCAATCTTATTTTACACACACACTGGCAGCTAGTAGCAGTCGTAGTAGTCAATAATTTTCCTTACAATTTCGCTTTAACAAATAACATTAAAATCACCCAGATGTCGTAAGAAGAGTAACTTATCTGTTACATGCGACAAGAAGACCCTGTACTCAAGAAACTACAACCTAAAATGTTTTTTGTCTTTCTTCAAAAACAAAAGTGGTGCATAGTTATTATTATCAAAAAGAAATAAATAAACATCGCCGCAGCCGACACGATTGCAACCTTGCTACGTGATAAAAGACTGGACACAAGCGGCAATCGGATGCAAAGCATGTAGTACAGATAACCACAGTCAGTAAACAGGTCGTATTTTACGTAT
This sequence comes from Trigoniulus corallinus, assembly GCA_013389805.1. NCBI lineage: Eukaryota > Metazoa > Arthropoda > Diplopoda > Spirobolida > Trigoniulidae > Trigoniulus > Trigoniulus corallinus. The sequence goes on from JAAFCE010009109.1 coordinate 15,935,377, forward strand.
GGAAAATACCAATTTTTTGAATGCCTGAGCTACACCTACAGGATGCTTCCAACTAAACGCCATCATAACAGATTCAATTAAAACCACGAAAAATGCAGAGACGAGCAAGCGTAAAATATTAACACCAAATACCAAAGGAAATCATCGCCGTCAATTAATTGGTGGTATATCACAGAAGAGATCAGGGAGAGACTGCTGGGTGGGAAGGAGAGGGGTATCTGGCATAAGGCAAGGAGAGGGGCATCTGACAAGAGGAGAAAGAGGCCCTTCAGTGTTTTAGGGCCCTTCAACTACAAGGTCATTAGAGCCCCGTCTACAGAGCGACGTCGTTAATGCGACGATTTTTGGATACTAGCGGTACCCAGTTTTCCCAAGCGGCCATCCATGTCAGCACTAGCTGGGGTTGCGTTGCTTAACTTCAGTGATCAGACGAGAACTGGTGTGTCCAACGCAACTCGCCGCTCCCAAGGAGAGAGGTAGCTGGCAAGAAGAGAAGGAGAGGGGTATCGGGCAAGAGGAGAAATAGGGGGGTGTCGGACAAGAGGAAAGGGGAGGGGGCAATGGACAACAAGGGAAGACAGGGGTATCGAACAAGAGGGAAAGATAGGGATAACGGACAAGACAGGAACGGCTAAAGGAGTACAAAAGCGAGAGGGGACGGGCAAGAATCACAAAAGGTACCAAACAAGATCCAAAGAGGGGTTAACGGACGAGACAGGTAAGGGGAAAGTGACACAGGCTAGATAGGGAGACGATAGAGGAGAGGTAAGAGAGGGTGGAAAGATAAGAAGGGGAAGAGTAAGGGTAAGAAGAAGGTAAGGATAACAGAGAAAGGTGATAGGCAAGAGAAAAAGGGAAAGAGTAAGAAAGAAGAGGGGAGAGTGAGAAAGGAGGGAAGAGAAAAAAGGTAAAAAAGGAAAATTAATAAGTGACAAGGAACAAGAAATTTTGACTGCTCAGGTAGTTCAAGGACGGGTAAAGATGACAGTCGGCCTGCAGAGGTAGAGCACCTACTAAATCACTAAATTCCCAAAAATCCGGAGTTACGCTAATCAGAATACATACCCCCTATCTAAAGCTTATGTTCCTGAATTTCCGATTGCTACCTGTGTTTTCCTCCTTTTCCTGGAAGACCTAATTTCATGATTCTTACCAAGACAGGCAAGTAGGAGGGTCCCAATCAAGTTGAATGGGAAGTACCCGGGGCAGAGGAGCGGCGAATTGCGTTGGACACACCAGTTCTCGTCTGATTACTGAAGTTAAGCAGCGCAACCCCAGCTAGTACTGACGTGGGTGGCCGGTTGGGAAAACTGGTTACTGCTACTACCCAAAAATCGTCGCATTAGTGTAGTGTCTCTGCATAAGAACTATGCTGTGGACGGGGCTCTAATGATCTTGTAGTTGAAGGGCCCTAAAACACCAACAAACAAACAGTAAACCGATAGTGAGGAATGAAATTGACAGAAGATTTATTTGAATTGGCTAGGGTTCCGGGTAATGAAGTTAAAGTAATGAAGAGAAATGGCAATTGACATTTGATAGCTAAAAAGTGTTCATTTACGAAATGCAAGCAGGCGGTAATGTGCATCTTTGTTTTAATCGATGTAAGTTGATTACAACAACTTTAATCATCCTTTCATTTCTTAGTTTCCTTTTTTTTTGTGCTAGTCCAACAACTAGCAACTCCTAACCCTTTTCCCGCCTATGGTAGGGTCGGGTACCCATTTGTCCCTCTGAATGGACACAGGGTGATATATTGGACATAGTTTTTTCTGCAGCCGGTTGCCGGCCAAAGCTGCACCCCTACGCTTATTTATAGTCGGTCTAGTGTTCGTTGGGGAATGCTACCGACGCCAGGGGGCGAGCTCCTACACCTGGAAATTTTGCCTCATCTACCCGTTGCGTAGTAGAGAGGGTTCTTTTACGTGTAAGTGCCATCGTACACCCACACGGGACCTCGGTTTTACTTCTCATCCGAAAGAAGGCACACTCGCGGCTTCTCTCTCGCCCGAAAGAAGCCGACCCACCACGGTCCAGTATCGAACCTAGACCTACTGGCGTAGTTGCCGAGTGAGCTAACCACTACGCCACCGCGGCGGGTCACTTTTTTTTTTTGTGCTAGTCCATCCATCGAATATAATTGGTTGATACTGAAGTTAAAGTTTTCTTCGTAATTGAGATTAAACGACAGACGTGATTACCATCATTAATTTTTCTTGTTGAGACGTTTTCGCGCAAGTTTCCGGGATGCTGCTGTCGTCAATTAGTGTGATAAGTTGAATGTGTATGCTAAATTTCGTCAAATGGTTGGTTTTCCCCCTGTTTTATTCTCTCTCTCTTACTAACATTGTATACCGTTAGGGTGGGTTTTTTGTGCACAAATGGCCGCAGTTCACCTTTTAAGGTGATTTCCACACCACTTTCAATTTTTTTAAAAGATGTGTTTACAAACGAAGGCGCAGTGAGATGTACGAAATGCTGATCCTGGTCAGGCTTTAATATGAGGTAATCGACACTGTGGACCAATCCCCCGACTCATCTTTTCTTTCTTTTTCAAGGCGTGGTAGGCACATCCTTTTATAGGTGGGAATTCCTACTCTTAACAATGGCATTAACCCTTGTTAGACGTTGTTGGTGGTTTTTAGTATTTACTGTTTAATTTAGAGGTATTTTTTTCTGAGGCAGTGAATCAATGCTGTTTAGTGTACAGGTGTCTAGAGAGAAAAGGAGGGTAGAGGAAAATGTGCAAGTTTTAAAAAGGGTCAAGATTCGACTAATTTCAACCCCAGGGTTTTTCCTCATCCCATTACGGTATTATGTCCCTGGTCAGTTTGGAGCTCAGTTCTTCCCCCCCCCCTCCCTACCCCAGGAGTTCACTATACTAAATTATGTTATAAAAATGTAGTCTACATTATTATCATCATGTTCATAATTTTCATTCACTAACGTTCTCCCCTTAAAATTATTACAGTATTATCAGGGATTGTTCAAGGGTGAATGACATCTCTTCCGAGGTGACCAGAGGCGCCAACGTGCTTCTAGGTTTCTGTCTGTTGTGCCCAAGTCTGAAACCGGTCTTGTCAAATACCCTGAATGTTGTACTCGGCCATGGTTTGGGGGTTATTTATTTAACGTCGCGTCGGTCGGCGCAGGGCCTACACCTGGAAATGATGCCGATGAACACGTATAGAATATTTTTATTGCTTTAAAAGGCACCACATAGGATCATTACGCACCACATAGGATCATTACTGTTTCGTATTCCGGACTCTCGCCCCAAAGCAACTACCAGTCTTAGGATCGAATATGCGACCTATGAACTTTACCGTCAACAACTCTACATAGGTGATTGCCCCGTCCAGTTTGTTATCCGGCCGTTGTGCACGTTTCTCAGATATGTAATGCTAAACAACGATGGTGAGCGGCAAATTGCGTTGGACACACCAGTTCTCGTCTGATCACTGAAGTTAAGAAACGCAACCGCAGTTAGTATTGACATGGGTGGCTGCCTGGGAAAACTGGGTACCGCTAGTATCCAAAGTGTAGTATTAGTATCGCATTAGTGTAGTGTCTGTGCAGTCTCTACATCAGAACTACACAGTGGTCGGGGCTCTAATGACCCAGTAGTTGAAGGGCCCTAAAACACCAATGAACGAACTAAACAACGATAGTCAGCCAACTATGCGCGCACTAAGGGTTATTTCATCCTACCATCTCTTGGATCCCTCTGCCGAATCTGTCGGAACTTCCTTGTTGGATATCCGTTCTTACCATTGACGTCTTTAGAATTTCAGAGAACATTACTTTTTTCCTGCTCTTTTTTTTAAACCTCTTCTGCTACAACTTACTGTACTGTGACCAAATATGGGTGAGTGGAAGGGAATTGCTCCTTATTTTCCTGCAATTGCGTTTTGGAGGAATGACAGTCTAAATATTGCCCTATTGTGATTTATTAGGTCTTCTATAATTTCCAGGATTTTCTAATTAAGACATGAAATTATGAAGGAAGAAAGTAACAGGCATACTAATGATGGTCATTCAAGACATTTGACTGGTCCTGGAGACGGTTCGGTAAAAGGGTTAGTAGTTGTTGGTAAGGGGGATACCATGAGGTGTGACTTTTGCGTTTACGTATCCTTCAGGAGAAATGATTTAAGACTTTCCGAGAACTTTTTTTTTATATAAAACTAATTTATTTAATGGTTTTACAGTGTTAAAAATTTCAGTTGTGAAATCCTTAAAATAATTAAGTTTACAATGTTCATTGAACTAGATATAAAATTTTTTTTTTGGAAAAGAAATATCTTTTTTCTCCCCTATTTTTAAAGGAGATTTAAATGTATCTTGTTTCTGTGACGTTAAATAGTGCAACTGGTTAATGATATACTTGTATTATAAAAATGTCATTAATTTTATCCTCGTTTAAGGAATGTTGGTTGTAAGGGGAAGAAAGAAATGTTTGGTATCTTCATCTACAGTTAACTACGTGTTGCATTACCATCTCATGGTCAAGATGACCACGAGGCCTCCTGAAGTCCGTTTTTTAGTCGCTGAATGAATGTTCGTGTCATACATGAAATATTTATTGTCAGCCCCACACACTTGTTGAGAACATTAAATGTAAAATATGACAGTCATTACACTCGCCTATAACACTGCGTTAATTAACATTATTTCTAAAAATATATTTTTTGTCATGTTTATATGCCGCACAATCACCCGCCCAATATTCCTGCGGGTTCCAGACGCCGGGCTGAGGTGCCCCCAGTCAGAGTAGTCTCATCAAGAGGGCTAGAACTCGCAGACCCAACCCTGCCACATGTACTACACAAATCACTCACCCCCGTATGGCAGAATCGGGTGCTCTTTTTAAACCCTTTGGGACACACAAGAGCCATCTGTTGGATGATATGTTTGCGCAGCCGGCTGCTAATCTAATGGGAGCGGCGAATTGTGTTGGACACACCAGTTCTCGTCTGATCACTGAAGTTAAGCAGCACAATCCCAGCTAGTACTGACATGGGTGGCCGCTTGGGAAAACTGGGTACTGCTAATACCCAAAAATCGTCGCATTAGTCTCTGCATAAGAACTATGCTGTGGACTGGGCTCTAATGATCGTTGTAGTTTAAGGGCCCTAAAACACCAACAAACAAAAAAGAGGCCCAAGCGGGCCTCATGCGCCTATGCGGAAATCCTCCTCTATATACGGGACTACACCTTTACTTCCCATCCGGCGGAAGGCGCACTGGAAACTTCTCTCACCCGAAAACAAACGCTAAATCACCTTGCTCCAGGATCGTGCCTTGTACCACAAGTTCAGCAAGGGCTAGTCCGAGGCGAACAAGGTCGTTGCTGGAGACTTCTTTAATGTAACAGGGAAGGTAGTCTCCAAAATGTGTTTTCTTCCGTCCGGAATGCTCGTTAAGGAGGTCGACTCGTATTTCCCATCCATTTCTGCCGTCACGTCGGTAAAAAGCCTTCAGAGCGGGCAGGCCGTGGTTAAATAAAGTAACCCAAACTAATGCAACTTTGCCACTTTTGTGATTATCACAGCTTGTGGTTAACGTTAAGAACCGGATAGGGTTAGGTCATTAACCTTATTTGTGAATGACTCGAAAGAAATGACGTCAGTAAGCCGTTGGACTCTTGTCTTGGGGGAAAATGTGCGCTAATTTCTTTTTGGAAATAGCTCCGCTTTATAATTTTGCCTTATCATTATTTATTTTTATAAAATGTCTACTAATTATTGTTATGACAGAAAAAAGTGCGGTGGAAGAAAATTGAAGTACATGTGAAGATGACGAGGAAGACTAGGGGAAATCTATTTTTACCGGTCCGGTTCAGGAAAATCCAAGGGGGAAAAAATTGTTTTTGGTCGCTCTCGGACATTTGCTAAATTATTTTTAAGGCTGTGATTCACGTCTTATTTGCTGGTGTATGGTCATTCAGGCTTGAAGAGTAGAAGGGTGATGAGCAGAACAAAGAAACGTGGGGAAGACTCATTTTTGGAAATCCCGGTCATTACAGGCCTTGACCTTCATGTAATAAAAAACTATCGAGATTAGTTCCTACTTTTAGCAGCATGTCCCGTCAGTTTCGATTGTAATTCAGTAGGTGCTGTTTTTGGTTTGTTATGTTGACAACCAGTTGACGTGTTTGTTTCCGCTTCCTGTTGGTACTCAGTCATTTTTTTGTTCAAATGACTTGTGCAGTAATATCCTTCCTATGAGGCGCTATTTTTGACAACGTGACATGGAGAACGTCTCGCATTTCTGGATAAAGTGCCAATTGTCTGGAAGATCGTTGCTACTATTTGTAACGCATCCTCTAGGTGACCTAGGTCGTATTATGGCCTTTGCATAACCGACACCACCATGTCCCAATGCATCCCACATACCGGTACTACCATATCCTTACGGACAGCGTGCTCACACGTCTACTTCGGTCTCCTCCTGTCCCGGGTTTGTTTGTTGGTGTTTTAGGGCCCTTCAACTACAAGGCCATTAGAGCCCCGTCCACAGTGTAGTTCTTATGCAGAGACTGCACAGACACTACACTAATGCGACGATTATTGGGTCTTAGCAGTACCCAGTTTTCCCAAGCGACCACCCATGTCAGTACTAACTGGGGTTGCGTTGCTTAACTTCAGTGATCAGACGAGAACTGGTGTGTCCAACGCAATTCGCCGCTCCTCTGCCCCGGGTACTTCCCATTCAAATTGATTGGGACCCTCCTACTTGCCTGTCTTGGTAAGAATCATGAAATTAGGTTTTCCAGGAAAAGGAGGAAAACACAGGTAGCAATCGGAAATTCCCCTCACTATCGGAACAGTAATTACGCTACAATTTTGCAAAAGCAACTGTTTTCTAACTCTTTTCTCGCCAATGGCAGGGTCGGATACCCATCTTGTCCCTCTTAATGGCTTTGGCCGGCAACCGGCCAACCCCTATAACCCCTATGCCAGTGGTGGCGAACCTGTGATCCACCGCGCAACTTTAAGTGACCCAAACGTGAATGATATGTAGTTTATCGTCTCATAGTGTGTGGGGGGGTGGACGGGGACCTGGAGGGCTAGACCCGTCCTACTGTTCGTTGGTGCACTCCACCGAAGCCAGGGCGCGTGCACCTACCTACACCTTGGAATTTTGTCGATCTACCCGTTGCACATTATAGAGAGGATTTTTGAAGTGCAATTGACACCATACACAACACGGGGCCACGATTTTACTTCCCATCTGGCGGAAGGTGCAGAAAGAAGTCAACACACCTCGATCCAGTATCGAACCTGGAACCACTGGCCCAGTAGTCGAGCACGAGCACGCCGCCGAGGAAGGTAAATTATGGTACCAAGACAGAACTACTGAAATGACAATTTGAAAACAGAATGCTGCAACATATAAAATAATTGAGTCTGCAAAGCCCTACTGCCAAAATAGTGATTTGTGTAACGCGGATTCTTTATTTATACACTGAATTTGGGTCACGACTAATAAAAAGCCTGCAGATTCTTCACGCTGGGTCGTTAATTTGAATGCTTTTCATGTCAAACGACAAGAAGGTATTATAACTTGTTACCATAAGTACACTTTTAAGAGGCTAAGGAGTTTTCTTAGGTTAAAACTGTCACATCAGCTACCACATCACACTTTAAAACTAATATTTTCTTATGATTGATTGAAATCAAATTCCCAGAAGGATTCGCCAGTTACGACATCATATTTGTTCACATCTTCACGCCAGGTGAAATTTGACGGAAATGTGTCAGAACAAACGATGGGAGGGATATCCCACAAGGTTAACAGCGATCAGAAGATAAGGGTCTCACTCCCGTCTACCGCAATTCACCAGTTGCTTGACGCAGACTGCAGTACAAAACAGCTTTTAATAACCAAGCAGAATAAAGTATAAAAATTTTACCAATGACAGTTCCAGGGAAGGGTTAGAAACTTAAAATAAGCAGCAGGCTATTTTAGTTCCCTGTGCAGCACTTTTCTGACAACAAATCATATAAGACGAGTTCAAATCCCGGTGCCAACTGCCTAACTTCTTTTGCAACGAGAGTAGTCGAGGTAAAGCGTCCAATCAGAAACATCAATATTGTGGAATTCAAGGACTTCGTCTTTTTCCTGAAAATCATCATTATTCCTAACTTTTTTACTGCCCTATGGCAGGGTAGAGTATTGTCGGGTCTTGTTATCCTAGCTCTCCCTGACCCTAGGGGGCGAGCTCCTACGCCTGGGATTTTGTCGATCCGCAAGTATAGTGCGGTTGGATATGAAAGACACAGTTGGAAGTTGCGTTGGACACACCAGTTCTAAGTTGCGTTGGACACACCAGT
>JAAFCE010009109.1:15943725-15954842 GCA_013389805.1 Trigoniulus corallinus
CCAGTTCTAAGTTGCGTTGGACACACCAGTTCTAAGTTGCGTTGGACGCACCAGTTCTAAGTTGCGTTGGACGCACTAGTTCTAAGTTGCGTTGGACACACCAGTTCTAAGTTGCATTGGACACACCGGTTCTAAGTTGCGTTGGACACACCAGTTCTCGTGAGATCCCTGAAGTTAAGCAGCGCAAGCCCATGTTAGTACTAATATGAGTGGTTGGTAAAGAACTTTGGGTGCTGCAAAGTTCTCCTCTCCTATGTCCACTACCTACCTCCTCATCTCCCGCGAGCAGCCTCCTAAGGGTTCATCCTGTTATGGCTGTTTTGGCTAACTCCCCAACCCATTAAATGAATGAATCCAGTTGGAACTTCCTCCTCGCCTGAAAAAAGCAACAACTCTAACGTCGGCCAGGATCGAACTTGCTACTATGGACTCAAGAGTCAAACAAGCAATTCATTGAGGTCATCATACCTCTGAGGAGAAAACGTCCCACTTGAGGTACGAGTAACAAGCAAAGGAGCCATTCTACAAAGTGCAAGTCATTTTTTTAATGCTTAGAACCTTGTTTTTCACCACATGTAATTCACCTTGGCATGTAGCCTAAGACACATTTCGTGTTTTTAACTTAAAAAATACTGTACGGACAAGATTTTTATATCTTTGCACATCAAGTTCTGATAGTTGGTCCGCCGTCAAAATTGACCCTGGTCAAAGGCTTCCTGCGTTTTTGGCCGTATGATGGATTAAACGATCACCACAACCGGAATTAGATTCCAATCTTAAGACACCTTTTCCCGAAAGGAAGTAAACAGTCAGTCCCTGAAGGAACAAAAAAATTAATGGCATTTAATAACAACAGGCCCTACGGGATACTGACCTGTAGGACGAAGTAAACATGACAGCTGTCTTGCAGTCCATTTTTCCAGAAGCGATAAGGGATGCAGAAAAAAGCTACAAAACATACAAGTCTGAACTTCGACCTTCATCCACGTTCAACAGAGTGAGGGGCCAAAGAACCTTCAGGTTAAAACCTCAAGTATAAAGACCTATGCAAATTATTTACCTTCAGTTCCGTGTATTTTACGGAATGCCCTGGTTCGTAGTACTCTGTCTAACGTCAACTGAATACAGCTGCTGCTGACCAGTTAATGACAACAACAATTCTGAAATTGGGTGGAGGGCCACGAAATATTATCAGAAGAGGAAGGGCAAAAAAAATTCCTACTAAAATTGAGAACTATCTAAATCAGACTACTGCTCCACCCAAAACCAAGCCTTGCCTCTTGGTCAAGAGTTTTCTTAAAGGAGCTACAGTCTAGTTCAACTCACTAACTCAAGAAAAACTAACCGACCTACTAAAATGTCACTAGTAGGATATTTCAATTTTGAAATAGCTCTTATATTTCAATAACAATTTCAACTTTTGGTGGTCCTAAAATAAGTACACTGATTCGCATCATATCCTCAATATAAAAAAAAAAAATAGTAATTCAGACCGGAAGCTTTTTTTCTAATAAAGCAGGTTAAGACACCATAACTTATATTAATGCTAGTTCTATTTAACCTTTTTTTAATAAGTAATAAATTAATTATTCGTTTGATTATTGCAAAATATTAAACATGCAACTGCAAAACCAGCAGCCACTATTTTGATAATTGTCGTCCACCTGTCAATCCTGAAAATTATTACCCGTCACCAGTGGTGCCGAGGGGAAGAGGGTGGGATTTCTACAACTACGGGCCCTTCTCCCATAAATAGAAAGTGTCCGGTAAACATTGACCCTCATTGGTGAAGTCCTCGACTACTGTGTCAGTGATTCCAGGTTCGATACTAGCTTAGAGTGGGTTGCCTTCTTTCGGAGCGTGAGAGGCCCCGAGAGCGCTTTCCGAGAGCGCTTTCCCCTTGCACGTAGAAGAATCCTGAATACCACGTCAGTGTTTCCCAAACTTTTCTTATCGCAGCCCACTTGGAAAACGCATATAAAGCACAGTGGCCCTCTAGTCCCTAATCTAACCCAGCGCTTACATGAAGAGACCTGACCAGAAGCATATGCAGCAATAAAATGTGTGGTCCATCAGGAAATTCTTGCGACCCAATGGCGGGTCGCAGACCGACCTGGGGGAGCGGCGAATTGCGTTGGACACACCAGTTCTCGTCTGATCTCTGAAGTTAAGCAGCGCAACCCCAGCTAGTACTGATATGAGCGGCCGCTTGGGAAAACTGGGTACTGCTAATACCTAAAATCGTTGCATTAGTGTAGCATCTGTGCAGCCTCCGCATCAGAACTATGCTCAGGACGGGACAAGCAGACCGACCGCACTTTGAAAAACGCTGTACTATGCAATGGGTGCAGAATGGAGTAGTAACGTGGAACGTGTATAGACACCACACTGCTATGAGGCTTGGGCATCAGTGGTATCCAGTATTCCAAAGCGGTCACCCATTCTAATATTACCCGGGCTATGCAACGGGTAGATGGGCAAAATTCCCAGATGTAGGAGCTTACCTCCAGGCGTCGGTGGAGTGCCCCAATGAACAGTAGGTGGGCGATAAATAAGCAAAGGGAGTGGAGCATTGGGTCGGCAGTCAGCTGCGCCAAAATACGTCATGCGTCCCAGGGGGACAAAAATGATTACCCGACTTTGCCGTAGGCCGGAAACGGGTTGTTAGTTGTTAGTTGCTTTTGATGTCGTGCACAGCAGACAGGCACCCCACTCTGTTCCCCAATGAGGCATAACAAAAATGGCAGCTGTTTTCTAGCATTCTTAAGTTTAGTGGAAATACTAAACTCGGGTACAGAATATGATAGCCCACCTTGCATTGGTGCGACTGCAAAGCCGACCCAAAAAAAAGGGAAATGAAAGAAGCAAGGCAATGTGACCTCATAGGAAATTCCCGAAATTCTAAATTCCAAACCACAAAAATGATCTCCTATTATAACACCTTACCACATTTACGCACCCTTGCAACCAGGTAAATCGAAATAAATCACCTCTCAAATGCAAAGAAAAGAGAAAAACTACACGCTGGTCAGTTTAGTGACGGCATCCATTGACGGAGACAAGGCCAATATATTTCCTATCAACTAGGGCGCGATCGTAAAACCTCAACTAACATTTTATTCCCCAACTTTCGATTTTAGGATGTAAACCGAAAGAAAACTTTACGAAACTCGAACAAAATTAAAACGAGTTGGTAATGAAACCTCATTTATAAATTTCAGAATGACCATCATTTCAGGTAATAAAAAAAAAATGTACAGTAGGTCAACTACGTTAACTTATAAAAAAAAGGGGGGGAGGGGGAAATGAGGAAAAAAAACCACACTTGATTCACAACGTTGTCTATGAAGCATTCACACCTTTTTTCAATAACAATACAAACACCTTCTTAAAAATCAAGTACAAAATTTAACTAATTTGTCATAACTCATTAGCTAACTACTTACTACACAATGACTACCTGACACATTCAATGGACGTCAAATTAGATGTTGAACAATGTAAGAATAATATTTCCACTTCCATATTGTGAATGTGAGGGCAACATGTGACAGGTGGAAAATTTATAGCCTAAAGTTGAAATCACTCCGTTTAGCAATTACTAACTCTTTTCCAGCCTATGGCAGGGTCGGGGATCTGTTGGACAATATTGTTTACGCAGCCCGGGATTCTGGCTTCATTTAATGGGTTGGGGAGTTAGCCAAGCAGCCATAACAGGACGAACCCTTAGGAGGCTGCTCTGGGAACACCTGGGAATTTGACCTCATCTCCCCGTTGTGTGGTAGGGAAGGTTCTTTTACGTGCAAATGACACCGTACACCACATGACCCCTTCGATGCGACAGTCACCTTCAGTGCCTCTTTTCTCTGATGGAAGGTCAAACTGGTGCTTATCACTGCCTAGGTAAACCAAACCAAATCAAAAGCAGCAAGGAGTGAGCCTTTGTAAAAGTTCTCTACCCGCTGAAAAACATCCCTGCAAGCAGTGGCGGATCCAGGATTTTCGCCAGGGGGGGGGTTGAGCTAAAGCTCGTATATATTATGCGAATACGTCTATGTGTGCATGGCGGGGTTGCAACCCGAAAACCCCCATCCTGCATCCGCGCGTGCCTGCAAGTATACACCAAACTGAGATGGTCATCGTTTAGTTTCTTTGTTGTTTTAGGGCCCTTCAACTACAAGGTCATTACAGCCCCGTCCACTGCGTAGTTGTAATGCAGAGACTGCACAGACACTACACTAATGAGACGATTTTGGGGTATTAGCGGTACCCACTTTTCCCAAGCGGCCACCCATGTTAGTACTAGTTGGGGTTGCCTTGTTTAACTTCCGTAATCAGACGAGAACTGGTGTGCCCACCCAACGCCATGCTACATGTCCAAGTTGCGTTGGACACGCCAGATTTCGTGAGATCACTGAAGTTAAGCAGCGCAAGCCCACGTTAGTACCAACACGGGTGGTTGGTAAAGAACGTTGGGTGCTGCAAATTTCCCCTCTCCAACATCCTCTACACCTACCTCCTCATCTCCCGCGAGCAGCCTTCTAAGGGTTCGTCCAGTTATGGCTGCTTGGCTTACTCCCCAACCCATGAAATTAATCCAGTAATCCATACGCCACTCCCCTGGTCATCCTCTATTACAGCCGTTTCCAACCTGCGGAACGCATGGAAGTGCATGCACTTCCTTTGCACCTAGCGCATTTTTATACTGCACTAGGTTCAACTTAAGGACAGGTACAACATAAGAAAAAAAAGGTTTGGGAAATCCCGAACTCATAATAACCCTACATAAGCCCAAAAATGGCACGTGAAAGAATGGCCTGGGATCCAAACTCCAGGACAGAGCATTAGAAGCTAGACAAATGATTTGTCACACCGCGCCGGGAGGAAGAGACATTACGAGTTTCGGCCAGAATCGATCCACCTCCTTCCATATTATCATGAAGCGCAATGCAGTTCACGTGCTAACCGTCATCTTTCTTCATTTTTATCACCATTTTATTTGGAGTGTAACGTACACCAGTCATTAAGAGAATTCAAGAGTGCACGAGTCCACCGCTGAGGATTTGAACTCAGGATCACCTATATGCTACGTGAATACGCAGCTCATCACGCTACCAGCCAGGACTACTCACGATTTTACTCAAAATACTGAAGTTACAGCTTTTAAATTCAATTTCTCCACCTACAGATAATGGGATTTTAATATGTTGTATCTAAAGAGCTTATCAATAATAGGCTCTTAGAACGACACCCACAAAAAATGCCCTTTCTTACCCGTTCGCACTTAACAACATATGACTTTTATAAAGTCGTTGTATATTTTCCGTTATCGCAATTACCGATATGTCTAAAAATAACACGAGTGAAGAAATCAACATATTTTAGGTAAAAGGATAAGATAGTGGGCTAACCACGACACAAAAGCCTCCTTAAGACTATCCAACCTCCGTTCCTCCTCATTAAAATTGTCCACGCATACCTAAGAATTAAATAAAACAATTTTATGCCCGGCACAATTCGTTTTAAATATGCGCACTAGGGTAAATAGCTCGTAAATTAGATGTATCCACTAGAATAAGAAAACTACTCAATTATTTATAACAAGATATTTTTAACTAGGTATCCATAAAAAAAATTGATAAAAAATGAGAAAAGTTCTTAATACTTAACCCTAGCATAGGAAGAGAAAAGGGGAAGCAAGGGAGGGACATCAACAACGACCTCGTTTTAAGTCGTGCGTGTATAAATAGTAATGAACATGTTAAAATCAATTCAAGACTTCTGAATTATCTTAAATAACAGTCTTACAACTACGACAGCTTAAACATCATTTAATTAACAAGCACATCGTAAGTTATGAATCCCTCTCCACGCTGCCATTTATGCAAATTAAGACCTTATCACCAGGAGGAGCGCATGTAACAATAACCATTAGTTCTAATAGTCAATCAAGTGGCCTGATCACGCGGCTACCTTCAACTGGGGAAATCAAAATGCCGGCCCTTCAGCTCTAAACGTCATTAAGAGTGAGCACCCTACACACATGGCATAAGGTCCCTTTCCATGCAGCGGTTGGGAGCGGCGAATTGCGTTGGACACACCAGTTCTCGTCTGATCACAGAAGTTAAGCAGCGCAACCCCAGCTAGTACTGACATGGATGGCCGCTTGGGAAAACTGGGCACCGCTAGTATCCAAAAATCGTCGCATTAGTGTAGTATCTGCGCAGTCTCTGCATCAGAACTACACAGCGGACGAGGCTCTAATGACCTTGTAGTTGAAGAGCCCTAAACCACCAACAAACAAACAAACCCAGTTAGTACAGACATGGGTGGCCGCTTGGGAAACTGGGTACTGCTAATACACAATAATGGAGTGGAGTGTCTGTGCGGTCTCTGCATTAGAACGATGTAGTGGACGGGGCTCTAATGACCTTGTAGTTGAAGGGTCCTAAAACTCCAAAAACAAGAAAAAGGTACGCGCGGTTACTATGGCACCCAGTTCCCGAATGGATGCGCTTATTTTAGCGCCTATCTTCATAAGATAAGAAAAGCGAACTTCACCGTGTGCCCGCCTTGCCTAGGGGTGGATGACGACGCCCATCACACGTTCATCGCCTGCGGCAGATGGACCACTGACGCACAGAGCTGGAGGCGGATCGGGTCACCTGGCTCCTAACACCATCATTAATGCCATACTAAGAGGAAAGACACCTGGGACGTTGTCTCCCAATATGTAGACATACTACAGTACGTGAAAACTGAGCTGGACCGTGAAACATCTCAGGCTCATGGCAATAACCAGTGCAATGCTAAGGGCACAACAAAACGCCTACGTGAAATAAGGTGTTAAATAATTCCGGGCTAGTCTGCAGAACACAAAGGTAGGCGTTTTAGTCGGAATTTCGATACTCAGTTCACACAACACAGGATACCGGCTTTACTTCTCATCCGGCACGGAAGGTGCATTCTCTCCACGTGAGAAAATGCCATCCGCCTTGGTTTGTTTGTTGGTGTTTTAGGGCCCTTCAACTACAAGGTTATTAGAGCCCCGTCCACAGCATAGTTCTGATGCAGAGACTACACCGACACTACAGTAATGCGACGATTTTTGGGTATTAGCAGTACCCAGTTTTCCCAAGCGGCCATCCATGTCAGTACTGGTTGGGGTTGCGCTTCTTAACTTCAGTGATCAGACGAGAACTGGTGTGTCCAACGCAATTCGCCGCTCCCCCATCCGCCTTGGGCCCAGGACAGAACCTGCAACGATGGGCTTACGATCGATCTACCTATGAAAGTTATTAAAGAATTATGATTTGTGCCTCCAAATAGGGGCTATTCAGAAACTAAACAACCCCCTTCCCCCCAAAAAATCAACGTCATTTTAAAAGCAGAGTGAAAGTAGCTATCAACAACAACAGCACCGAGATATTATTTTTGTTTTGAAAGAGCTAACTGCTTTTGCGCATATTTCACTTTCCTTCCTAACCCATATTTTGATTTCGTTTCCTAAAATAGATTTTTTTTGACAAATATAGCACAAGTACCAGCATCCATCTTAACCAATCAGTCTCACACTCAATAACTACGCAATTTAACATTCACTTTCCAAAGAATGAAAGCAGAAATTGATGTGTTTTTTTTTTCTTGAACTCGAATCAACAATTTATAAGAAAAAGTGCGGTCCAAAACTATTTTAATTCCAAGGTACGACAAAGTTAATAATCGTCCGACTTGACCTACAAATTTCTTACTGCTGTCTACACGTCACCACGAGACGAGTTCTCCTCCCACACTTGGGGAAATTTTCCTTAGATTTATATCTAACATTTCAACAAATTGTTTCAAATGCAAATGTCAATGAGTACCTCTCGGAGATACCCCATTAATCATCACATTCCTGACAGGTGGGCTTTCCATTCAGCGGACAGAGAAGAAGAAAACACCAGCTGATGCTGGATTCGAACCAGTACAGGCAAGTTCATGAGACACAAGTACGATATCACCTAAGCTGCCACCAAATGAACATTTATCATTACCTAAAAAAAAGACATACGTTATCGACCCCTTTTCGGTGATGCAGGATGTAGCTCGCACGACTACGATGGGTACACGCGACCCCGCCATAAGCGTGAAACGGGTTAGGAGTTGCTCTATCTAAAAAATCAATAGAGGATGGAACAGATTCATCCTACGAGAATAGAGGGGAGCGGCAAATTGCGTTGGGCACACCAGTTCTCCTCTGATCACTGAAGTTAAGCAACGCAACCGCAGCTAGTACCGACATGGGTAACCGCTTGGGAACACTGGGTACTGTTAAAACCCAATCATCGTCGCATTAGTGTAGTGTCTGTGCAGCATCTGCATTAGAACTACGCAGTGGAAGGGGCTCTAATGACCTTGTAGTTGAAGGGCCCTAAAACACCAACGAACAACAACAAATGCGAGAATAGAGAGGTCATTCACTACAGAATGAGACTATAACTACTGTAGTTTATTGGTGTAGAGGTCAATTCAGTACTAACGCCATAATAAAAATACCTACTGCAGTGCAATAAAACAGATATAACATCATTTATGACATCATTATGTCAATTGTAACAAGACCCAACATATCGATTCATTACAACATCAATGCATCGATATAGAGGCGATATTGATTACGATTTATGCTAAAGTAACAAATAATCGCCATATTCTATCCATTTTACCCCATTGGGACTGACAAGCGATCTGTTGGACAATCTTTTCATGCAACCGGCTGCCGATCTAACGCTGCAATCCCCTATTTATTTATTGCCCCACTCCTTATTTTTCTTCTTAAGGGCACTTTTCCTCCACCGGCGGCGGTGAGGGGGCGATCCCCTACACCTAAAAATTGTGCTGAGCTACGCGTATATTTTGCTCCATGTTGTAGGGGGATTTTTTTCGTGCAGTGGTCAGTGCTAGTGCTGTATTTAGATGTTGAGAGACCCTAGGCCATTTCAATTTGGAGGCCCTTTTCTTAAATTTTGAAACCCGCTAAATGTTGAAGCCCTAGGCTTCAGCCTACTTAGCCTAGTGGTAAATCCGGCACTGGCACTGGCAGTGGGGATATCATACATTCCGTATTTTCCATCTGGGAAGGAAGGCATACCTGGCATACCCGTTTTAGAGCTTTTCAACTACAAAGGTCAATAGAGCCCCGTCGAACGCGTAGTTCTAATGCAGAGTCTGCACAGACACTAGGGCGTTGCGACTATTTTTCGGCATTAGCAGTACAGTACCTAGTGTTTCCATGCGGTCACTCATGCTAGTACTAGCTGGGGTTACTCTGCTTAACTTCAGTGATCAGATGAGAACTGGCGCGTCAAAAGCAATACAGCCGCTCATGGCATACCTGGAGACTCTCGTCTGTACAGCCGCCACTCAACCTTGATTAGTGTCGAACCTGGAACCACACTACCTATGCACCACCGCAGGCGGCCTATCGCCACATCGTTAAGACGTCTATTCCTGCTCTTATTATACTTACGGGTCACGACTCAATCTCTCTTAATATACAGGTGTACAAGGAAATTCACTAAAATATGAGTGTCACGTCTAACACTTTTTCCTACGGAATCAAATCATTACTCACACCTTTCACACACGGAGAGAAAAGAGAGCGACAGGATAATAGGGAGAGAGGGGAAGTGACCCCTCTACTAATAATCTCTCCCGTTTATTCAACAATAAACTTTTTTTAAGAGTACTAACCTTCGTGTCATCACTGTCATCAATACTGCAGATTAAATTTATACCTAATACCTTTCAGAAGAGAAAAAATAATTGGTGTCTCAAGTCCTTGTTTTTAAAAATTTATGATTATCCTTCGAATTAGATTGTCCGAGAGAGTGAGACGAGGACAGTGAGAAAGAGTCAAAGACAACTAAAGAGGGGGAAGAGTAACACCCCTCCCTTCTTCTGAACCCTAGAGACAGCACAGCGTTACAATTGTGATAATGCCAGACGTAACGGTCGTATTACTTTTGTAGTTACTAGGTTACTCTTTTACCACAAACTAAAAAAGTAAACGCTACACACGTATTAACCTCGAAATATTTCAAAAGAAAGCGAAAAAAAGACGGAGGAGGGAGGAGTAGGGGAACGGACGAAAGGGTAAAAACTCAAACCTCCAATTAGACAGATATCTTATTTTAAGGAGATGGCCAACAGCGTTGCCAAATGAGACACTGGCGGTTGCAATTAATTAATAAGTTACCTACAACAGGAGCTGGACACGAACTCTCGCACTGACGGATCTACGCATTTCTTCCAGTCCGTTTAGAAAAGGTCCTTTCACCTATCAGTGGCAACCCAATATTCCAAATTCCCATCCGGAACGGTGTATAGAGGAGGAAAGAGGAAAGATCCTGTGCTTTTGCACAATTCGTCCGGTTAGTGAGGAAGAAGGAGGTGTAGGCAGGGGTAGAGTAAAAAGCATATTTTTGATAAGGATGAGCGATGGGGATACCCCCTCCCCCACACATTGGGTGCTGCTCCCCCAATCCCTTACTCCTACCTTCCTCTCACCCGCGAGCAGCCTCCAGAAGGTTTGGCCAGTTATGGCAGCTTGGCCAACTCCCCAACCAGTCAGTCGCTAGAAGTGAATCGGTGAAGAAAAAAAGGGGTAGTCGGCAAACAATGCGCACCAAATCATGTCCGACAACTATTCAATGACTACCATTAATCAATCAACCGCGTTTTATTGTCAAAAAAATAATATATAGATATCATTTTGACAAAAGTCTGCCGAGCGGACAGTAAATATTTTCAAAATACTACTACTAAATATGGAACAACAAATTTCATCTACAACAAATGCTTTTCTTTCCTCAACAAAAAACGATTAATTCGCCACTCAAGGGCCACCATTTTTAAAACGGCAAACATGGATTGCAAACTGATCACTGAAGTTAACCAACACAACCCCAGCTAGGATTCGCAGGGGTGACCTCTTGGGAACACCGGGTACTGCTAATAACCAAATCGTCGTAACAGCGTAGTGTCTGTGCACAGTGGGGACACTAAGGGGGTGCGGGCCACACCGGGTGACACCACTCGCACCATGAGAAATCGGGAGACACCAAAGCAGAAGC
>JAAFCE010009109.1:15954852-16009316 GCA_013389805.1 Trigoniulus corallinus
TGACACCACTCGCACCATGAGAAATCGGGAGACACCAAAGCAGAAGCAGCGGCTTTTTGGGTGGAGGGAGTGACACCATGGGGTTTCGTCCATGGTGTCACTGCACCGGGTGACGCCAACCCTGCATTGGAACTACTCAGTGGACAGGGCTCTAATGACCATTGCAGTTGAAAGACCCTAAAACACCAACAAAACAAAAAATTAAAAAAAAGTGGAGGGAGGGGGATTCAACGACCATACGCACCATACAATAAGCCGATTTACTTCTCAGTCCATCCTACACCATAATGCCTGATGACCACCACTAAACTCAGTCAGGATCAATCCTGCGATTAAGAGCCCAACCGACAAGCATCCTAAGGAACCCATCTAATTACCAGCATTCTGAGCTACAAAAGGCGAGGGCCATGCATCACTGGGGGAAGGGGGTCCAGTTTAGTAAAGTTTGACATCGTATGCACAAAAACGGCAGGTACCAACTTGAATTCTTTTCTACTCAAGGTCGAAAGTCGCGAATTGAACTTCCACCCTCTTACACCAGCCTTAGTCAGAATCGAGCCTGCAGTCGCACTACTTTATGAGTTCAACTATACAATATAAATCACTTCGGAGCAGTGTTTCCCAACTCTACAACATAGGCGAACTAAGATAATTATGAAAGGATTTAATTAATCTTCCATGAAGGTGAACGCAGTTGGGCAACCACCACTCCAGAGTAGCGACACTCCGGGGTGGAGAAAAGGCAGAAAAGAGGGTGAGGATGTAGTGAAAGACGAACATTATTTAGGCAATGAAAATCAATACAGAATTGTTTACAAGATGATGTTTAATTTAACGTTGTTCTGTTACTATTGCTAAGTGTTGTGCACGTGACCGAATGACATTGTATCTTTTTGATAATGAGAAGTAAGACAGTGGAAATTAGCCACCGCATCAATGGGGATCGAACCTGCACACCCGGTGTACCCGGCCAAGTATGTGCACCTACACAGTGAAGCAAATACTGATCTAGTAACACCAATCACGCCTTTAAAACCAAAAGCTTGTCACTCTTTTAACAACAATATTTTGGTATCAAACCTGTATATATCAGTTTTAACGATTTTGATCTCATAACCCTATTTTATTTTATAAATTTAAATTCACAATCGACCGCGTGCGCAGTTAAAACAAGTCAATAAACGCCATACGAAAGAGTTATTATTATGATTAAAATAGGAATAACTGACGCAAAACATTAGATGAAAGTGAAACATGAACGTCCATTCTTACACTACCCACAAAAGTAAATTTTTACAACCAATTTACATCATCTAATTTAATACACTAATTTTAGAAAAACAATTCTCGAAACCAACTACTAGCCCTGTCCTCGCCTATGACAGGGTCGGGCACCCACTTTTTGTCCCTCTTGGACACAAGGGAGATACGTTGGACGGTATTTTTACGCAAACCGGATGCCCGACCTAAAGCTGCGCCTTCTATGCTTATTATCGTCGGCCTACAGTTCCGTGGGGCACTCCACCGACACCAGGGGGAGAGGGCGAGCTCCTACACCTGGGAATTTTGTCGATCTACGCATTTGATGCCTAGTAGAGAGAATTCTTTTAAGTGCAAATGACATCTCACACCACACAGGGCCACGGCTTTACTTCCTATCAGACTCAAGACACATTCGGAGCCTCGCATTCTTTCTCTCGTCCGAAAGAAACCAACCCACCTAGGTCAAGTATCGAACCTGGAATAACTAACACAGTTGTTGAGCACGCTACCTCTGCGCTGCTCTGCTGAAGCTTTTTAAGAAAAAGTTTTTATGGATATACTGTATATGTCTTAGCAACTACTAACTTTTATATAATTTGTAATTAAAACGCTGTCAGCAACCGCAGTTAGAATTTCACGATGCATAACAAGGTGATACGTCCTAATAACGCATATTTTCAATTCCACGTGCATATACTGTAAAAACTTTTCATCTACTAAAACAATGAAAAACGAGGAGAGGAGGGTCATCGCATGACACATCAGTGTTTTGGATGGAGGGGGGAGTTACTTAGACATTAGGAGTTAAAGTTCACGAACAAATTCCGAGAAATATGTTATTAATTCCCTCATTAAAAACTAAGCGTATAAAAAAAGAAAATGGCCACGACAGGGTCATCCGTAAAATATGTGAAGACCAAGCAAACAACTCGCCACTGAATATTGTCGACACTTCAAAGGAACGATTCGTTGACGGAGTAGAAAAAAAAACTAAATCTTAACCTTGAAAAAAGTAAGAATTGATGAGTTTGCATTGCAGCTCGACAAATAATTAATTATGAAACACATGAGCGACTTACAACAAACCAAATGTAAGAAAAAGTACACGGAAAGGGAGGTTGCTTAATTTAAGAAAATTAAAATCACCTATCTAGATAGAATAATTAAAAATCAAAACATTACGACCCTCAAACGTGATATTGGCAGTTATCAGGCCTGCGGGCTCCAACGGAAAACAAGACACGCACCACTATAGCTCCGACGAAAAAGTCACTGATTTGTTTATATTCGGGCACCGTTCTCATCGACCACCCGAGATTCAAACTCGCACTAATTAACCCCAAGGCAAGTGACCGCCGAAACACTAACCAACCAGAGACATTTAGATATGATTAATTAGCACCAACATGGGTGGTTGGTAAAGGACGTTGGGTGTTGCAAATTTCCACTCTCCTACATCCCCTACACCTCCCTCCTCCTCTCCTGCGAGCAGCCTCCTAAGGGTTCGGCCTGTTATGACTGCTTCACTTACTCACCCGTTAGAGCAATATACTGTAGAAATAACAGATCTAGTATCGAACCTGGAACCACTGACGCAGTAGCCAAACACGCTACCTCTACGCCACCGAAGCCGGCAAATATGAAATTGTGGGGAGGAGAAGTGATATTCAGGGTTTTAATAGGATAAAATTTAATCATATTATGCTAAACAGCCACCATTAGTTGTTGTAAGAAAATTGTGACGTCACAGTTTCTTCGACAATGAGATCTCGAACATCTCGAGATTCATTTTCAAAGTTAATGATCATTACAGCTGACGTCATTCACATTAGTGTGCATGCCTTCATCATCATCATCCTCTTATCCTGCCTGTGGCAGGGATCCAGCCCTCCATCTCCCAAAGGGATCCCCGTCCACCCCCACCCACTACCCTATCCTTAAGCACAACCTGCTCCTACGTCTGATTTTGGCCTTTGCCCGGGTGCTTCCAACAACCTGGGGAGCGGCGAGTTGCGTTGGACACACCAGTTCTCATCTGATCACTGAAATTAAGCAACGCAAGCCCAGTTAGTACTGACATGGGTGGTCGCTCGGGAAAGCTGGGTACTGCTAATACCCAATAATCGTCGCATTAGTGTAGTGTCTGTGCAGTATATGCATTAGAACTATACAGTGGACGGGTCTCTAATGACCTCGTAGTTGACGGGACCTTAAACTCTAACAAACAAACAACCCAACAACCTGCATCTCTGTAATGGACCTAACGAGATACTCCGGCATAACTGTATTATAGGGCAGGCATGTCAAACCGGAGGTACCCCGAGGGCCAAACCGGTAACATGTTCGCTGTAACGAGGGTCATGCACTGTTGACCTTTTTTGTAATTTGTGTTTAAAAGTACCAAGAGGCCCGGTCTGATGGTATCGAATTTATTCGACATGACAATTTTCTAGTTTTAATCAAAATGTGGCACATGGCACCACATTCCAACTATGCAGGGGGACAAATTTCCCCCCCCCCTCTCGTTACGCCTCTAAGTAGCAGACTGCATATGTATACCAGATGATATCGACTGTGAGGGTCGCAACTCTAGGCTTCTAGGCGCGCCAGTATGACACCCCTGTTATAGGGGACCCGATATTCTATTTACTGTACGATAAGGCGTGGTTATCGTACAGTAATCATGAGCTGCCTACTCTGACCTGCTTTGTCAAGCACAGTGCAACCATTACAAGAGAATTACGGAACGGCATAAGAGGACGTCATTACAGATATGAAAAATAAATTACAAATGTAATAAAAATTAGCATTTTCGCGGTAGATCAATCGGGGTCAACGAAATATATCGACTAAGCATTTTATTGAAATATTTACTTAACCTAGCCTACCCCCTAAA
Organism: Trigoniulus corallinus; assembly: GCA_013389805.1. NCBI lineage: Eukaryota > Metazoa > Arthropoda > Diplopoda > Spirobolida > Trigoniulidae > Trigoniulus > Trigoniulus corallinus. The sequence continues at coordinate 15,959,012 of JAAFCE010009109.1, forward strand.
ATGAAAGTCGACTAAATTAAGAAAATTCCCCAATATGAAAATTGACTAATCAGAAAGGAATCCTTGTTAGTTGTTTATTGCACATCTCGCAGTGTACATTAATGCGTAGGAAACATTTACAAGGTAATTCTCTCTTACTGCAGCATAACACAAAACAGTAAAAAAATACAATATCGGGTCCCCGACAGTACCATCCGATAATATCATCCCTTAATCGATTCCCTCTCCGATAATATCCTCCCATCCCAAGTTACCCCTAATACCCCCTAATATATTCCGTCTGCTCTCGACATCTCAACCATGTACCGCAGCATTCGCATTTCAACTACCCTCATTCTATTGTCATGGCTCTTTCATACTGCCCAACACTGATCCATAGCTGGACTAACCACTGCCCTCCAAAATTTCCCCTCTCAACTTCCTTGCGGCCCTCCAATCACACAAGACTCCACTTAAACTACCTCGCACTGATCCTATATGGGTCACATCCGAATCTGTATCTGGAACACGGATCCTAAGTACTTAACGACCTGCCTCCGTGGAGCGATAAATAGCGAGCTCGATTTTCCGCGCCAGAGGTGCCAAATTCGATACCGGATCTAAACTTCGTTATTGGATTGGATCAGTTTCGTGGGTTGGGGAGTAAGCCAGGCAGCCATAACAGGACGAACCCTTAGGAGGCTTCCCGCGGTAGATGAGGAGGTAGGTGAAAGGACGAAGGAGAGGGTTAATTTGCAGCACCAATCGTTCTTTACCAACCACCCAAGTTGGTATAGACGTGGGCTTGCGCTGCTTAACTTCAGTGATCTCACGGAAACTGGTGTGTCCAACGCAACTTGGCTGCACTGGGTTGGTTTCTTTCGGGCAAGATAGAAACCCCGAGTGTGCCTTCCTTTGGATGAGAAGTGCAATAAAACCGAAGTTCCATCAGAGCTCGCCCCCTGGCGTCGGTGGAGTGCCTCAACGAACTGTAGACCGTAGATAAATAAACATAGGGGTTGCAGCTTTGGTTGGCAGCCGGCTGCGGAAAAACACCGTCCAATAGATCACCCAGATGGAGAAGATGGGTACCCGACCTTGCCATACCGGGAAAATGATTAGGAGTTGCTTGCTTGGATCCTAGGTACTTAACCTCTTGCACTGTTGTTGCTTAACATAAGGCAACGAAAACTCATTCGTGTCGGATGTTATTGGGAATAATTTATCGTGTCGTAGAATGGTACGACCACTTTCACTCAAAAGGATGCCTTTTTGTAGCACACGACATCAATTGTCGTCAAGCGTGTGCGGGGAAAAAAGTCGAATGACGAAATTTGTTTTCAGATTTCAAGATGAAGAAATCAAAGATTCTGTAAAAAATTTGTAACACCACAACTAAACCGAAAATATTATACCGGCGAAATTTCTACAAAATACAGGGACAGGACGAGTGATTTCCTTCGTTCTCTGCACCACAAGTAAAATACACACAACTACCGTATTTCACCTTCAAGGTGAAGAAAAATAATCAACAGCGCTCACTAATAAACGGCGCACTGTTTATTAAAGGTACTGAATTCTTCATCATCATACCCTTATCCCGCCTGTGGCAGGGTCGGGTCTGTGTGGTTCCACTGAACATGCTCTGACTGGAGACACCCCAGCCAGGCGTCTGGAACCCACAGCAAATATTGGCTGGGCACTCTGTGGGGGTGCCTTATTAAAAGTACTGACATATAAACAGCGCCGTACAATAAACGGCGCAACAAAAAACCTTTGAAAATAGACGGGGCGCCGTTTATTAGAATACTTACGGTATTACAACGTATAGAGGGACAAAGATGGTACCAGACCCTCCCATAGGCGGGAAAAGGGTTGCTTTTACAATAACAAAGCATCAAGTGCATGTAAATCAAATCACACAACCTAAAAAAGCAACTACTAAACCCTTTTCCCGTCTGTGGCAGTATCGAGTACCCAACTTGTCCCTCTGAATAGACACAAGGCCGATATATTGGACAGTGTTTTCCCACAGCCGGTTGCAATGTTGTATGGGTCACAGTGTTGGGAAGTAAGGAAGAGCCACGTAATTAGAATGCAAGTAGCCGAGAGGCGAAAGCTGAGGTACATCAGCGGGGAGGAGGAGCTCGTTAGGTCCACTACAGGAATGGTTAGAAGAACCTGGGGCAAGGGGAGACCAAAGCAGACGTGAGAGCAAGTTGTCCGTAAGGATATGGTAGTGTGTGGGGTGGACGGGGACCTGGTGGAAGATAGGCAAGATTGGAGGGCTATAACCCGCAGATACCACCCTGCCACAGACGGGATAAGGGTATGATGATGATGGTTGCCGACCAAAGCTGCAACCCCCTATACTTATTTATCATCGGTCTACCGTTGGTTGGGGAATTCCAACGACGCCAAGGGGGGCGAGTTCCTGCACCTGGAAATTTTGCCTCATCCACCCGTTGCGTAGTAGTGAGGGTTCTTTTACGTGCAAATGCCATCGTACCCCAAACGGGGCCTCGGTTTTACTTTCCATCCAAGAAAGGGCGCACTCGGGACTCTCTATCGCCCGAAGGAAGCCAGTATCGAATCTAGAACTACTGCCGAGTTACCAAGCTACCTAGTGCACCACCGAGGCGGGTATAAACCACACAACGCAACAACTATAAAAATCACACGACCCAACGTCATCGTAATATCGATGACGTCAGGTCGTAATACGGTGCCAAAACAAATTTTTCCAACATTATATCGCAGTAGGATGAAAAGAGGAAACCCTGAAGGTGTAGATAAATAATACATTGAAGAAAATGGTAACTAGCATATATGATATTTCATGAAATTGTTTCTCCTACCTTTGTTTAGATAGTATTATATACAGATTATTTCAAACAAAATAAAAAAAAGTTGGCTCAATGACATCCAGTTTTCTTTTTCTTAAAGAATGCAATGAGTGACAATTCTTCGAGCACTCAATAAGAAATATGTATTAAATATAGTGGGAGTACCTAGTGGTCAACGTTCCTTCGCCGTGATTAAATCTTTAAAAATATTATGACGTCTTCTATTAATGCACAAGTTGAACGAACATCTTAACCTCATTTTTGTACTTAAATTCAAAATTTTCTAGACAGAAACCGCTGAATAAAAAAAAATTTATCGGTTTATGTAATGAGTGGGGAACATTAGATATCGAACATATTGCAACACCGGTTCCAACAATTGCGGTTTAAAACTGTGTCCGGAAGTCCGGAATCACAGGCCTAATATAACTTTTGATTGCTATGAATTACGACACAAATTTACGCCCAATCTAAATTGAAAAATCCATTTCACTAGTGAACGTTTCTACTGTCAGGTCAGCCATTTACATTCGAACATGGCTTATATCAACAGGAATGTTGCGCATGCTCAAACTCGATGCCCCGTCGACGACGGTGGTGAATGGAAAACGCATGCGCATATACAGGATGCCAACATCGCCTCACAAAGATTTGCATGTGTGGCTGCCAATCAATCATCTCAAAAAGGCTGGAAATTTGGACACGCCAGTTGTCGTCTGATAACTGAAGTAAGGCAACCCCAGCCAGTACTAACATTGGTGACCGCTTGGGAACACTTGTATAGAATATAATTTCTAATTAGATACGGACAGAACTTCATCTCTTGATATACAATGGCATAGTGACTATGCTATGCTTTACCCATGACGGTGGACGACTGGGCCTCCCTTTTCGTACTTGCCCGGGGCCTCCTCACTTCCTAAAGCTGGCGGCACTGGTGAAGACGTATGCAGTTAGGTTAACAATATGAAAAATATGACTGACCAAGTGATGTGTGCTTTATGCTTCCCTGAAGTTAAGCTGCGCAAGCCCACGTTAGTACCAACATGGGTGGTTGGTAAAGAACGTTGGGTGCTACAAATTTCCCTTTCCTACGTCCTCTACACCTATCTCCTCATCTCCCGCGAGCAGCCTCCCAAGGGTTCGTCCTGTTATGGCTGCTTGACTTACTCCTCAACCCATGAGATTAATCCAGCAATCCAAACCATGTGTTCGGTAATGTTTACGTGGGCAATTACGCCATCCTAATGCCGCCATTATGTCATCCTAATTTAATGAGACAGCCTACACTACTCTCGTCCTACAGCAAAGTGAGATGCGAAGGCAACGATGAGTTCAATTACGACTTAATTTTCTAAGCAATTTAACAATGTGACTACAACTAAATTGGTGTCTAGATACTGAAAATGACAGTAGATCACAAACTGATACTGGATCATGTGCTGATGTACAGTATAACATGTTGTCAAAGCTGAGAGTTGAACTCAATCTCACGAACACAATCTCAATTGTTTGTTGGTGTTTTAGGGCCCTCCAACTACAAGGTCATTAGAGCCCCGTCCACAGCATAGTTCTTATGCAGAGAATGCACAGACCCTACACAAATGCGACGATTTTTGGGTATTAGCAGTACCCACTTTTCCCAAGCGGCAACCCATGTCAGTACTAGCTGGGGTTGCACTGCTTAACTTCAGTGATCAGACGAGAATTGGTGTGTCCAACGCAATTCGCCGCTCAACACAATCTCCAGCAGCAACTCTAAGATCGCAAAGGTAGAGAGGGCTCCACACCTCGAATTTAGTTTGATGTCAGTGGACCTCTTACTAACGCCAGCCTTTATTTCAAATATGGGTTGAAAGAACAAACTCCAGCCGTCGGCCAAGGAACGAACCTGCAACCACTGCATTCGACACGCTACCAATATGTAAATAGTGGTGCGGTAGGTCAAACGAGTGAAACACGATGCTCAACCTCCATTTTCGATCTTATAATTTATGTCAGTTGCTAAGTAGAAATTCATATTTCTTTATGGGACAACCCGTGCACTACAAAACGTACAGATAACGTACATTTCAGGTCAGTAGTAGTAGAGTAGTAGTCGACGTACATATGATGAGAAAGGTGATTATTTGGCGATTATTTTTTCATCGACGAATAAAAGTGGTAATTTATTAGCACATTTTAAGCTATTAAATTTGAGTCGAAACGTTATTTCAGAACCACACGATACTATCAAATGGTCACCACACATCAACTTACTACCGCTTTATAACCACTATATCAGCGTTTGAACTTCATTTAGTGAAAAAGAGGTGGAGAATGAAAAGATATGCCTATGTGAGTGTGTGTGCACACACACGTATATTAGACAGTTTCCGTGGCAACAAATTTAATTTCATAGTGATTCACACACACATGTATAATTTATGGTCAATAAAATAGGATCACATTCAAAAACTGGAACAATACTACTACTGTATTTCCTAACCTGAAAACTTTCACTTTCATACCATTACTAACTTTTTCACCTCTATACCACTATCACCACTACTACTACTACTACTACCGAAATATTAATCTCTTTTTCGTCCCGTCACCATTCAGAATATCATTTTTTCTCATCCCATAAAACGCAAACATATATTTCGTAACCAACAAAATGGTCAGGCAAGCCGACGAAAAGATCGACATTGACATGCAAATTAGTTGACACCCTGCATTCTACGGTGTCTTCGAGAAGGTTCATTCACCAAATACGTAAATAGAACGTAGCGCAAACGTTTAAAGAACATTCTCAAGTTCATCAAAACCTATTCATAACACTGAATAAAACATCATCTTCGTAAAATGAGTTGTAAAAATGGGAAGGTTCATTCAACGATAACACAATTTTTTTTTGTTTCAAAAGAAAAGGATTAAAAAAAAAGTTAATTTCTTACCTCGTAAAGAATGTACTGTTTTCTCCATTCAGGAGTGATATGAGCTGCTAAATGTTCCGCGAACTTCATGATGTCGATTAATCAAATAAACCGACTCAAAGAGTAGAAGAAGAAGAAAAAAACACGAAGAAGAAAATAAAATAAATGATGATGCCTCTCAAAAAAAAAGACAGGCAGGTAAATTGATATATAATTATTTTAACACGTATAACAATAGTACGGTATATGTATGAAAAATAATAGTATCATTCTACACTAGTGTTGTTGAAGAAATGTCGCCGTCCTAATGTCGAGAGCATATCATAAAAACGATGATGTAAACGAAGAAATTGACCTTTTTATTCTCTGTCGGTGGTATGTATGTACCTTCCTTTCTTCCCGTATCACAATCTTCAAATGTTGCTTGCGGGTAATAATAATAATAATAAAATACACTATCCATCAAATATCCATCTCGTTCTGCTCACTTTCTGTCTGTCTGTCTCTTTTGGTAAGAAAACAAAAACTAAATGAAACACCATCAACACATGTCGTCCTCCGTTCAAAAAAAATATTACCGATTAATTAGAGCAACGTTTATCAACGACGTAGATTAGACTATAGACAGATGCACTGTTGCTTGACCACAACCTCGTTGAAGAGAAAAGAGGACATATCCGCCGAAAAATTGGTGGTGGACACACGCACTCACAAACTAGACTTGACCGCAGAACCGACGATATAATCCGAAGAACATATGACGAACCATTGATGACAACGTGAGACTAAAAAACACTTTTAGAAAAACCCCGACCGACACACGGTTGAATTTCAAGATGTTGAAATGACCAGTGAGATAGATTTTGAAGAGGGTCGGTGGTGTATTGCACGGTAGCTACTATCAAAAATAAGATGATTTAACTTCAGAGAGAGATAGAAAGAGAGAGGGGAGAGAAAATAACTCCTTCTTCACCTAGATGAATATCATGTGGATCACAACAACGTGATGGAGAGCAAGAGACCATAACATTCGAGTTAAATTTCAACTCCACACATTACAGTTCCCAGTATGTGTCTCACTCCTTATATACCACGTCTCTTGCTGATTAGAAAAACCCCCCAAAACAAGCAACAACGAACCAAAAAATCAAAACCAAGGAAGTGCTGCTGCTGTTGCTGATTTGCGAGAGTGTGTGACTAGGAGGTGGTAGTGGATGCCATCTTACATCTGATTCTCTCTCTCTCTCTTTTAAGTAGCAAGAACATACAAGGGATAACCGTCATACATTTGACCCTAGTTGTTGCTGTGCTACTACTAACTACTACTGCCGTCGTCGTCCTACCGCCTGTACTTTGTTGCATTTAATATATAATCACACATGGACTTCCACTCGAAAACGACTTTTTTTTTTCTTCCTCACTCGCTCTCTCACCACACACACACGCGCTCGCTATCTCTCTTTCTCCCATTGGAAAACACAGCATCAACGTCCCTGACAAAATCACATACGTCGCCATTACAGCGACATCTAGCGAGACTTCTACTCACCCCCAACTCTATCAGCTGTCTTCCAAGCGCTTTCCACAAACACACGGTGCGCTTGACGTCAGCGGTCATTGGCGTCACTCCGTTCTCTTCGCACCAATTATAGCGCGCCATCTGGTAAGAAAAATAGTAAAATGAGAACAATAAGGCAAGGCTCAAAATGAGACGCAAGGTGTAGCAAAAGCAACTCCTAACCCTTTTCCCGCCTATGGCAGGCATGGCCGGCCTTCTATATAAAGGGGCCCGGGTGCAAAGCTCCTTTTGGGGCCCCAAAATATTTTTCCAAAAGTGAAAATAAAAGGATTCAGAGGAAATGGATTCCTCTTAGATGCCCTCCTATCCCATTCTGAGATCCTGCCTAATTTTGGAAGGTATTATATTTTTGGATGATGCTATGTGTGCAGAGGCGGCTCGTGGGGCAGGCAAACTTAGGCGGCTGCCTAGGGCGGCAAATTTCATAGGGGCGGCTGATTTCAGAGGTACTTCCTTGCCATGCAGTCTACCAGTCATTTAAAATGTTCATAGTCCTGGGGTTCCCAAATTTCTCTGATTGGTTGGGCCTTTTCTAAATGTTGGTATTGGGACAAATGCCAAGCACGTGAGGGACGCTTGGACCATTTAGAACTGTATTAGATTCAATGAGGGCGGCGGCGATGGACCCACTTGCCTTGAGCGCCTGAAACTCACAAGCCGGCCCTGTATGTGCCCTAATATGTCGCCATTGCATTTATGAGTTGGTCTGAAAGCCTATGTGGACGTCCACACCTTGGAAAATTTTCAGCTTGACCTGGGTCATTATATTTTTTATTACACTTCTGATTATTAAAGATGTTTTGGTTTTAACAACCCCAAAATAATAGCATTATTAAATTATTGACTCAACCTCTAATTCTGGGTTGTCCAACCTGTGGCCCATGGTGCATCATTTCTAATTATGCATCATAGTCTACCTGCTATGTAACACCTAACGTTATCTTCACCCGTTTTGGTTTTGACAGCCTGTGGCTGGCAATCAGTTCATGGAGCAGCCGAGTGACCCACAACACCAGAAAGGTTGTATAACCCTGGTGTAGTTCAATGGCAGGGTTGTTAGGTTACGTTTACGTTATGTTGCATTGGCAGAGTCGAATGAGGGACGTTGCCCCTACAATGACGTGTTAAACTTTTAATATTAGCAATGATCTGGGCCCTGATGGGTACTGATGATGGGCCCCCCCCTTAATCGTGGGGCCCGGGTGCAATGCACCCTCTGCACTCCCCGGATGGCCGGCCCTGATGGCAGGGTCGGGTACCCATTTGTCCCTCTGCAGGGGTGGCCAACAAGTCGATCCCGATCGCCCGGTCGATCACGAAGCCAATGTTGGTCGATCACTCGCGATGTGTTGACTTAAGACCCGCCTCGGTGACGTAGTGGCTCAGTGTTTCTAGGTCTGCGTCAGTGGTTCTAGGTTCGATAGTGGACCGAGGTTAGTCCAGTATCGAACCTCTCCCTCCCCACTTTGACTACGCCTATGACAACAAGTCGATCGCGACGCATTTTTAAGATAAAAAGTAGATCTTTTGTGCACAAAAGTTGGCCACCCCTGTCTCTGGATGGACACAGGGTGATATATTGGTCATAGTTTTTTCTGCAGCCGGTTGCCGGCCAAAGTTGCACCCCTACGCTTATTTATCGTCGGTCTAGTGTTCGTTGGGGAATGCTACCGACGCCCTGTGATAGCAGGCAATCACCGCAGTTTTTCACCATGCTTGCATCAAATAACAAGAGAACTTCTCTGTTTCGCACCACTTCTTGATAGGCCCAGCGCAAAATTAGACGCAGTCTCTGCAGCTGACGCAGGGTGACTCACTATAAATTTCTGTGGCTCACATGATAGTATGTAATTGCGCATGTTAAGTCGCAGGGTGGCGTGACTCGGTGCCTGCGCCACGGGACCCTGCGGAGCGCAGTGCCAATGCCGCAGTTTCCTGCGTGAAGTTGGCGTGACAATAACAAAAAGCGGTGCGAAGCAGAGAAGTTCTCTTGTTATTTAATGCAAGTATGGTGAAAAACTGCGATTCAATGTGCGGTGATTGCCTACTATTTCGCAGGGCTGCTACACCCTGCGTCTCATTTTGCGCCTTGCCTTACTATCACGTCAACTTCACGGCACTGACACTGCTCTCCGCAGGGTCCCGTGGCGCAGGCACAGAGTTACGTCACCCTGCGACTTAACATGCGCAATTACATACTATCATGTGAGCCGCAGAAATTTATGGTGAGTCACCCAGCGTCACCTGCGGATACGCAGGGTGACACAGGTGGCGAAGGTGACGCAGGGTGTAGCAGCCCTGCGAAATTCTGCTAGCAGGCAATCACCGCACATAGAATCGCAGTTTTTCACCATACTTGCATCAAATAACAAGAGAACTTCTCTGCTTCGCACCGCTTTTTGTTATTGTCACGCCAACTTCACGCAGGAAACTGCGGCATTGGCACTGCGCTCCGCAGGGTCACGTGGCGCAGGCACTGAGTCACGCCATTCTGCCACTTAACAGGCGCAACTACATACTATCATGTGAGCCGCAGAAATTTATGGTGAGTCACCCTGCATCCCCTGCGGAGGCTTTACACAATGGAAGTGGCTTGATCGGCGCGCCATCTAACAGCTTTGCCGCATTTAAGTAAGCCTACTTCGAACATTTCTATTATGTATCTCGCAGAATTTCATCAATATTTTTCTTTTAATTAAGTAAAACTTTCCCCGTCGTCTTCTTATCCGCATTGGGTAAGCAATTTAGGTGGTGTAAAAATTTTATGTATATATTTCTTTTTCACATCTGTAGCAATACCGTAAAGTTTCATTTGTTAATTCCCCTTCTCCCCATCGAACGCAAGCATGCGTTAGTTAGGCAATCAAATTTGTAAAGTTAACCTCGGTTTGAAATATGAGAATGGAAAAACACTGTATCGAAATTGCAATTTTAAAATAGTTGGGGTTTGAATCGATGAAATTGCATTCCAGTAGTCTGACGTGTAATGTAAGTCCATAAAATTGGATCGAGCGACGCACCGCTCTCCCGGTAGCATTACTCATTCAAATTGGTCAACGTATTCAATTAAGTAAACGACACATTGCGTATTATCGCGCTCTACATTTTAAAGCTGCATAAAGAAAATAATAAAGCATCACCTGATGACTTGCAAATCATTATTTCTGACATACTAGCGAAAGTTTAAAAAAAAAACCCCGAAAGGCATATTTTACTGACCAGGTTATGGTAGACGTGGGTGGGGTGGGCCGGCATTCCCCCACAGACAACCCGGCCAATATTTCTGCGGGTTCCAGTGCAATCCCATCAAGAAAAGGGCCTACACTTAGATTAGGGACGAGAAATGTGGGGACCCAAACAGGAGACTAGTTATGATCCTAAAGTGTAGGTAGTAGGGGGATAGAAGCACTCGGGGTAGGAGGAGGCCAAAGCAGATATGGGACCAGGTTGTCCGTAAGGATATGGTAGTGCGTGGGGTGGACGGGGACCTGGTGGGATAGACGGTTTTGTTTCGTTTCGTTGGTGTTTTAGGGCCCTTCAACTACAAGGTCATTAGACCCTCGTCCACAGTGTAGTTCTTATGCAGAGACTGCACAGACACTACACTAATGCGACGATTTTTGGATATTAGAAGTACCCAGTTTTCCCAAGCGATCACCTATGTCAGTACTAACAGGGGTTGCGTTGCTTAACTTCAGTGATCGGACGAGAACTGGTGTGTCCAACGCAATTCGCCGCTCAGGGATAGACCTTAGTGGAGGGCTAGAATCCGCAGACCCGACCCTACCACAGGCGGGATAGCGGTATGATGATGATGTTATGCCAGTAGTGTTATGACGTAAAGCCAGTGACCACTTCCAGTGCCGAGTTTACGTCTAGGATAAGTAAGCTCTGAATTGGGACCCTGAGGGGACCTGGTGTTATTTAAGTATAAGCATTTAGTTTTGACCCTGGAACTTTCGCATATTTTTACATTTGTAAATCGATAGTCGGACAATTATCCATCATACCATCCTAAGGTCCTTCCCAATAAAAAAATTATTAAGGTATCGATGGCCCATTCTATCCTTTCTGCCTATGGCTCAATAAGTACCTTAACGGGCATTTCGGATGTTGACGAAGGACGGAGTTTTGACTGAGATAACACAAGGATAGGATTATACGGGTGTAGCTTGAGGCCCAAATAACAAAGCTACCTGATTAAGATAAAGGTACCCTAGTAATGTTTGTTGACCACACCTTTCACCCCCCTGCAACTGACAAGTATAATGAGTTCCGTTTGTGGTTCGGAGGTTCATTAATTGAGGATGCTGGGTTTACGGTTCAGATGTTCAGGCCTGATAACACGAGCCTGTAGTTTGCAAGATTCAAATTGGTAACATGAGCTCGTGACTCGCAGGCTACCTCGTGGCCAAGGCGGGGGTAGTTACATTAGAGAGAAAGGGCTGATCGGTGGATGACAGTAAGAGCATCGCTTCAGGTGGTGTGTGTCCGATGCACTTAAGAGAACCATTTATACACTCTGAGGAAACGTGGTAAGCATCACCAAAACTTCCAGGTGTAACTTTTTTAAAATTAAATAACTAAATAAACTAAACCAAACCGACTCCCCCCCCCCATGGTACTGTATTAGTCACAAGCCATACTGTGATCAGTGGCGTAGCCAGGATTTTCTGAAAGCGGGGGATATGACTGGCGATAGCATGAACCAGGATTTTCTGAGGGGGGGGGGGATATGACTCGATAGGGTGTATACATCTTCGTTATATTCGAGGCCCCCTCCCTTGGCTACGCCACTGACTGTGATTATCATAATTCTTACCACCATAATGTTAAGTCAAGGAGGGAAGGGACGTGCAGGGTTAGAACGTGTCCTCTGCACATATTATCACTGTTACGGGAAACAATATGAACGTCTCTGTCCTAAAAAGTATTTTTAAAGGTTCAAAAGAGCCAAACCGTAAGTGGTACGTAATTTGCGAATAAATGAAAGACGGTGTTAGGTTATTCATCTTGCCGAGAGATGTCGCCTATATCCAATAGATATTAAATGCGTCGAACTACGTCAGTTAACGCCAACAATGTGTGACGTCGCATATATCCGATTAACATTACTAGTTGGACATTCAAAACATGCTCACCTAGCAGGTGTGGATCCAGGGGCTGATCAAGGGGGAGCACTTCAAAAACCGGGCGCCCCAAATACTTTTAAATATTCAGAATCCCTTGTGTGGGGTAGGCCGGGATCCCCCTCAGACAACTTTGTCACTATTCCTGCGGGTTCCAGACGCCTGGCTGGGGTGACCCCAGTCAGAGTATGTGCAGTGGACCCTGCCACAGGCGAGATAACGGTATGATGATGATGATTCAGAATCCCTTGTATAATTCTAGCTAGCAATTGCAATAGGCCTTCTACTGCCCATTTAGACAATGTCCCATGTTCAGTGGTTTAGCCAACTGCAGATTGCACTGTAAGTGTTGGACTGGCAGTATAGAGATGGGGATAGCAATGCAAAAATGCCTCATTAGTTCCAAAGTTGAATCATGCATCAATTGAAATATGCGCCCATTGAGACAATTGCTCTTCCCTCTGGATCCGCCCCTGTCACCTAGCAACTATTAACACATGACAGGGTCGGATATCCATCTTTGTCCCTCTGGATGGGCACATGGGCGATCTGTTCGACGGTATTTTTACGCAGCCGGTACCCGACCTAAGCTGCAACCCCTATGCCAGCGGTGGCGAACCTCAGACTCAAGGTGCAATTTTAAGTGACCCGAGCGATGTAGTATATGTTAGTAGGCTACATAGATTCCCAAACTTATTTGTTCTACTGCCTCTTTTACAGGAGAAAGAATTACTCAGCGCCCCCCTCCCGTGGTAATCTAACTTGAAGCGAACAGGCAGAAATATATACTGTAGTAAAACATTTGTGTTCTTGTAAATAAGACACTTGAAATCAGCCAGCCTTCCAAAGTAGGAGGCCCAGGGTAAGTACAATTTGGGAAGCCCAGTCGTCCATCGTCATGGTTATGGCATAGCAGCCATCAGTGTCTTAGTACAAATTATATTCTACAGGTGAACCCGAGGCGCCCCCCAAATGCACCCGAGGCTACTATCGCCTCCTTGATCAAACCACTGCCTCCCAGGGGGGCGATATCGCCCACGTTGGGAACCACTGTTAGTATGTTACATCAACGGGATGGGGAGTGGGCCAAGCAACCATAACGGGCCAAACCTTGTAGAGGCTGCTCGCGGTTGAGAGGGAGGTAGGAGTGGAGGATGTAGGATGGGAAAATTCGCAGCATCCAATGTTTAGCCAACCACCCCTGTTGGTACTAACTTGGGCTGTGTTGCTTAATTTCAGCGATCTGACGAGAGCTAGTCTGTCCAACGCAACTCAGCTGTGTTTGCTACTTTAATACTCAATAATAATACAGCACTTGCACCTGACCAGCGTACAACGTTTCTTTTTGTTTCGTGTGATTGTGACCCATCTTAAAAAAAAGGTTCGCCACCACTACCCTATGCCTAATTTTCGCTGGGGCCAAGGGGCAAGCTCTTACACCTGGAAATTTGCCACATCTACTCGTTGCACAGTAGAGCGACTTGTTTGACTTGTGACACCGTACACACCACACAGGGTCACTGTTTTACTACCCGTCCGACGGAAGGCCCACCGAGGCAGGTCATATCAACCTAGAGTGAATACAAACATTTCGTTTAATTTTTGTGTTTTAGGGCCCTTCAACTACAAGGTCATTAGAGCCCCGTCCACAGTGTACTTCTAATGCATATACTGCACAGACACTACACTAATGTGACGATTTTTGGATACTAGCCGTACCCAGTTTTCCCAAGCGGCCACCCATGTCAGTACTAGCTGGGATTGCGTTGCTTAACTTCAGTGATCAGACGAGACCTGGTGTCTCCAACTCAATTCGCCTCTCCCACAAACATTTCGTGAAATAAAAGTCCTGAAATAACACATAAATCACGTCATCCAGCTTCATTATTATCTCATACAATATTTGGTATGCAACAAGATTATTATTACATATTACTATTTTCAAGTGGATCCTAGACCAGAAAAGAGATAGATATTCCTCTCTGAGTGCCTCATCCTCAGTGTACGAAGAGGGGGAGAAGGGAGAAACTTAATATGAATCAGGCTCAAGACCTGAGAAATAAAAGCGGGTGGGGGGAATAATACACTCAATTTCCTTAATTAATCATATCATCAAAGTGTTGCTTTGCAATAGATCAAAGAAATACAGGGGGGTAAAAGTACATATACTTGCGCGCACACACACATACTCTATTCTCCGCGTATTTTTTTTAGTCTCCTCCTGAATGAACAAGCCTGGGATCGCCAATAGTCACGTACAATACCAACCACTTCCGTTTATAACCTTATACAACACAGAGAAACGCAGAGGCATCATTAGGAATAAATAATGATAACATGACCAATTGAATTGGATACAAAGATCATATCATCAGACTTAATGAATCAAGCACAAAATCAGTTCTGAACTCAGTCAGCGCCTAGAAGCCCTTTGTGACTCCTCCACTTCAATAGTCTCTACACTTAGATGAGCTGCGGCTGATGAGGGAGAGAGAGAGAGTTGGAGCCCTAGAAGCATACACAAGTTTAATTATCCTAATATCTTTGATATTATCGCTATTCAACATATTATCTACTGTATGGAGATGGATGAAGGAAAACGAGGAGTGTCAGGGTAGGGCAGGGCTCCTGGCTCCCTCACATGCATTACGATAACTACCACCGATCAACATATACTATGAGAGTGCAGGCAATTCACGATTTCCCCCACTCCCCTCCTCTTTATTAACCGTCTATTAAAATCGGCAACTTTATATACGTCACATCTAATTTTGGCGACAGTAAAATTCACAACGAAAAAAAAAGCGACAGGAGGAGGTGGTGAAGGAAGAAGAAGATACGGAAAAACGGGGAAAATGCAACAATCAGAATCTATTCATTTGGCAATAATATTAGTGGCTATTACTTCCCTCTTCATTTATTTACTAGCTACCAATTTTCTTACTTAAATTCCTGCGACATAGAAAGACTGGAAAATAACGAAGTTATGAGGTCCTATATTATCGAGACAAGAGAAAATTACTAGGATTACTCAAATCGATTTGGATTTGTTTATTCCTTCCCCTTCCCTCAGGGTCTGTCTATATACATATAGTTAGTGCCAGCCACTATTTGGGGAGAGGAGAAGAGACGGAACGAGGGGTAATGGGGCTCCTCAAAAACATGCAATGATTTTCAATTATGTAAATTCCAACAGGGAGAACGAGCATTATTTCGTATTTGGAGAGGAAGTGGAGAGGAGAGAGCAACGGGACGTGGGTGAAAGAGAAAGGGAAGGGCGACGGTCAGATATGTGACCGTCATTTTTTAGGGAGGGGGAGTGACGGCGACTAGGTACCACTAATAGGATAATTCAACGAAAAAAAAAATGGTTAAAAAACACGTGGCTGACGACCACGTGGAGGGAAAGAGGGCGTTCCATCTAATTATGTTTATTGTTCTTAACAACCTATCCTGTAATATGATTCATTCTTACCAGAAATTAGCCAATCACAGTTCGGTCAAACTCCGCCTAAGTTCTAAAACACAAGCACGTGCTGCTGGGAATGCACGCGTCTCTTCGTTCAGGGCAGTCCTTGAGTTGAAAGTACACAAGGAGCTGTCGGCGACTTCCTCTTTTCTCTGATATCACGGGCAAGGTCGGATCCAGGATTTTCGTCAGGGGTAGGGGGTTGAGCTATTGGCAGCCAGTTGGAAACGCAATTTTCATTTGTCAGTGTCGAACCAAAATTTAGGGGGGAGGGGGGTTGCAACCCCCTAAAACCCCCTTGGATCCGCCCATGATCAGGGGCATTGGGTTGAAAAGAACGAGAGGCTGAGATCTGAAATTTTCTATATTGCCTAAAACCTTGTTGTTTGTTGGTGTTTAAGGTCCCGTCAACTACGAGGTCATTAGAGACCCGTCCACTGCATAGTTCTAATGCATAGACTGCACAGACACTACACTAATGCGACGATTATTGGGTATTAGCAGTACCCAGCTTTCCAGAGCGACCACCCATGTTAGTACTAACTGGGCTTGCGTTGCTTAACTTCAGTGATCAGACGAGAACTGGTGTGTCCAACGCAACTCGCCGCTCCCCCTAAAACCTTGCAGATCAACATTATGTACGGGAGTTTGATATCTTTCTGATTTTCTTCTCACAACTTTTTTTTCAACCCTGTCCAATTTTTCCACTCTCTATATCTCGCTTTCCGCTCTTATGAGGGAGCGGCTGTATTGCGTTGGACACGCCAGTTCTCGTCTGATCGCTACAGTTAAGCAACGCCACTCCAGCTAGTAGGCTACTAACATGAGTGGCGGCTTGGGAAAACTAGGTACCGCTAATGCCCAAAAACCGTTGCATTAGTGTAGTGTCTGCGCATTAGAACTACACAATTGACGGGGCTCTAATGACGTTGTAGTTGAAGGGCCCTTAAACACCAAGAAAACCAGCAAGAAGGTCCGCTCTTATGTGTGCTCCGAAATTCGGGAAGCGACCCGACTTCTCCATTTGGTGGAGCACCCAGTAACCGCGCTGCCATTAACTACCGTTCCTGTCTATACGAGGAATGTTATAATCTAAAGTAATTTAAATTCAATAAACCAATATTTGAGCAGTTTATTAGGGCCTAGATTGTTATTTACCCTGTTTCCTTATGTGAGTGTTCTGACAACATAAATCCTATGGCAACATCCGTCTTAGTGGCGCGGAGGTAGCATAGTGGGAGCGCCTGCTCTAGCACTTATGCCGCCCCGAACAAAAGGACAAATTCCCGCCCCTTGACAAACGGACAAATTGCCGTCCCTTGAAGCAGCGCACTGTTCCCACACTTACAGGCAAAATGGCGCCCCCGACAAATGCCCAGGTTGCCCCCCCCCCTTAGAGCGGGCCCTGATAGTGGACTCGTGCGTCAGTGGTTCTAGGTTCAACCTTTACCGAGGCTGGTGGCTCATTTCGAACGAGAAAGAAGTACACTATCATCGGATGTCACTTGCCAGTGAAGGAAATGTCTTCCCAGGAAGAGTGAAATGCATGTAGGTTGGCAAATTTCCCACGTATAGGAGCTCGCCCCTTGGTTTCAATAGAGGAAAAGTGCCCCAACGAAGAAAGTAACCCGACGACAAATAAGTATGGAGTTTGCAGCATATAGTGGCAGCCGGTTGCCTAACCATACTCGAACCATGGCCTAGCATGTCGAAATGTAATTGGGCCCCGGCCCTGCCATAGGGACGAGAAGGGTGATGATGTAGCAGGTGACTTCTTACACACCGCACTGGCCTACGGTTTTTCCGAGCGGATACCATACGCACTTCAGGTTTCCCCATCCAAATGGGATATCCAATCCCCATCCTCCAGGTAGCAGGATCTGACTTTTAAACCATGACGTCAAAAAATAATTCTCACTATGGGATCACGATCTGAGAATTCCGTATAGTCCCGGCTAAAGACATTTCTGTCTATCAAATAAAAATTGGTAAGGACCATGCCTGAACATCTACCTTATCAGTTACGAAGCCAACTGCCTCCAATAAACGGAAGGAATGGATCAGGAGCGAAAAAAAGGCGATGGACCGCATCTATACAACCACCAGTAGCACCTAACTGGCCACTGTTCAAAACAATAAGCAATCAACTTCTAACCCTCTTTCCATCCATGACAGGGTCAAATACCCATTTTGCTCTATCAGAACACATTGATGATATGTTGACCATGCTTATTTATCGGCGGCCTATTTTCATTCGTTAGGACATTTCTCCGCCAACGCCAGTACACGAGTCCCTACAACTGGGAATTTTGGCGATCTACACGTTGCATGAAGGATCATCCAACGGAAGGAGTACTGAGGACCTCTTTCTGGGCCGAAAGAAGCCAACATATCTTGATCTTGAATCGAACCTGGTTTGTTCCGTTGGTGTTTTAGTGCCCTTCAACTACAACGGTGATTAGAACCTCGTCCCCTGCGTAATTCTAATGCAGAATCTGCACAGACACTACGCTGCTACGACGATTCTGGGATCTTAGCAGTACCCAGGGTTCCCAAGCGGTCACCCTTGCTAGAACTAGGTGGGGTTGGGCCCATCGCAATACAGCCGTTCCCAATCGAACCTGGAATCACTGACGCAGTAGTCAAGCCTTCCAAAACCATATGAAATACTAAGAAACTATTTCAAAAATTCCGTTGTGCCCTTCTCACAAACTGCCCTTTCCTCTTGCCCAATCCTCAATCAGACAAATTCCCCTTTACTCTTCTTCTTCTTCTTCCTTCTGCATCTCTCTCATCCTACATTAAAAACATGTATTTAGTGAAGTTGCCAACAATTCTACACTGAAAATTACTATTACTAGCACCACCACTCCAGCGAGTACTATTACTACATGAATATCATCCTAAATACGATACATTAAGTGAAATTGTGGGGAAAATTGGCCTGATGCAACCCTGTTTCCTTTTCATTTTTCTAAATTGAACTGTTGACGACACAACGACGACGACGACGTGCAATGAGATATAGATGACAACCAAGAAATCCACACCTACTTCATTTTAATTCAAGGAGCAACTCATCATTACCGCCATTCAATCATTTGTTCATATACAGAATTGAGAGAGACCGAGAGGACCTACATAGACGAAAATATTATTTGCACTACACATCTATATAACCTCTTTTTAAAATATTTTATTACATGTCTGTTTCTTTCCTGTTTTCTTTCTTTCCGTACTTTCTTTCTTTGATAATTTTCAATAAAAAAAAGTATATACATTCAATTGGAAGGGGGATAAAGGAAGGGGACGGGAAGAAGAGATGGGCCAGGGCGGGACGAGGATCTTGAAAGAATTACATGAAGATGAAACGCAGCCCTTATAAACTGAGAGAGAGAGAGAGAGGTATCTAAGTGCTGTTATTTGATGGATGGATAGCTGGAATACATGGGTGGAGGCAACAGGGCGAGGAGGGGTGAAATGCTGTTACACAAGCACACTCGCTTCCTACAAATCTAACTAAACACAAGAGTAAATTGGTTGGATGCGAGTCGGATTTGCCAAAACATTTCCGTTATGTGTATCGATAAACCAATCAAAACATTAAGTCGACTCTAAGCGAAACGTATAATATCCATCATCCGAACGATGGATTTCGGTTGGATTCTCCCTCTCTTAAATATGCGTCTTTCCTTCATCCCTCTCCCTCAACGTCTATATCAAGACATAACAGAAAAAGAAGAGATGCTTATATCAAACACTGACATTTCTCACGTATGCTACCATCATTATAGTGTCACACTACTAAATGAAATTACATTGAACAACATTGAGAAACTTCTAATTAATAGTTACAAATTTATGCACCCCTTCTAACCTACCCCCTTCTCCTTGTCTCCCGCCTTCTCTCGCTCGTAGGACATGATTCAGGGTGCGGGTTTACCATATCACTTGCTCGTCAGTGAACCCTGAAAATAAATTAACCCATTTATAGTTCGTCCTCAGTCCGCCAGATAAGTTCCAGTGAACGGGTGTGTATTCTGTCCAAAGTTAATTGTAGTAATAGTTTTCAAAATATGGGGTTATTAAGGGTAAACCCATATAAGTAGCGTAGTGAACTACCAGGACTACTACGTCAGTGATTCCAGGACTTCTTGGAACACAACTGGCGACAGAGATGCCCCCAGTTCGCCTTCCGTCGTGTAAGTTAGTATGTTACGCAAACGGGTTAGGGAGTCAACCAAGCAGCCATGACGGACCGAACTCTGTGGAGGCTGCTCGCGGGTGAGGGGGAGGTAGGAGTAGGGGATGTAGGAGAGAGGAAATTAGCAGCACCCAACGTTCACAACAACCACCCATGTTGGTACTAACTTGGGTTGAGTTGCTCAACTTAGAGGGTCTGGCGAGAACTGGTGTGTCCAACGCAACTCAGCATCGTAAAGCTTTCCCCCGTGTGGCGCGTACGATGTCAATTGCAAAAAAAGCCCTTAGAATAAAATATATGCAGTTCGGCAAAATTCCCAGGTGCACGAGCTAGCCCCCCCTGGTGTTGGTGGAGTAAAAAGTGCCCCGACGATAAATAAAAATAGTGGTTGAGCATTACAGTGGCAGCCGGCTGCGCAGAAATACAATAACAAGTTTATTTAGTGTAGCCTCTACTATATATGTTACTTTATAAAAGGGTTCTTTTTATATGAGCGGATATGATAGTACGTGGGGCGGGTAAGGACGAAGGTGGGTGACAGGCGGGAGTGGAGAGCTAGAACCCGCAGACCCAACCCTGCCACAGGTGAGATAAGGGTGAAAGAACACCGAATAGATTTCTTCTCCCTCAGGTGGAAAGCGCATTGGTGCAGTTTCCTTTCGCCCGAAAGGAACCATCCACCACTACAAGTCAAGTAGGGCCCATATAACCTACGGAACAACCGAGACAGACATCAATTCCACACCTAGCAACTACTAACCCTTTCCCCGACTATGGCAAGGTTGGCTACCCATCTTCGTCCCATGAGCGACCTGTTGGACTGTATTTCTACGCAGCCGTCTGCCGGACCAAAGCTGCAACCTCGTTGTGGCACTCCAGGGTGCGCTCCTAAACCTAGGAGTTTTGCCTCACTTACTCGCAACATAGTAGAGAGGGTTCTTTTACATGCAAATGGCATCGTACACCACACAGGTCCACGGCTTTACTTCCCATCCGACGGAAGATGTACTCGAGGCCACGTTGGACACACCAGTTCTCAATCTGATTACTGAAGTTAAGCAACGCAACCCCTGTTAGTACTGACATCGATGGCAGTTTGGGAAAACTGGGTACTGTAATATCCAAAAATCGTCACATTAGTGTAGTGTCTGTGCAGTCTCTGCATAAGAACTATGCTGTGGACGGGGCCATAATGACCTTGTGGTTGAAGGGCCCCAAAACACAAACAAAGAACAACAAACAACAGGAAGAAGCCAATCCATCTCGATCCAGCATCGAACCTGGACCACTGACGTAGTATTCGACACGCTACCTCCCGCATCACCGAGGTAGGTACATTATCCCACACCTAGCCAACTAAAAAAGTAATGGGCCAGACTTTCTAGTGCGCATTGTCTCTGAGCACCAACAGGAACAGGCAGACACGTTAAAACCACTCCCAAAAAAACGAGAAAGAGAGAAAACGATGCGTTCGGATAATCGCTGTCGCTCCTTATATATCCACTGAGATTCGGTAAATGCAGTTTAGAATCCGTTTTCTCTGTATAACTAGAGGCCTAACGATGTGTAAATTTTCAAATCACGTTCAATTGGAAACAAGTATATAAGACAAACACCATTGAGATTTAACAAAAAAAAATGAAGGGAAGAGATGAGACAGTGGGGATGAAAGGGGAACTCCAACATTTCACCAAATCAGCATCGGCAGCTAAGAAAAGGTGGATAAAGAGGGAGGAAAGGGGAGGGGGATGTAAAGAAGTAAAGACGAAGGCGGGGGGGGGGAGATGTTATCAAGGTCCCAAGTAACAAACTTGTGACTCTTCAATTTATACGTTTTATACAATGATGGAGGGGCGATAGAAAATTCAGGAAGGGAAAGATGATATTGGTAGATGAAAACTAAAGTAAGGTTAGGTGAAAGAGTTAAGGGAAGGGGGAAAGAAACGAGGGCAGACAGTAGGTGATGGGGGATGGTAGTAGATGATGAAATTTCAAGAAAAATACACGAGACGAGGAAAGGAAGTAGTGAAACCGCCTATAACATTTTCTTGACAGCCCTGAATACCTACAAAGAGATGCGATGTAAGATGATCAGCATCACCCACTAAGATACATCTCTCTCAAGTAAATTCTTCAACTCCTTACCACCAAAAGAAAGACCTCCTTTCTCCTCCCTCGTCCCAAACCCTTCTCCCCCTATTACCTTGCCCAATCTTCTACATGTTTGAAAACTGTGAGAAATAGCGAAAAAAGATATGTGCTTTTACAGAGGAAACTAATGTTGAACATGTAGTAGTGCCAGTAATAGACGACTACAACAATTCAGTGATTGCTCCTCGTAGGAGAAAATCAAATCAAACATTTCCAGTTTTCTTCAATTTGAAACAAACGAGATGTTATTAGAGACCGGAGGCTGAACCGGAAGCGATGCGAGTTTCACATTAAAATACCAAACGCGTCCTGCCAAACGATATTCAACCAGCAAAATAAACTGAGATAAAAACACTCCTACCATCTATCTATCTATCTGCCCATAATCTAAAACAATCTGTTGCCAGAAATAAACAAAAAAAAAATGCCGGGAAACATTCCTACCGCTTGAACGTGGTAATTAACGTTGGCACATTGTTGTCTTGATGCAAGATAAGTTAAAAGTTTAAACATTGACTACAGTCAGATAGGTAACTAGCTAATTTCGTTAGCTGAGTGGGATTGAACCCTCCTCAAAGTACATATTTTCGTCAGAGAGAGTGACTCCAAACACTCCGGAGAGCGGCTAATTGCGTTGGACATACCAGTTCTCGTCTGATCACTGAAGTTAAGCAGTGCAACCCCAGCTAGTACTGACATGGGTGGCCGCTTGCGAAAACTGGGTACTGCTAATACCCAAAATTCGTCGCATTAGTGTAGTGTCTGTGCAGTCTATGCATCAGAACTATGCTGTGGACGGGGCTCTAATGACCTTGTAGTTGAAGGGCCCTAAAACGCCAGCAAACAAACAAACAAGACTCCAAACACTCCACTGTCCTGAGATGACCTACACACGGGTCAGGTGCAAGCACTATTTAATTTTATGAATAAAAAAATTATGATTAATAATGAATAAATTAGTTCATTAAAGCAGCAAATAGAGAACATCATCAAAATACCCTTATCCCGCCTGTGGCAGGGTCGGGTCTTCAGGGTCTAGCCCGCCAGGTCCCCGTCCACCTCACACACCATGAGACGATAAACTAGATATGATTCTTGTTCGGGTCACTTAAAATTGCATGGTGGGTCACAGGTTACCCACCACTGACCTACACAATTCCACATGCTGTTAAGATAACGAAACAATTCACGTACAATACCAGCCTTGGTGACGCAGGAGGTGGAGTGCTCGACTACTGCGTCAATGATTTCAGTTTCGACATGGGTCTAGGTGGATGGGCTTCTTTAGGACGAGAGAGGGAGGCCCCGAGTGCGCCTTCCGTGGGAATGGAAGTAAAGCTATGGCCCCCGTGTGGTGTACGACGTCATTTTCAAGTAAAAGAACCCTCTCTACTATGTAACCGGTAGAAGAGGCAAAACTCGCAATGTAGGAGCTCGCTCCCTGGCATTGGTGGACTACCCCAACAGAATAGTAGGTCGACGATAAACACATATAAAGATTGCAGCTTTGGTCGGTAGCCGGCTGCCAAAAAAATACCGTCCCACAGATCGTCTGTGTCCATCCAGACAGACAAAGATGGGCACCAGACCTTGACATGTTCGCCTGCCTCAGGTTTACAGCAGATCTGTCTTTATCACAAAAGGCATCCACGCCACGCCACAAAAGTACCTTTGTACTAGTGTGTACATACCATTCTCCTACCTCTAGCAGGGTTACGTATCCACGAGTGCCACCTATACAGAAAACAAAACACCAGAAAAAGGTCAAAATAGAGTTAATGTAGATACCTACGAGACCATTTACCGATTCCAGGAGCTTGTTCCTGCACCACAAGGCGTACCACAAGCGTACACATCAAACGGGACTATGGCTGTGATCGATCACTGAAGTCCAATGACGGGAGTTCAGTGAAATTTCAATCCCAAAATATTCATAACTCCAATGACCATGCTGCCTCAAAGAAGAGTTCCTAGAATTTGTAGAAAAATTCAGCAATGCCAAAGTCAGAATTCACGGCAATCTGTGGGTGAGTACAGGAGATAGTCTGAGTTATTTCTACAAATTTACATTTCTCAGCATACAATATAGGAAGACTTTTACATCTCCCTCTTCGCTAAGCCAATCTGTGCAAAATAAAAGAAAACTAATGCCCTTTTGATGATGCGTTTATAAGATACACAGCGAAAATAGACTTTATCCACCGGAGAAAACAGTGTTGCCAAATTTTCAATAATTGATAAAATTGTCCGCCTAATAACGACATCTGTACAACTACAAATTGCCTTTAAGCAGGCGCGGCGGTTGGCAATTGCGGCACTACATCAATTGGGCGACACACGCACACAAAGGACCCTAATGACATTTATTGGTTGGGCACAGCTCTCTATGTTTCCTATGTGTTAGTCATAGATTAGATCGAGTATCTAGAGAGTTATACATCTAATGGTCTATTAGTCCACTGAATTTAATGTGCCCCTTCCTTTTGACTACCAACCACGAACACAAAAATCACTTGCATATAAAACAAATTTACTTTCGCAAATATAACTTCATTCAACGTATACATACATTTAATTCTAATCAATTCAAACTCTCCCTCACTTCTCCCTTCCTTCCTCCCTCCACCTACCCTGAGCCCCAACAAATATGTGACTGCAACGCCCCAACAACTCAGTTTGAAAGATAAATTTAATATAAATGGCCCCTTAATTCATTTAAACGCTTATTTGGGTGCTCTATAAAGCTATGGGATCCAATTCACGGACAAATTTTCAAAATTATCTTACAACGTATGTATCATCGCCGAGCGGCACATCTAACATATTTACAAATACTGCATATCATAACAGGACATCCACTACACCCGGCTACCAATCATCTTCCAACTATTATATGACAACAAACAATTATGACATCTTTAACTTCATTTGTTAGAGGGATCGATTCCCATACCCATCACGCTTAATTACAGTATATCAATCGTGGACATTCCACAAGATAGCGACATGACCATATCTGTGACTAAGGGGTCATAGTAGTCAAATCGTGGAATCCAACAAAATCTGGTTTATCATGCAGGTGGAGGAAATGGCGTGGTATCCGTCTGGAGTCCTGGCAGACTGAGTTCAATTCTCAGGCCCAGGCCCTAGTCATATCTGCTCGACTTGTAGATGGCCTATCCAAGAGTGAAGCCCACTTTTCGTATAAAATTTACCAAATTAAAATAGATATCTAGATGGATAGAACCCCATTCCTAAGCAATGGTTGGAGATAGCCCAAGCACTGCACCTCTTCATCTCTGTATGATGTGCAGGATACAGTAAAACCCCGCTATAACGATCTCGGATGTAACGAATTCCTGGAAGTTACGAATGGTTTCCAAGGTCCCGGCAAAAGGATAGGAGTTTGTATATTAAAAATATCGGATATAATGAATTGGATATAACGAATTTCCTGGTAATAACGATGAAAAGTTATAAAAGTTTGGATAATTTGGTTGGATATAACGAATGATGGACCTTATAAATAATTTTTATTTATGGATTTAACACAAACTTCCACTCAGTGGTCACCACATATTGAATTGAACACCACTTACAGGAATGCCTTGTCATACTTTTTATTTTACTAGGGCAGAATGCACAAATGGCTGATGATATTATAAACGTTCATTTTTTCATCATTATCATCGCCACCATACTCTTATCCCGCCTGTGGCAGGGTCGGGTATGCAGGTTCTAGCCCTCCCTATCTCCCCATGATCCCCCATTCACCCCACCATTACCATATGCAGGAATTAGATAGACTGGAGAAATACTCTCCCCACTCCTGTACCTCAGAAGTATGAAACAAGACTCTACCTTTTCTATCCTTCACTGTTATGGCTCAGGGTAAATCTTTAACCGCCCTATCCCTGGTCTTGGCCAGGCTACATTCTTTCTTCATTCCCTCTTTGTCTCTATCATAGAGGACCTCATACTACTGGTGTATGACCAAAGAAATGATCCTCCTAGCGGTGGCCTTGGTCTGCCTGTAGCATATTTTAGAATCATAGTCTCCTATCTCGATCCACCTATGGGATGCAGCCTTTTATTTTTTGGTGGCTGCCTCTATTGCATTATTCCACCACTATGTCTGCCTGCCCTGGAGTGTACCTTCTACTCTAGCGTCACCTAAAATGGCTTCCCCAAATTTTCTAATTTTTCTGGCGAACCTGACCCACACTGCATCAGCTGTCTCTTCCAAATCCCAGTCTACTTGCCTATCTACTTCCTACATGAATTCCTGTTTCCAACACCTAATAACCTGCGCTCCTCAAGAATTGACTGCCCTTCAATACTTAAGGGCAGTCATTACAGCTAACCAGTAGTCTGGGAGAATACCAACTGTAAGAAATAGTAAGAAAAACATGCAGAAATGTTTCATTGGGGTGAATATGAAGGTACACAAAGATTAGAAACCAAATGTTTTGCAGAACTACCAAAACCACAATTTCTTGATATTTGGGGGTAGTATCACAGACTACTGGTTAGCTATCTGGGGTTAAAAACAGCTTTCCTGGTTGTAACGAATTCCTGGCTATAACGAATGTGATTGCAATCCCCTACAAATTCGTTATAGTGGGGTTTTACTTTATTCTGATTACCAATACCAAAAGTATACCTACATATAAAACCCTGATTTGGATGACGAAGGGTGAAAGAATGGAAGTTAAACTTCTTGATTGACTCAAAAGTGGATGATATAAGAGTGTAACAATGTTTTACATCAACGTGTCTCGCCTTCTTTAAGCGGCTTATTGCATTGGACACACCAGTTCTCGTCTGATCACCGAAGTTAAGCAACGCAACCCCAGCTAGAACTGACATGGTTGGCCGCTTGGGAAAACTGGGTACCACTAATACCCAAAAATCGTCGCATTAGTGGTGCCTGTGCAGTCTCTGCATTAGAACTACGCGGTGGACGGGGCTCTAATGACCTTGTAACCTTGTAGTTGAAGTGTCCTAAAACACCAACGAACCAAAATAAACCTCGCCTTCATCATATATCTATAGGACTCCAACAATGGATGGGTTTTCATCTCAGATAAGGGTCTGAAGTAAAAACCGTCTGCCATCTACCCCGTTGTCATGGTCCCTTTACAATCAGGGCCGGTCCGTCCATAGATAGGGTCAAGGTGTGCAAAGAACGCCGGTGGCTGCCCTAATGGGGCGGCCGGCCTCCTTCTCCGACTTACAAGTAACACGAAACTTTTAATACGTTGATGCTTCAGGGAAGAATCCCGTCGCGGTGGAGCAGTGGGTAGCGGGCTCAGTAACAACGTGAGTGGTTCTAGGATGGATACTAAACCGTGGTGGTTTGGCTGCTTTCGGGCGAAAGAGCTCCCAAAGTACGCCTTCCTTCGGATGAGAAGTAAAATCGAGGTCCCGTGTGGTGTACAATAGCATTGGCACCTGTAAAAGAACCCTCTCTTCTATGCAAAGGGCAGATGAGGTAAAATACCCAGGTGTAGGATGCCACAACAAACAGTAAACCGACGATAAATAAGCACAGGGGTTGCAGGTTTGGTTGGCAATCGACTCTGGAAAACCATTGTTCAATATATCCCCCTCGTGTCCATTCAGAAGGACAAGATGGGTACCCGACACTGCCATAGGCGGGAAAAGGGTAATGAGTTGCTGTTGCTTGGCAAACAAGAAAATGAAAACAAAATAACGATTTCTTTACTCAAACAAATCACTGTTAACTTGTAGACATTAAGGAAAGTGAAAATATTAAGAAGGGGGGCGGCCTCGACATAACTGCACGCGGGCGGCCGAACCTATAGGACCGGGTCTGTTTGCAATATCCTGGAATTTCCAGGGATCTCCGATTAAGAATGACTGATCTAAAGTGATGTGCATCATGTTTGGTTCACTACATAGCAATAATAAATAGAGTGGATCACGAAGTATTTAACTTTTTTTATCCTTATGGTCAATGCAAAACAATAACGACTAAAAGAGCGATTGACTAAAGTAAAAGAAACAGTAACGAAAAACAGAAAAGAACCGCAAAACAAAATAGCCTTGAAAATTACATGAAACTGATGGGTTAAATAAGCTAAATTGAACGCAAGAAATTGTAAGGACCATCTTTGGACTCCTGGGAAGCAGACTACATTTACATTCATGATGACACTGTTGCCATGATGATTGTCGTTAAACTACCGCTTACACACCTCGATGGAAACCAATTAGACTCCAAGCATTCTCAGTGACACACGAATAATAATGATAAGAAAAAAATCCCCATAAAAACCTAAATAAATGCCTGAAATAAGCAAACCAAGGTTTTGGATTCGTCGAAAGCTGGTTGCCAATCAATTGAAAATCTCCACCTATCAACTTAAGACATCCCAATAGTAAGCGCACGCCATTCAAATTCATAGCCTGCCAACGATGGCTAGGGACTAGACGAGAGGAGTGAAAGGAGGGTTAAGGATAAGGGGTTTTGCAAAGAGTTTTCTTATAACATCCTATAAATTTTACCATTCAATTCAGTCAATGTTAAAAAGGTTTTCTGTATGTATGTGTATCTATCTATCTGTGTGTGGATTTCAGTTTATTACATTTCTTATAAATATACTGCGCATCTCAAAACTGATCTTATATCTTTCTTGAAAGAACCTCTGAAACTTAAAAACGTCATAAGGAACCTGTTCGACGCAATCATAATATTTCTGTAATCAGTATTATTTCATTTATAACGAATATGATCTAAGAAGAAGGAAAAGAAAATGCTCATACATAATTTATAATTCAACGCCGCAAAATATATTTTTGAAGGAAGACCATATTTGGAGACTGACCGAAGTCTTAAAATGTAATTTTACTCACTTTCATATGGAACTAGTGATGATGGTGATGACATTTAACATATCTGCACTTGACTTAAAAGTTTTATCAATGAATGATAGCACAATGAGAGGAGTGAAAATAGCCTAAAAATACAAAAGATTGTGCTACTGAGTGAATTTTTAAATACCTGCGAAAAAAAATTCCCTATAACTTCAATAATATGAACTAGAGTTTAAAGGATAAAAAGTTATTTATGGAAACTGCTGAATACTTTATTAGTAGTTACATTTATAAAACAATCTTACTATCTCATTCAGTGGAAACAAATTAGTAACACACTAATGTATGTGGAATTCATACCAAAAAATAATAATGTGCTCTTGTGGAAAATCCTTTTTAATACGAGATTTACTTGCCGACGTATTTGAAGTCAATTGTGAGAAGAAACGAAACATTAGCAAAGATGACAGACAGCAATATATCGAGTTATCAAGTAATGACGAGTGTAAGTATTGTATAATTAGCACGCGAACATCACGCCAAATTAACTATAATTTATTTTACGGCTATTTTTCCATGAGACTGTTACATTGTTATTTCCAGAATTTTGACATCTATCTATCCCTCCCATGGGGAGCATTCAAGTCCATTGTACCTCTACTAGAGCCTGCTTGTTCATAAGAGACAACCAAAACGATTGCTAGTTTGTGATGTCCACCTTACACTGACACAATTTCATTTTACCACTGCCGAATTTTGTCTCACTAATTTGCTCTTTACCTTTTTTGAGAGGATATGCCTAGCTCTAAAACTGAAATTTAACCCAGGCCCTTAATAAGCATAAAACGAGTTAAAGTAAAACTTAAGTAAAGATGTCATGCATAGAAGTAATTTGTCTCCCTCCCCCTCTCTTTGGCTTCGCGAATTTATCCCAACATGTATTGTGTATAAGATCAGACTGTGGCAAAATCTACATATGAAAGTGCAAGAGAATTTCAAGGGGTAGTTTTTTGAATGAGGAGGGACATTTTAAGAATCCCGACTAGGCTAATCAATGATGAACTATTCAACGCTATATAAAGTTGAATAATGTATACTTTGAATGAGCCCCATGGCGTGAAACCTTTTGGTTAACTGTTCGTACCCCAATACATGTGCTCTAAATTCATCATTCTGGAAAATTTTTACCACTGTTATTCCAAGTTATCTACTCTTCAATTCAATTTTGTTTCATTAGAGATCAATCCTGAAGTTATAAAAACCCGAAAGTAATTTAATGCAATCTCAATAAGATATTTACAATATTACAAATAAGGTAGTGAATGAGTTTTCAACACGTGCATTCCTATGCCCAAACGTTATAGGGTTATATTGAAAACCGAATACTGTACCTATTTAATCTGCGTTTACCGACGAATATGGTCACGATCAGAAACCTGTAGGTAGAAAGTACCTAGAGGAAACGGTCCTAGGTGGACACCATCTCTGCCTAAATCTTCTATATTTAAACTTCTATAGTTAAAAGTTATATTCATTGAGATGTTTCGTGTATTTGACTGCGAAATTGAACCACGCATTTAAACTAAAACACTCTTCTTTCTGTGATTCAATTTTATGAACCTAACAACTCAATTCTTGGATAGCGAAGTAGTGTTATATGCATGACAGGAGCATGAGGAAAAAAATTGTTGGATCCATATGTGCTGCCGATAGAAACTCAAAATGGCATTATGTTTGAGAGAAGAAAAGTGAGAAAAATAACTCAAATTCTAAATTTATTCAAATAATCCCATCCCCTCGTCCCTATGGGAGGTCTACTTAAAAACTCACTTTAATGACGGTGGTGCTGAAAATCAATTGTGTAATCGGTCAGTGTTATTAAAAGCAATCATGAATACAACATCTGTAACCATTGATAATGCTTCATTGAAAGGGACATTCAACAGAATGAAAACTCCCCAGAATCTACAACATTAACCGCCAATTAGGACATCGTTTGAGCTATTGAGATCAGTCTATGTACTATGCCGACATCGTATGCTTGTCAATGGGCACCTCATAATAGTTAAGACACGCGCGCATTCAGGACAAAGTGGGGCACACACTTGGGTCATCAATTCAACTTATAATTTGTCATTCTCAATCTCGGTATAAAGCATGAACCGATAATTTGGTTGTTTTTTCTCATCTCCCGCTGTTCTTTACGTGAGTGGCAAAAATAAACTTACAATTTCCATTCACTTCAGCTCACCCTCCTGCTTTCTACGTTCATAACTGCTACTAACACTAGGCTATACGCAATTGCGGTAAACATTCTGTGTTAAATTCATGTGTCATGTATAGGAAACTGAATAATCATTTTTCAATGCTTATTTTATCAGTGTGATTCCCCTTTTGTCAAGTGAAAGGCTTATCCAGTTCACAGTTGATATTTTGTTGTTATTTCTGAAATTATAGTACTTTATATATTGCTTATAGCATAAATAAAACTTTACATGAACTTACATATATTTTTAGTTGCTGACAATGGTCCTGGATCCGGAAGTTCTAGTCAGCACTCATCACTTGATAATAAAGAATTAAAAAATAGATCATCAGCATACGAAGTTAGACGAAAATTGACACATGACATCAATGATGACGACGATGATGATGATGACAGAAGTGTCCGAGACAATGGGGACCGTCTTGAAGAAGAAGAAGCAGTTTTAAATATGAATATAGGCAGTATAAATGAAGAAACAAATGTCGGTAATGATGGTGATGATATTAATACTTCTGATTGCTGCATAAAAACTAAAAAACCACGCCGAAGACGAACCGCCTTTACACACGCACAATTAGCATATTTAGAAAGAAAATTTCGAATTCAAAAGTATTTGAGCGTAGCCGATCGCGGAGACGTCGCAGAAGCGTTGAATTTATCCGAAACTCAAGTCAAAACGTGGTATCAAAACAGAAGGTGGGTCGCATATTATAAATATGCAATCTTAAATAATAATATTAATCATTAAATTATGACTTTTATAACATCGAGCCATTCGAATACGCGTTCGAACTTGCGTCCTTCCAAAACAAAAGTGGCGCCAACAGGAAATGCATTAACCAATTCAATTGTACTACACCTTGCAACTTCCGTTCGAATCAGGGGCGAATCTAGGTTGCTCGGGGCCTAGGGCTTATTAAAGTTCAATAATGTCACATTGATTTAAATTCAATGAATAATAGTATAAATAATCATTATTATTTTATTATTAACCTTCCGTCCACAAGGTGACGATTTCTGGCACACACTACAAGGTGGGATCTGTCATTACCCCAAAACGACTTTTTGATTTTCAAGGCTTAAATATTCAAATTAAGGGCATTATTATGGGTATTAAATTAAATACCATCCATATAAAGCTTTAGCAATGAAAATAATTTGGAAACATGCTGTAA
Source organism: Trigoniulus corallinus (assembly GCA_013389805.1). Classification (NCBI taxonomy): domain Eukaryota; kingdom Metazoa; phylum Arthropoda; class Diplopoda; order Spirobolida; family Trigoniulidae; genus Trigoniulus; species Trigoniulus corallinus. The sequence goes on from JAAFCE010009109.1 coordinate 15,991,568, forward strand.
AAATTCTATATTACCCAAGAAGACAAGACATCATCATCACCATACCCTTATCCCACCTGTGACAGGGTCGGATCTGCAGGGTCTAGTCCTCCACTCCTGCCTATCTCCCACCAGGTCCCCATCCACCCCAGACACTACCAAATCCTTATGGACATCCTGCTCCCATTTCTGCCTTAGTAACCAGTGTTTCTGACCAGCCAACCATGTTGGTACTAACTTGGGTTGCATTGCTTAACCACAAATAAAATATGCTAATTACTTAGAAGACCTGCTTAGGAGACTTCCCTAGACAGGTAAAGAAAACATCGGAGAACAGGTACTCAAAGGTTGAAGTGGTACATGTGTAGACACAATTCTGTAGGTTTGGGGTTTGCCGAGACCCCACCTTGCAGGCGGAAGGTTAATGTTAGCTATTTTTACTATATGATAAGTGCTCATTGTTTATCAAAAAAGTATTAAAAGTTTCAATTTTTGTGGGGCCCGTTGACACTTGGGAGCCCAGGGCTTAAGCCCTATTAGTCCCTACGTAGATCCGCCCCTGGTTCGAATGTCTTTTTTTTAATAGTTTGGTTGTAAACATTTAGATTCAATTTTGCATTATTAAGTGAAAATAATACTTCATTAAACTTTTTAACACTTATGCAATATTTCTTATTAATTAGGACTAAATGGAAGAGACAAAATCAGATGAGATTGGAACATTTACGACAACAAGTTGCTGCAGAAAAAGAAATGGTGACAAATCTGTCTCAAGCACATCTGTCATCGTCCAAAGGCGTGACCAGTGCGGCAACAGGCCCATCTTGCTGCAATCCATGTTTAATTTCAACGGGCGCAACAACTGCAACGGTATCCAGTGATGTGACAGGAAATGGAGTCACTACATGTTTCCTTGCACGTGGTTTGTTTAGGAATATGTATGCGCAACGCTCATGTCCATTGTAAACATAATTTGTATAGACAGTAGCTTGGTACCAGAGTACTATTCAAACGAAAAATATATAATAATTCTAAATAGATAAACTACGCAGCAACTAAAATAGCTACCTGAAGAATTTAATTATAGTTTATGGTAGCATTTCTGTGGTATTTCTAGTCATTTTCAATAATCATAGTGAAGTACAAATATGTTCCCCACCAACAGAATAAGAGTATAGTAACAAGTAGAAACAGTCGACCCTGTGTAAGCGAAAACTCAAGGATGGCATCTTTATGATTCCATTTACATATAAATCAAAACCAACCATTGTTATACTTAGGTATAGGTTCTCCGACAGCACTAGCTACAAAATTGATAAATTCTCCTTAAGCTAAGAAAACAATTAATTTCTAAGAATAAATGTTCCTTGACATTTTCAAGAGTTGAAATAGTACACTGTATCACATTTTTTACTCTGTTTTTGCTGTTGTTTATCGCGGCTCTAGTCATTTACAGAGGAAAAGCAGTTCCAATTATATCGGAGATTCTGCAGAAAACTTTAGAGGTTCAAACATTGAGGCTCGAATGCTGCATACGAACGATTCAAGTGCTCAACAACATTTATGAGGTGTAATTCCTTTCTGTTACAGTTATTAGAACCTCAATAATTGATTATAAGACAGTTCTACTTACTGCAACGTTAACATTTTTAATACTGAAGATCCATTCAGTATCTCCATTTGGGGTGGGGGACATCGCCGAAAAGATGAGATGATTAGAGGGGTGCAGGTTGTTGGAAGCACTTGAAGCAAGGGAAGACCGAAGCAGACGTGGGAAAGGGTTTTACGTAAGGATATGGTAGTGTGTAGGGTGGATGGGGACCTAGTGCGAGATAGCGGGAGTGGAGGGCTAGACCCGATCTTGCCACAGGCGGGATAAGGGGATGATAATGATGATTTAGTATCTCCACCAAGTTGTATAGCGTTTTGGCTCTTAAAGAGCTCATTTTTTGTCACTAACTATTTTTATTACTTTCACTCTTGATATAAATATTGTAAGAATGAAAATTAAAACAACAGTTCTTGTCAGTGCAGTGTACTGAAATCGTCGGTCTGCCAAAATGGCAGACAGACACTCTCCTTGCAATTCAAACATTATGTACATAACTCTATAACCAATCAGAAAATGTCTAATAATCTAAAAATCCTGTACTTATATTTAAATACTTGAAACAACAAAATATCTCATCTTATCTCAATTATTAATGTAATAGCATAGAATAATCGGTGACAATAAAATTTAAATGCACAGTAACTTTTTTATTCGGCTAGAAATCAGGTTATCATCATAACTTTATCAAAAGCACATAGTATAGCAGTTATGTGAACATATAGCGGGGTAGGCCTTTAAAAAAGCAAGACAAAATGTGAAAAATGTATGATATGAAATAATAAAAATAATTCATAATTATACTGTATACTACGCTTGAGAATGATTTAACGGAGTCTGCAAAGTTGTTGACTCTGACAAGAAGTTGTCATCCAGTGCAGATTCTCGGCTAAATTGATGAACGGCTAAATTGCTAAATTTGTCAAATTAACAGAAATAGTTATATGTCATTTCTGTTTAAATATAACTTTTTTTAGGAAATATAATGTATAAGAAGTACGTGTTAGAGGGCTTAAGAATACTTCAAAAACCGCAGCAACTTACCAATGGCCCAACAAAGAATCATAAATGAATCCTGGGGGGCATGTCATAAGTACGAGGTTATTACGATGGCAAATCCAATAATGTGAAGGGTCCAAATGAGGGAAGACGCCTTCTGGTCGTGGACAACGAAAATTGCCTGCAGGCCATGAAAAAATATTACTAGCAACAATTTGCTTTCAAAATAAGAAGCATGAATCTCCAGAAAAAAAATATAAACCTTACCTGGATATGGAATAGGCTGTGAGGTATAACATTGGATGTTGTTAGACTGATGATCACACGCCAATATTGAAGGATTAAAAAATGTGCCTAATGGACATCTCCGTCGAACTGCTTGACCATTTACACACGTTATGAAAGACGAGCAATCCGATTTAACAGCATAAAGAATGCCATTTCTTGTAGAGCACGTCGATCCATCAATGACTTTTCCATCTTAAAAATTACAGTAAAAAAACATGTCTACAATAATTAGCAGGTCAAATGCCAAGTCACCCCTAACCTTTACCTGCTAGAATTCACATAAGGCGCGAATCTGAGAATGATCTTATCATCGACCGATGAATTACTCAGGACCAAAATCGATCCAGAACACTTACCGTCTACCCAATTTCCCTACTTATCAAGGATTCTACATTTTCTGACCTCGGTAGTTCAAGATCAAGTTTTCGTCTAAGCTCAAAGTACATAGGTTTGCTCCTGGACGAGGACAATATTGCTCTCTCTGAGAAAGTTGAACCAACAGTAGCAGGGCCGTAATGAGGGCGTGGCGAAGAAGGCGGCCGCCACGGGCGCAACTGGGTTTGGGGCGCAAAATGTTTAAGTGTTTTGTCATTATTGGGTTACGGGCAAGCGAAAGTTAGACACTTGCCACAGGCGCTTCATACACCCGTTACAGCACTGAACAGTAGGGCCTACCTTCCGTAAGATAGGGAGTAAAAATCGAGGTCGTCTAGGAAGCCTAACTACCAAAAGCAAGTGGATGGGCACATTTCTGCTACGAGCGAAGAGGAACTTCAGGAATTGTTTTCTGAATAAAACTCGCAAAAAGCACATGACCATGATAGGCTTATCCTGTCTGGGACAGTTTACATCGCACATTATTTCTACTCCTGATGAAAAACTTGATCAAAAAAATTGAACATGTGCATAGTTTTTTTTGGAAACCTACGAATCTAAAGCTAAAGTTATGAATAAATGCATCAAATCCCCGGCTGGCGAATGAAAGGTTTAAAATTTCGCCTCGCCTAGTGTACAGGTGACCCAAATTCATTTCTAGGCAAGTTACCTGATATAGATCTAGTTCCACAATCAACATTGTACGGATAATCACAATAGCGACGAGCAGCATTAAAAACCAAACCCGCTGGGCATTGTTGTTCATACACCGCTCCGTCCCAACAATTGTAGAACCAGTTACAGAAGTTCAAATGAGGAAACTGTCCTCTCCTAGCCAAGCATTTAATGGCTGGAAAAATTGGGGGCCGGTCTGAAAATAATAACATTTTAATATATGATTTGATCACAGATTAAAATCTTGATTTAATCACAATTTTTTAGAATAAAAATTTACAATTCTGGGAGAAAAGATCCTGCGATCGAGCTGCAGTAGCATGGGAATCTGAAAAACATAAGAATTAATTTTAATTAATATTTAAAATAAAATCATGGGAATTTCACAAGGCAAAGTTATTCATTCCCCATAATAAAATAGGCTTAAGTAATTATTCAACTTTGGCCTATCTACAGGTAGATAATAATCAGGTAGATAATATTGATTAATTGATTTGTTGGTGGTTTACGGTCCTTCAGCTACAATGGTCATTAGAGCCCCATCCACTGCATAGTTCTAATGCAGAGTCTGCACAGACACGATGCTGTTATGACGACTTTTGGGCATTAGTGGTATCCAGTGTTCCCAAGCTGCAACCCACGTTAGTACTAACTGGGGTTTCGCTGCTTAACTTCAGTGATCAGACGAGAACTGATGTATCCAACGGGCCTACGTCAATTTGGCGCATGACAATTTGGCTTACCTACAAATTTGGCGTATGACAATTTGGCGTACATACCGATCTCTTGGGTGCACAAATTGCAACGGTCATAACAGTCATTGCAAGGTAATAGAACAATGAATGCCTACCCCAACTGTGTTATAGGGCCCTAATGACCTTTGAAGTCGATGGGTCCTAAAACACAAACAAACCCAACTGTGTTATACGGGACCGTTGCAATGACTGTTATGACAGTTGCAATTTTGAACAAATTTGTGAACCCAACAGATCGGTATGTACGCCAAATTGTCATCCACCAAATTGACGTGATCCCGTATCCAACACAATACAGCCGCTCGACGAGCGCCCACTCCACGCCAAACTCATATAAAAAAGGGACTACTAATTTCAATTTAAGAGTCAGCAGTCCACAGACAAAAAAAGTTCCTCAAGAAAACTATTAGCAGACAAAAGGGGTTAGAGACTCAGGCCGTAATCGCATTCTAGAATCCTGCCGGCCGCGCCTTTGCCACGTACATCTACATGTAAGAACTAAGAGGTTTTTTTTACATTCAATGGGAACATTGCACAGACACAACACTGGGTCACTGTTTTACTACCCATTCAACAGAAGGCGCAATTGGGACCTCCCTGCAATCAAACCGATATAAGTCACCTCTCTCAGACAGACTCGAACCTGAAACCAAGTTCTCATGAGGCAACCATGCAATCACCGCGTCATCGAGATGGGATTCTTTAATGAAGCATATCCCAACCCCGGTGGGTACCGGGATAGAATATACCAGGTCCACTGCATTCTTGAATATCGCAAGAGGGCAGTACAAAGATTGTAGAATTCGATCAGATACCAGTTACGAGAAATCAGCGTCCAACAATTGATATACGAGTTTTCCCCTCTCTTTCTCTTGATTTCTGTTTCTGCGTGGCCATCCCGAGTCCACAGAGTACCTGACGGTTGAGAAATGAATTTGATATATAGAACAGAACATTCATAGTTACCTAAGCTTGATTCCGAGATCGCCTCTACATCTTGACCACTTGTCATTTGAATAAATAATGTAGAAGAAATAATTCCAATAAGCAGAACAGATTTACAAAAAACTGGCAGTAGAAATTTCATGGTGTCAAAGAGTTAAAACGGTAATATATTAATAATAATATATCAATAAAACGTTTACTAAATTATAAACACATATACACAATACCCGACAAATGACAGGTTGTTAAGATCAAAGAGCTCGAGTCTCCAGCACCTATATATACAAGTAAAAGTTTACCAAAGGCTGTTTACCCAAACCGGTAAATTTCTGTAGAATTAAGTGCAATCAGCTATTTTTAAGACAGGACATACTCACAGACTGCTGTGTTAACTTTTCATTAAACTGCTAACAACTTGTTTCAACACACCATCTCCATCTCCACCTGAAATGAGAAAGTGGGGAGGAGGCAATGACTATCAAGACATTTACCTTTGCTAGTTGCAGCAACAACAACCCTATTCAATGATTAATGGCCAAAATCCTGTTTTAAAGTAAATAAACCATCAAATAACGATCAAGTTCATATTTTGCTGAATACATTTAGGATCGGCCACACCGAATACCGGATAATAAAGAGTTAGAGATATGGCCAACAGCACCAGACTGAAGGACCCGAGTGTAAATGGGAATCCTAAACATGTAGGGCCAATTTACTGGACACGATAATCACGGTGCCCAAAGCCCAAGAAATTGTCATTCACCATTGAGACAAAGAGTAATAGCAAGTAACCAACTCCTAACCCTTTTCCCGCCTATGGTAGGGTCGGGTCCCCATCTTGTCCCTCTGGATGGACATAGGGCGATATATTGGTCATAGTTGCACCCCCTACGCTTATTTATCGTCGGTCTAGTGTTCGTTGGGGAATTCTACCGACGCCAGGGAGCGAGCTCCTACACCTGGAAATTTTGCCTCATCTACCCGTTGCATAGTAGAAAGGGTTCTTTTACGTAGAAGCGCCATCGTACAACCACACGGGACCTCGGTTTTACTTCTTATCCGAAAGAAGGCACACTCGCGGCCTCTCTCTCGCCCGAAAGAAGCCGACCCACCTCGGTCCAGTATCGAACCTAGAACTACTGACGCAGTTGCTGAAGACAAAGAGCAATAATGAATATTAATTAGCTTTATATAGCGGCTGCCGACCTAATGCCACAACCCCTGCTTATTTAACGTCGCTTTTTTCCCTCTCGGGATAATTTTTTATTTAAAGATAAAAAGGACGAGCTTCTACACCTAGAAACTTTGCTGATTGACAAGTAAGTTTATCATCAGGTAGAAATAGTCTTTTTACGTGCATATAACATGATACAAACAATATAGGGCAATGGCTCACTTCCTACCCATCATCATATCCTTATCCCGCCTGTGGCAGGGTCGCGTCTGCGGGTTCTAGCCTATCTCCCACCAGGTCCAGTTGTTTGTTTGTTGATGTTTTAGGACCCTTCAACTACAAGGACATTAGAGCCCCGTCCTCAGTGTAGCTGTTATTCAGAGACTGCACAGACACTACACAAATGCGACGATTTTTGGGTATTAGCAGTACGCAGTTTTCCCAAGCGGCCACCCATGTCAGTACGAACTGTGGTTGCGCTGCTTAACTTCAGTGATCAGACGAGGACTGGTGTGTCCAACACAATTCGCCGCTCTCCACCAAATCCACTTCGGACATGATCGAACCTGCAACCTGCAGGATCCATAAAATACTAAAGCACTCCAAAAGTCATAAGCCCCCTATATAATTTATAACTTATTATGAAGGAAAGCATCAATGACCACAACGCCTCGGTCAGGATTGAACCTTCTGCTAAGGACTCACGAGTCAAGAGGCGTACCCGCAGACCAAGAAGATGGACGATCGAATTCCAAAATCCTGTTTTGAGCTAAAGGTGTGAAAAGTTATAACTCCAACCTCAACCCTACTACAGAGAATGAGAAGGATATAGGGAATCGAAAGGAAATTACGTTTTGGACTTTCCAGTAACGTGCGTCATGAACATGCCACCTGTGTAACATGCCATACAGCACATTACCTCTTTAAATGACCGCTCTCATCCAATCCCTGTGTGGGTCACTGGCTTCTTCCATTCGTTGAAGACCTTGTTTCACCCTTTGAACACCACATCTCACGCGAGACAGCTGTATTTGACCTTACATCCCTGTTTTCATTATTACATTTATTTACTATGTACATAACAAAACCGAAGGACCCTGGGGTCCCAATTTAAACTAAACACATTTTTTTAAACCTGCGATTTCTCAACATATCCCGGTAGAAATGCGGCCGTTGTTTCATCAATGCCGAATTAAGGCGAGAACTCACTGGGCTCCGATGCCATGTCACGACTGTGTTTTTCTATTGTGGTACATTTTCTTCCAGAATCGGGTGATATCTTCCGAACATGAAGACCCAGTGCGCCTCTCGTCGGATGGTCCCATAAAGCAATGGCCCTGCGTGATTGGTACGATATCACCTGCACTTGAAAGAACTGTAGTTCGGCACAATTTCCAGATGTAGGAGTGCGCCCCTTTCTGGCGATGATGCAGGAAAAGTGCCCCAACGAAGGAAAATGAGCCGACGACAAATAAGCATTTGGATTACAGCGTTTAATTGGCACCAGGCTCCGTGTATCCCTTATGTATCCCAATTACATATAAAGACAAAAAATGGTTAGTGTTGGCGATGAATACATGTCCCAACGGGGAAGGCACAGGTTCCAGCTCTCCACTCCCGCCTATCTTCCACCAGGTCTCCGTCCACCCCATACACTACAATATCCATACACACAGCCTGCTCCCACGTCTGCTTCGGTCTTCCCCTACCCGGGTGCTTCCAACCACCAACCACCTAATAAGCTCCTCCTTCCCTCTTCTTATTACATGTCCATACCACCTTAATCTACTCCTCCTCATTTTTCTCGCGATGTCTCCCATCCCCAAGCCACCGGTAATATACTCATTCCCAGTTCTATCAGCTGTCGACACCCTTATCAGTTACAGTACTTGCATTCTATTTACATGGCTGTTCCTCACTGCCCAACACTGATCTATATAGCATAGCTGGCCTAACCACTGCCCTGTAAAACTTCCTTTTGAACTTTACTGGGACCCTCGTACCACACCGAACTCCACATGCCTGGTTCCACTCCAATTCCATGGGTGACACCCGAATCTATCTCACGATTGCTCTGAAACACTGATTCTAAGTACATTATTTTTTGCACCTTTGACATCGGCTCGCTCCCCCTGAGTACGTCACCATTATTTTCCTGTCCTTTCCAATTGAAAGCTAAATAGTAGCGATGAATTGACACGTAATATCAAAATATAAAAGCCCCAGGAGCGCCTCAAAGTAATCTGCTATTAATCCCTTTAACAGCCTCGTGATAGGCTTTAATTACTAACACCAGTTACAGAGGTTAGACAATCATTTTTTTATTACTTTGACCAGGTGAATCAGAGTATGTCATTGGGAAACCTGTCAATGATTATTTATGTTTGCTTTCCTAATTCATTACAAATTAGTTCTCATTAAATGGGAAATTGTTGTTAAATTAATGCTAACCGATTATATAGAGAGAATAAACAGATAAATCCGTATACTTATACAGTACTGTATTTCTATTGGTTACTTTAGAAAAATAAACTGTGTAAATTAGATCAAAGTGATAACACACCTTTCGTCATCCTGAAAAGGAATTGAATGACGACAAATGTCATTTCGCAATTAATTGTCTAAAAATTTCACAAGTAGGCTGAGTAGACAAAGAGATGCACATCTTTTCTCCCTCCCTTTAATTTTTTATCACGCTTCTTCGCTTCTTATAAGCTTCATTTCCTGACTGCGGTAGTGGCAAGCACCCAGAGTTGCACAGGCACAAGTCCAAGTTAAACAAGTACATGAAAGGGAACTCGGACCAATTTCAGAACGAAGAGCTTAGCTTGTGGATTGCTTAAAAAAGACAGATACCGACGACAATCGGAGGTTCTGTTTTGTTTCGTTGGTGTTTTAGGGCCCTTCAACTGCAAGGTCATTAGAACACCGTCCACTGCAGAGTTCTAGTGCAGAGACTGCGCAGACACTACACTAATGTGACGATTATTGGGTATTAGCAGTACCCAGTTTTCCCAAGAGACCACCCATGTTAGTATTAGCTGGAGTTACGTTGCTTAATTTCAGTGATCAGACGAGAACTGGTGGTAACGTCATATATGTAGGTAGGACATCACCTTATTTCACACCCGGCACTTTCGTCTTTCCCGGACCTTTCCTCTTACCCGAAAGAAGGTCAGGATCGAACCTGAAACCAAGGATGATCTGAATGGGGTAGGGGCCGCCAAATGTGAGTTTATGGAACTGCATCCGTAAGGGAGCCTGGTAAAGTGTCCTACATAATTATGATAACAAATAGTACTGTAAACCGCATGCGGTCTGGAATATCCCTGTTGCTTGCTGTTATTGTGCAATAGGTCAGATAATCAAAGCCAATATTCCTGCGGGTGCCAAACGCCTGGATATGGTGCCCCCAGTCTGAGCATATTCAGTGGACCCGTAGACCTGACCTGGTCACAGGCGGGATAAGGGTTCGATGATAAAATAGTACTGTCAAAGCGATTAGGCTGTTATCCACCTCGCAATTTCATTAGCTGCATTTCAAGTTCATCCTTGCCGCTCGTTTTCAGTCATGCACGTCGATATAAAGAGGACGTCAGAAAGCCGAAGCGCTTTAAGTAAAATCATTCTAATCAGCGAAACGAACTGGCCGTCGTTTACCGTTACAAACAATCATGGGTGGACACATGGGCGATCTGTTGGACGTTATTTTTACTCAGCCGGCTGCCGTTTAAACTGCAACTCCTATGCTTATATATACATCGTCGGTCTTCTGTTTGGTGGGACACTCTACCGACGCCAGGGGACGTACCTAGTACTACACCTGGGGATTTTGCCTCATCTACCCGTTGCATAGTGGAGAAGGCCACAGCTTCACTTCTCCGACGGAAGGAGCACCACGATCCAGTATCAAACCTGAAACCATTGACGCAATAATCGAACGCGCTACCTCCTGCTTGCAAGAAGAATACAGGGTTTAGCACTGTGTTTTTCAACCAGGGTTCCGCGGAACATACAGTAAGGGTTCTGTGAGGTCCGCCAATGGCAAGGTAAAATATAAAAACAACAATGAAAACAAAAGAAACGAGAACGGCTTATGTCTGTGGAAGATGAACTTCGAATGTCTCTCTCAAACATTAGGCCACGAATTCAACTGCTTATGCTAACACACACACCTATATCAATTAATGTTTTTTTTCTGTCACTTTATGGGGTTCCGCGAAAGGTCTAAATGTTCCAAAGGGTTCCGCGAGAAGTCTAAATGCTCCAAAGGGTTCCGTTCCAATAAAAAGATTGAAAAACACTGGTTTAGCATATTGTAACAAGGAAGTGTAGCAGCACACGTGTTGATTACTCTTGAATGGCTGACTCTGCAAATGCAACAATTGATAGTTGTTGTTCGAAGTTACGTTGGACAAACCAGTTCCCGTGAGATCACTGAAGTTAAGCAGCGCAAGCCGACGTCAATACCAACACGGCTGGTTGGTAAAGAACGTTGGATGCTGCAAATTGCCCTTCTCCTTTATCCTTTCCCCAACCTCCTCGTCTCCTGCGGGCAGCCTCCTAAGGGTTCGTCCTGTTATGGCTGCCTGGCTTACTCCCCAACCCTTGAAACTAATACAGTAATAATAACTCTAATTTCACTTTTACTTCTATTTTTGATCCTAAACGCTTCCTTATTAGACCATGATTCTACCCGAGCGAAGTGCTCAAGGATCTTGGACGGGCAGGTGATACAATGCACACACATACCCCATATCGACACACCCACAGGCATCATTTTATACGTGCCAGACGGAAGATGAACTTTGTATTTAACTCTTATCGGAGAAAAAAATCACTACCAAACTCCGTCAGACACCAACTTACGTGCGTTGAGCCCCAAGATAAAACCGCCCAAATTAATCAACCCTCCTCGAATCTACAATCATTCGGGGTTCGCAGAAACGTGGGTGCGCTTTGTAAGGTTACTTATTGTCGACGTCTCTACTGATGAAGGTAATTTATCCACGCCAGAGGGCAAGTTCCAACATCCAGGGCGGACGAGAGGGGAAACTGATTTGTTAAGTTCTACCAATTTTTATGTACAATTCCTATCATTGGAGCCCAAAGGTCGAAAAGTTTATACTGTTTCCGCCTCTGCCAGCACCTCAGCTCCGATATCCACACATTTGCAACTCTAAAAGAAATCACAATTGGCCTTAAATCTGCACAGGAAGGTGGATGTAATACTGCTGACAGTAAATTTCCCGACATCAGAAGCTGAGTTTCCACATAAGAATTTTGGAAATCAGATGGAAGGATTGGTCACTGTTAAGCATTATAGCAATGAACCACTGAGGTGGGCCAGCGGAAGGCAGGAACGGATTTATGAGACGATAGTCCAGGTAGGGATAGCCAGCAGGGGTAGCCGGAGGGGATAGTCAGCAAGGGGAAGCCGACAGTGTGTAGCTGCACATGAGGTAACTGGCAGTGTGAAGAACAAGGGGTAGCTGACAATGTGTAGTCGAAAGGGGAGTGCCCAGCAGGAGGGGGTCCAATACAGCACCCTCGTGTCCGTTCAGAGGGACAAGATGGGTACCCGATCCTGCCACAGGCAGGAAAAAAAGGGTTAGGAGTTGTTTACCAGAGTCAGGTACTCATAAGTCCGAAATCCTGAAGACGAAATAAGAGTGGACGGTCACAGAAACAACGGCCTGGATAGAACTGTCTCATTCGACAGTCGTTTGTGCAGTAACAGATTAATAAACTTTTTGTGCCAATACTATTTATCTGGGTCCACGGCCCAATCTAGCATTTCTGCCGCCGCGAACGAAAAGACAAATTACCGGCCCGGATAAAAAGAAAAATTGCAGCTCCGGACAAAAATGTAAAAGTGTAAAAAAACGCTAAAAACTAGTAGAAAAAGTGGCAATTTTCTGAAACTTCGTCTTTGTGGGTCACCGGTCCGTGTCCCATGATCCGGTGCCTAAAGCGGGCCCTGTAGAGGGCTTAAAAAGAATTCAGTCATGTGCTTTCCAATCCAATTTACACCGATTATATAGGGAAGATCTGCTGCCCGTCAACAGTCTCACTCGAGAAATTTAGTCCTCACCTTGAAGGTTCATTCCAGTTTTAAGTATGGAGATACATTCTTCATAATGACTGAAAATTCCAGCGTAGATGACGGTCGCTGACAGTAGATCCAATCTAAAAAAAATAACAAAAACAACAATGAGTAACAACAGAAGAATTTTTCATACGTTTGTTAACGTCCTGTAAGGAAGAGGTTTATTTCAAAACGTGGCGCTGCTAATAATCTCATGATGAGTACTTTTGATGTCATTGGACTAACTAGTATGAATCATCATCACCACCATCATTTTGAATATCACATTCCACTTCCTTTCTTTCGATACGACATTCAATTACATTAATAATACAACCATAACTATTTCACATCACGAAAATGGAAGACGGGATGTTTTGTGTGGCAGTTAGTTTATTCACATGACATCACCATATCATTCCAAAGTCGTCCTGTTTCAGAAAGCGTGAGATAAAATATAGTGTCGTCATCATCATCATTAAACACATTAAAATGATAAGAAACGTTGCCAACAAATTTAGCAAGTAAATAATTACACTTGTAAAACTGGTAAAGCAATAATAAGATTCATAGCTCCAAAAGTGCCTAAAAAGACTATCAAGAGTCAAGTCTTCTTCGGGCTCAACAACCATGTTATCCTGGTGGACAAAGCGAACTGAAAGTCGGACTAAAGTATGGAACAGTTCAGAGTGAGTACTTTAATTCATTTTCTTTATCAACTGTCAAAACGACGACCCTCCCATCTGAGTTCATTCTCGGATGAACAAAGTGGGAAGATGGCATGTGACATACTGTACAGTATCTCTTTGTAAGAAATGTTATAATTCACTTGTCATAATGTTGTAATATTACCGTCTTTCTTTCCTATCCTGCTTCTTTTGACTATGACCTTGCCCTTACAAAGAGTAGTCCTGTCTTAAATGTTGGAAAATCTCGACCCCTGTCAATTCTTGGGTGACATTAGCTACAGACCCAGACAGTTGGTTCGTTTACCGGTCCGGTGACACCGTGCACCCACCACTTTGCCACCCGATTGAAGACGCACTTGAGTGACATCTCTCACTCGTTAAAACCACCAGACCACGATGAAGGGAGGCAAGCTCCAAGCAGGTTTAATCCCGAAATAAACGTAGACCGCAGGACAACATACATGTGTATGTTACTCGTATATGTACATACAACATAATGATAGGTGACCAAGGAAACCAATCAGCGCATTGCATTATGCCTCTGACGTCAGATGTCAGGCCCAAAAGGAAGGTTAACGTTATCAGGTTTGCAAGGCATTATTAACCAGCTACAAATGACTAAGTTGCTAAACCTATGGAATTTGTCAATCTACATTCTACACTAAGGATATCAACCACACGGCCCACAACACCCTTGCTAGAATGAGGCTCACGGGCCGATGAAATATTTCAATGAGTTTTTTCGACTATAAAGTACCATTGTTTGATTGCTAAAAATCTTTTAGGGACATCTCTCTTTTGTTTGCGGCCCGCAGACCCTCTTACACTGAAGTTGGTGATCCGTTTTCATGAGTTTGGCCCCACTAAACTATACATTTCTTTGAATGGAAAGCGCTGTTAAATATAGGTGACATGCTCACTATCCATCTCGGCCAGGTTGAGCCTACACCTCACCCCAATTCTCAGCCAGGGGTTTCGATAGGCTTCGGTTAGCTAAGACCAAAAATTGAAACGCGCAAGCCGGTATCGTCATAAACCCTTCGTCTCAGTGGCTCAGTGGTTAGCGTACTAGACCTTCATGATTCATCAATTGTGACCAAAGTAGCCAGATTCTTGCTGGGATAAGGGGAGCCCCATATGATGAGCACAATGTATCATCATTTCTATATGGAGAATGGCCTCAAAATTTCTAGATGGCCTCACGAAGAAAAAAATAGGCCGACGTTAAAAATGCAAGGGGTTGGAGTACTAAGTCAGCAACCGACTGCGTGAAAATACCGTCCAACAATTCTCGTGTGCTCAGAGGTCCAATGGGGCAAATGGGTACCCGGCCCTGATATTCGTCGTTTCGCTTAAAGTCTGTCGGGAGCGGCCGTATTGCGTTGGACACACCAGTTCACCCACATAGGCCTCGGTCGAACCTCCCACCAATTTGACGACTATCAAAATTTCCAGATGTGGGACGCGGCCTCTTGAACCTGTTGTTCAGAGTTCCAGCAACGGCCTTAAATCAAATCTAAATTACTCTCTTCTAGTTCATATGTCATGACTGACCCCGCACTGAAAGTAACCAGCCATTAATTTCAAACTAATATGAGCGATAGGAGTCGCTATATAGTAAAATTGATATCTTTCAGTGGTGATAACTAATGACCTTTTATTTCTGTTTTCAATTCTTTTTAATGTTAACGATGTGATGATTAACAAGTGAATATTCCACTATATCTTTTGATGACATAATACAAAAAAACCATAAGTACTAACCATGTTCCCGCCTATGGTAGGGTCGGGTACCCATCTTTGTCCCTTGGGATGGACACAATGTTCGTTGGGGTACTCCACCGATGCCAGGTATCGCGCTCCTACACCTGGGAATTTTACCTCATCATATACCTGTTGTATAGTAACCTATAAAGGGTCTTTTTATGTGCAAATGACATCATACACCATATGGGACCACAGTTTTACTTCCTACCCGAACGGAAGACGCACTCGGAGTCTCTCTCTCCCGCCCTAATGAAAACAACCCGCCAGTATCGAACCTGTAACCACTGACGCAGTAATCGAGCAAGCTATCTCCCGCGCCACAGAGGCGTGTCAACATCTTTTGACAGCCTAAAAAATAAAAAAAATTTATTAATACTTCTCACGCCTACAGCAGGGTTAGGTACATTTTTGTTCTTCTTGGACACATGGGCAATCTGTTGGGCGATATCTTTACGCAGCCGGCTGCCGACCTAAGCTGCAACCCCTGTGCTTATACATCGTCGTCCTACTGGTAATTTGGGGCAGTCCACCGACGCCAGGAGGCTTTACTTCCTATCAGAGGGAAGGCGCACAATCTCGCCAGAAAGAAGTCAACCCACCTTGATCAGTGGCATATGGGCCCCTAGTCAAATCAATGTGATGTGCCCCCTACAGCAACCACGCACAGGAATGTAAATGGTCGATCAGGTGCTTTACATAGAATTACTTTGAACGTCCAATATAGTTATTGCGTACCGGACGTAGTAATATTTCATCATCATCATACCCTTATCCCGCCTGTGGCAGGGTCGGGTCTGCGGGTCCACTGAACATGCTCTGACTGGGGGCACCCCAGCCAGGCGTCTGGAACCCGCAGGAATATTGGCTGGGTTGTCTGTAGGAGGATGCTGGCCTACCCCACAGGACGTAGTAGTATTTATTTACAGTAAATCACTTGACATATACTGATTAGCATGGGACCCCGGGCAAGTGCTCAGCGAACCCATGTGTTAAGCTCTGACGGGAGAGCACTGGCCTTGATCCAATATTGAACTTTGAAGGGTGGTTAGTAAAGAACGTTGGGTGCTACAAATTTCCCCTTTCCTACACCCTATACACCTACCTCCTCACCTCCCGCGAACAGCCTCCTAAGTGTTCGTTCTGTTATGGCTGCTTGGCTTACTCCCCAACCCAATCTAATCCAGTCCAACTTGGAACCAGTAACGGAAGTAGTCGAGCACGCTACCTCTGCGCCAGCGAGGCGGGCTTTGACAACATGAAAAATAAGCCCCTAATAAATCCACAAATATCACTGCAGTTGTAATATCTAAAAGTTATAAAATACAGTATGAGTTGTTGTATCTTTTAGATATTTTCGGAAACCGGCATTTTTTCTTCTCCAAATACAAACTTGATAACGATTGTCGCGCGATCAACAAGAGGCCCCATTAGCTGCTTACAATGAAGTAGCAATATTAGAGTGAAAACTGTAATATCAGCACTACAACTGCAGCACACCCACCCTTCTTTGGCATATCTAAGTAAACTAACAACAAAAAAATCCTTATTTCCGACGGATTTCCGAAGACGGATAAACTTTTTTTTAGATTTCCTTTCTGTTCTCAGAAAACAATAATAAGGCATTGAATATATCAATTGTGTGTTACTTGAATTCCTTAAATAAATTTCAGACAGACAAAGTGGGTTATTCAAGTTGGAAAACTCTGTCTTACGTCATATTACAATAAAAAAATCCCTTTTATCTTATTCAAGATGTTTCCAACATACATTTAGAGATTTCAATTTTTCTTACATAATGGCATCGTCCTGCGACAACCACAGTTAATATGAAACCACCAAGCAATCCTCCACACTAGACGACATACAGTATGAGCCTTACAACAGTGACATTCATAGATCTTCATTCTACGGGACAACTGTTCAAGACCACCACCCCCTCAATAAAACTTGAATCACAACTTATGAAAATATTATGCCTACAGAGAAACCTTGAACCCTATAATGGTTTATTTTGTTGCTAGCAATATAAAATTTGCGCATTTAGAAATATATCTGGCCCAATTTTAACTGTCAGAGTTGAAAAATATAATGGCACGAAAAACGAAGCGAAAAACAGCAGGAAATCGAAATGGGTCGATTCCTACATCCACAGGAACATCTTCTAATGCCCCAGAACACTAGCCTACTGTTCTTCACTTGAGGCGCAAACCATACCACTCCTCTAAAGTCCGAGTGGAAACACCACCACGGTGATTGGAACGTGCAACTCAACGTGCATCTACCTGATGCACGGATATTGTTGTTGTTTGTTGGTGTTTTAGGGCCCTTCAACTACAAAGGCCATTAGAGCCCCGTCCACAGCATAGTTCTTATGCAGAGACTGCACAGACACTACACTAATGCGAC
>JAAFCE010009109.1:16009326-16253868 GCA_013389805.1 Trigoniulus corallinus
AGCATAGTTCTTATGCAGAGACTGCACAGACACTACACTAATGCGACGATTTTTGGGTATTGGCAGTACCCAGTTTTCCCAAGCGGCCACCCATGTCAGTACTAGCTGGGGTTACGCTGCTTAACTTCAGTGATCAGACGAGAAGTGTTGTATCCAACGCAATTCGCCGCTACCCTCATGGTGCCGTTACCCATTCTCTTCTCTACTTTTCAATGGCAGTTTAAAGGGCTTCAATCTACAGTGTTCGGGGCTACCATCATTCCTAAACTTCTAACACACGGGGGATTTCATCATCATCTCACCCTTCTCCAGCCCGTGGCTGGGTCGGGTCTGTGGGTTCCATTCCTCCGTCCCCTCCTATCCCCAACCAGGCCTCCCCATTCACTCCGCATACAATCATGTCCTTTTGTACCACTTGTTCCCACGTCCGCTTTGGCCTTCCCTTCCTCCTGGTGCTCCCCATCACCTGCAGTCCCATGATGGACCTAACGAGTTCGTCCTCCTCCCTTCTCATTACGTGCCCATCAACCAACACACAGGCGATTTAGACTGCATTTTTGCTCAGTTAGTTCCCGACCCAATGCCAAACGACCTCTTGCTTATTTCAAGTCGATCCCACATAAACGCATTTTTAATGGCAGCAGTCACACACTCACAAGCCAAGTACTCTACAACTGAGTGATCACAGGCCACTAATTGGATGCTTCGTGTTAGCTAGTGTCTGTTGAATAGACGCATGCTTTTGGATGTCTGCCTTCTGTAATATATGCAGCGTTTATCTATGCAGTAACAAAGTCCGCAGTGAAAATGCTGAGGCAGGACATGGTCTGACCAGGACGAACCAGTTTCATGGAAATCTTTTAAGATGTTAAGTCTTTGCAAACTATTTGCTATTCTTTTAGCAACAATACATTTGCTTCTTGACCAATGAAAAGAAGAGCTAGTAATGCAGTTGGGATCACACCTAATATTAAAAAAAATCATACTGTCAATATCGCATGTTATATAGTAGTATTATTCGAGTTAAAGATTTTATAACATCTATACAGTATATAAATCACGGGGATTTCGAAATGCATCAGTTTATTGCTCTATTAAATAAAACAGATAATCAGAGCAGATGTGTCACTTCGTCACATAAACGGTATCGTTAGGAATGCTTCGGTGTCTTAGAAGCGAAAACAGTTTACAATTCTGTAAAATGCACTGTGCAAATATCAACTTTGGAGGAAATTATATGAATTATCCGAATAGACAATACTAGTAAATATATTTCTCCATTTATGTGCTCGTGTGGGATCGCAATTTGATAACATTGTGTACAGTACTAACATTTTTGGGTAATTTGATTTAATAATCAAGGATGGCTTTCATTCGCCCACGACTATGTCAACAGCAATTCAAATCAAACTTTATATAAACCGCCAATTGCGACCATCGACAAATGATTTGATTTTTCGCCTTGTCAACAGCAACAGTGAGAGTCAAATCACAGGTTAACGAAAATCAGAATTGATATTTTTAAAATTTGTAATTATATGTTGAGAGACAAGGTGATATTGTTCTGTATTTTGACGAGTATTGAAACTTTTGGTAAGTTCATTTCTCATATTTAGATTAGTATTCTTTTATTTTTTACCATTAATGTCCTCATGTGAGCAGCATCATCATCACCGCTTCATCCTCCTATCTTCAAAGAAGTACCTGTCCATTACGCATTCTTCCATAATCCTTCGGACAACCTGTTATGATCATCCCCTACAAACTCTCATCATCATCATACCTTTATCCTGCCTGTGGCAGGGTCGGGTCCGCAGGTCCATTGAACAAGCTCTGACTAGGAACACCCCAGTCAGGCGTCTGGAGTTTTGTTTGTTTGTTGGTGTTTTAGGGCCCTTCAACTACAAGGTCATTAGAGCCCCGTCCACAGCATAGTTCTTATGCAGAGACTGCACAGGCACTACACTGACGTGACGATTTTTTGGGTATTAGCAGTACCCAGTTTTCCCAAGCGGCCACCCATGTCAGTACTAGCTGGGGTTGCGCTGCTTAACTTCAGTGATCAGACGAGAGCTGGTGTGTCCAACGCAATTCGCCGCTCAGGCGTCTGGAACCCACTGGAATATTGGCTGGTTGTCTGTGGGGGGGATGCCGGCCTATCCCACTGTTCCAAAATTAAATTTTGGCAGGTGAATTAATGCTTTGTTGGTTATAATATAGCAGGGTGTCTGACCTATTGCACTATAACTATAATGCACAAGGAGTCAGGCTCAGGCCTCTTTCCCTACAAACTCTATGACGGATTTAATAGGTTCTCCCAATTCCTCTTTCCTCACAGGATGCCTAAACGGTCTTAGCCTAATTTGCTGCATCATTTCTCTAATTTCCCTTGTCACAAATATGACCATTCCTGAACCATTCTACCATTCACAATCCATTCTACCATTCGTGATCCATTCACGCCTCTTATAGGCCGAGGTTCCGTCGCATGCTTTCTGTTCATTTTGGATGGTTTGCATTAATCCTCCCTTTCCTAACAGAAGTGTTAAAAACACAAGCTATTCTGTTCAAAGCAGATTTCGGTGATCCCAACTGATGGAAATGGCCACGTCTTTATGAAAAAAAACAAAGAACAATAAACCTTACGACACACAATTAACAATAATGATCAACTGACAATATTGCTTTTCGGAAATTAGCTACTTGTAGCCAAATTTCTCATCATGGAGTGCTATTTCTGTCGTCTAGACTTAGTGGTAGTACAGTTCATTACCTAACAATATACGTTCAGGTTCCATGCCCTTATTATGTTCGTCTCCATGCCCTTATCCTGCCTGTGGCAGGGTCGGGTCTGCGGGTTCCTGCCCTCCACTCCCGCCTATCTCCCACCACGTCCCCGTCCACCCCACGCAATGCTTTGGAACGTTGATCCTAAGTACTTTACCTCTTGAACCTTTTTCATCAATTCGCCCCCTCCAGAGAGTATGTCACCATCATTTTCCTATCCTTCCCAAATGAAAGCTAAATACTCTGTCTTCTTCATTCTATTTTCATGGCTCTTCCCGCATTGGCCCACATTTTTGATCTATAGAGCAGAGCCGGCCTGACCCGTCTCGATAGCTCAAGGGGTAGCGAGCTCGATTACAGCATCAGTAGTTCTAGGTTCTTTGGATCGAGGTGGGTTGGCTTCTTTCGGGCAAGAGAAAGTCCGAGCGCAAAAACCGTAGTCCCGTGTGGTGTAGAAGTCCAGGAGTAGAAGCTCGCCCCTGGCGTCGCTGAACAGCAAGCCGACGAACAGCATCCCAATGAACAGCAGGCCGACGATAGTGGTCGGCAGCCGCCTGAGTAAAAATACCGTCCAGCAGTTGCTTTATAACGTAGCCGGCCTAACTTCCGCCCTGTAGAAATTCCCCTTTCAACTTTATTAGGACCAACAGATCACACAGGACACCACCTGCCTGTCTCCACGTCATCCATCCTACATTGATCCTATGGGGTCACATCCCAATCTATTTCCCTATTACAGTACACTTAAACACCTCACCCTGCACAGAGTACGTCACCATTATTTCCATTCCCTCCCCAATTGAAAGCCGCCTACTCTGACTTCTTCGTGTTTATTTTCAGCCTCCTCCCCTTTCGCTTGATTATGTGATTTGGGCCCTTATCTACTTCTTCTTTGAAGGGGTCTCACCTCACACGATTTGAATAGGGAGCGGCTTATTGCGTTGGACACACGAGTTCTCGCCTGATCACTGAAGTTAAGCAACGCAACCCCAGCTAGTACTAACATGGGTGGCCGCTTGGGAAAACTGGGTACCGCTAATACCAAAAAACCGTTGCATTAGTGTAGTGCCTGTGTAGTTCCTGCACCAACTACGCAGTTGATGGGGCTCTAATAACCTTGTAGTTGAAAGGCCCTAAAAACACCAGCAAAACAAAACCGACTTGAATAAGGTAAAACTAACCCTACAATACAGTGTTAGACTTGGCCCGTAATCTCAAAACAAACCTGATTCCGCTGCAAAATTCTGTCCTAATCTGACTAAATGTCTCAAAGGATGTCATAATAGCCCGCGAGGTCCATTACAGGACAATAAATGCAGCATAATCATGGCAACAATTGCATTGCTAAAATATTGCACACACCGTTATCTCTCTTATATTAATAATAATGTAATCACTTCTTAGATAATAAAGTGAATTTCATTTCATATCTTTCTTATTAGCCGAATAAGTATGAACGTCTCAAAGACCGGATGCGTCAAGCAGTCGGGTGGAGGATTACCGGGAGGTTCCAGAGTAGTTAAATCTGAAACGCGAACAGTAACGAAAGGGGGAGTTACGGTAAGAAGGACGTCATCAGGCGTTTCATTCATGTTCTTTTCGAACGATCCATCGAGATTTTAACGGAATGTCTAGACTAGGAAGGGAAGGGGTGAAGGATTGAAAGCGTTAGTCTAGTCATGGCATCACAATGGCGTTAGATTCAATGCTTTGGATGCTAGTTCATATAACCGTATTTTTTTAAAAAAACCAATAATGATGCACTAGGAAACCATCACGACGGAAGTCATCGAATCCTACGTGAATGGAGTTCCTACTCGAACGACCCGCACTACTAAGACCACCAATACAACCGGATATCAGCACAATCGTCATTCTAGCAACAGTGATTCTTCGCCAGATATATCCCATAAAAATAGTAATCTCAACTCTAAGATGGGAAACCTATGCATAAAACCTGAAGATAAACATTTCTCTTCCAAACCTCACGATTCCAATAAATCTAAGACATCGAAAAGCAAACCTACACATGATTCCTCATCATCCGATTCCGATAGTGATGCCGACGATTTTGAAAAGGAGTGTCTCAAACAGCACAATTATTACCGATCAAGGCATGGAGTTTCTAAATTAAAACTATCGAGATCAGTGAGTTGGCATTATTATTTTATGTATAATTTTAAATTCCAAAGCAATGGGGAGATAAACTTGGATGTGACCCGTAGAATCAATGGGGGGGTGGCTGAAGTGGAGGCAGGCAAGTGGGGTCCTGTGCGATAGGAGGGTCCCAATCAAGCTGAAAGGGAAGTTCTATAGGACAGTGGTTAGGCCAGCCATGCGCTATGGATCAGAGTGCTGGGCAGTGAGGAAGAGCCATGTAAATAGAGTGCAAGTAGCCGGGATGCATATGCTAAGGTACATGAGTGGCGTGTCGAGAGCTGTTAGAATTAGGAATGCGTATGTTAGAGGTAGTCTGGGGGTGGTGGACATCGCCGAAAAGATGAGGGAGAATAGGCTGAGGTGGTATGGTCACGTCATGAGAAGAGGAGCTCATTAGGTGTATCCCAGGAATGCAGGTGGTCGGTAGCACCCGGGGTAGGGGGAGACCAAAGCAGACGTGGGAGCAGGTTGTCCGTAAGGACATGGAAGTGTGTGGGTGGACGGGAACCTGGTGGGAAATAGACGGGTGTGGAGGGCTAGAACCCGCAGATTCGACCCTGTCACAGGCGGGATAAGGGTATGATGATGATTATGACGTATAATTTGAAAAACACGTTTAAAATACAATTTTTGTTACGACCGAGTATCACAGAGATTACGGGGTACCTAAGTCGTAAAAATAGTTTGATGTATTCCGCCCATTAGAATTTGGAGCTGGCTTAAAAAAAAAGAGAGTAGCCTGCTAGTGGAAATTTTATTTACAAATACTTTGCTACAAGGACAGCGCTAATTATTTTATTAAATGTTTAATTACCAAAATATAATTATTATGATTATCATTTATTAGATGTGTCAGTTTGCCAAAGAATGGGCACTAAAATGCGCCAATGAAGATTCCATGCGCCACCGTCCCAACAACAAATATGGAGAAAACATTTTTATGAAATGGTCCTCTAATCCAAGCCACAAGATCTCAGGTTTGAAGATCGATGCCATCAAACAAATAAATATTTTGGGTGACGTGAGTCGTTTCAATTCAGCCCCCTCCCAATTCGCCCATTTTAGACAAGGGATATCACATTGGGGAGTACTCAAAACATATCAGGGCTATTAAAACCAGTTGTAAACGCTGCTATTCTTCACTTAATGCATGATAATTTGGCTGAAATTACCTCATCAAATAGGTGTAACTTTACGACGTTTTCAATGTCTCTTATATCGTGACATTCAAAACGTTTTGAAGGGTCACCTGGGAAAAATTTACGTCACTTCCAAAATATTCATTGCTCGACACTTCAGGTGCGATGCAAAACACAACGAAAAATTTATATCGTTATCATTTCGTCCTTTCAACAATTAGGTAAAGATCCCGTGGACAGCTGGTATGCAGAAATACAGTGCCATCAGTTTGGGACAGAACCGAGAAGTTTAAATTCAGGTAAGAATACAATTTTGTTCAATATGTTCAACACTTCTTCCAGTGCAGAAGATGACAGTGAGTTGTTCACTTGATCTCATGACTCAGGTTCTATCCTGGCGAAAGCTTGAGCGGCGAATTGCGTTGGACACACCAGTTTTCGTCTGATCACTGAAGTTAAGCAGCGCAACCCCAGCTAGTACTGACATGGGTGGCCGCTTGGGAAAACTGGGTACCACTAGTATCCAAAAATCGTCACATTAGTGTAGCGTCTGTCCAGTTTCTGCATCAGAACTACATAGTGGACGGGGCTCTAATGAACTTGTAGTTGAAGGGCCCTAAAACACCAACAAACAACAACAAATGGCGAAAGCCATATACGCAGTAAATTGATAGAAGTTGACCCCTTCATCATCATTACATCATTGTTTCGCCTGTGACAGGGTCGGGTGTGTAAATTCTGGCCTTCCACCCCCCGCCTATCTCTCACCAGCTCTCTATCCATCTCACACGCTACCATATTCTTCCGGACAATCTGCTCCCACGACTGCTATGATCTTCCTCTACTCCAGATGCTTCCAACAACCTGCATCTCCTTAGAGGACCTAACCAACTCCTCTTCCCCCTTCTTTTCATAACATGCCCATACCATTTCATTCTATTTTCTCTCATCTTTACCGCAATGTCTCCCACGCCCAAACTAATCCCCTAATATACATACCCATTCCTAATTATGCCTGCCCTTGACACCCCACCCATTTAGCACAGCATGCTCATTTCTGCTACTCAAATAAATCCCTTCTACAAAGCAAAGGCAGCTTCTAACTCTTTTTCCACCTGGTGGGGTACCCATCTTGTCCCTGTGAATGGACACAAGGGCGATATATTGGACAGTGTTTTTCCACATCTGCAATCCCGATGCTCATTTATCGTCGGTCTACTGTTCGTGGGGGAACCCCTTTCATAGTAGAGAGGGTTCTCTTACGTGTAAATGCCATCGTACACCACACAGGGCCTCGATTTTATTTCTCATCCGAAAGAAGGCGCACTCGGGGCCTCTCTCTCTCGTCCGAAGGAAGCCAACCCACCTCGGTCTAGCATCAAACGTAGAACTACTGACGCAGTTACCAAGCGTGCTACCCATTGCGCCACAAAGGTGAATCTAAAAAAACCCCTTCTACATGGAATACAATATACGTGTAGTTCGGTAATATTTCCAGAAGTAAGAGCGGCGAGTTGCGTTGGACACACCAGTTCTCGTCTGATCACTGAAGTTAAGCAACGCAAGCCCAGTTAGTACTGACATGGGTGGTCGCTCGGGAAAGCTGGGTACTGCTAATACCCAATAATCGTTGCATTGGTGTAGTGTCTGTGCAGCATATGCATTAGATCTACGCAGTGGACGGGTCTCTAATGACCTTGTAGTTGACGGGACCTTAAACACCAACAAACAAACAAACAAATCCCGAAGTAAGAGCCCGCCCTCAAATGCCGGTAAATACGGCATCATCTAAACCTATAATAGTAGTTCGCGACAAACAACTTTTCTGACATCATTTCATCCGCGTTTTGTATTGCGCGGCTTTTGTGACGTACAATACTTCGACATACAATTCTCATTGGAAGAAGGCGCTCCCTGGAGTCAACGACAGAATTCAGTAGCAAACGGAACCCTGGTTCTGGCAGCTTAAATGATAGCGTTCTGCTTTATGACCGCAATTGATGTCAGGATCGATCCTATTGACGTTAATGGTTTCTGTGTAGCAAATGGGAAAGTAGCAGGGGCAAATTCTGCCGAATTCAAATCTACAGTAAGTAGCTCGAATGATAAAGCTTGCTGATAGGGTCAAGGAACGAGAGTCTGGGGAATACCAAGATTCTGGATTCCCCACCAAGGTACAGTTTGCCTCGGTCGGATGACAAAATTAAAAATGTTGCTTGTCTTTGTTTTGTTGGTGTTTTAGGGTCCTTCAACTACAGTGGTCATTAGAGCCCCGTCCACTGCGTAGTTCTAATGCAGAGTCTTTGGGTATTTGCAGTACCCAGTGTTCCACGCGGTCATCCATGCTAGTACTAGCTGGGGTTCCGTTGCTAAACTTCAGTGATCAGACGAGAACTTGTGTGTCCAAAGAAGTACAGTCGCTGATAGATTAATGTAAGATAAGAAAAAAAATCTAAACAGCCTTGGGAGGGGGTCCTGAACTGCATCTCCGTCATAATTTTTCCTACCGCTTTTATTATTTAGCGCTACCTTTACCGCTGAAGATAATTTACTGGCGTCCGGGTGAGGCGAGCTAATACACCTGGAAATTTTGCCGATCTCTTTCATGTAGCAATGCTTGTGGCCTCCTTTCTCCAAAGGAGCTATCTATCTCGTCTAGAATAGAACCTGCAGTCAGGGACTTCCAAATCAATCACACTATCACAGGACCGTCGAGCAGGACTCGTCAATTGTATAGGAATTGAAAATTGTGGCTTCCTGCGTGAATGATGCTCGTCCTGCATGAAAAATAAATTCTTGGGTTTAGTATTTCGCTTGGATTCAGCAAATTGGCCATGGGTGACCAGCAAAGTGACAGACAAGTTATTGTTAACATGAACCGATAATCATCCCATTAAATACTACATAGTTAAAAAAATATTTTGTGTCAAAACTGTTAGTGGACTTCACTGCAAATGCCGTGGACTACAGATGGGCAAAACCCTGCAGGATATCCAATATCAGTTTGAGTGAAAGTGGACCAACCGACAAACACCTGCACATTTTGTCCACCAACAATGTTGACCTTCATGTGTTAAGGTGCATACGCACACTACTCTGACGTATTTTCTTCAATGGAAAGTTTTATTACAAGTTTTTTTACAGGTTTTTAATAAACGCAATTTAAATATTATTTGTATCATAGATGAAGAAATAACTCAATCCTTCTTCATCACCCAGAAGTTTAAGTATTAGGTGGTGAAACTCGTCATAACATTATTTGTTATCGTTTATTGTATACACCCGACCGGTCTCGGTGGCGCAGTGGGTAGCACGCTTGGTAACTGCGTCAGTAGTTCTAGGTTCTATACTAGACCGAGGTGGGTTGGCGTCTTTCGGATGAGAAGTAAAACCGAGGTCCCGTGTGGTGTACGATGACATTTGCACGTAAAGGAACCCTTTCTACTACGCAACGGGTAGGAGAGGCAAAAATTTCCAGGTGTAGGAGCTCCCCTGGCGTCGGTTGAATGCCCCCAGCGAACAGCAGACCGACGATAAATAAATGTTCAGCAACCGGCTGTGGAAAAACACTGGCCAATATATCGCCCTTGTGCCCATTCAGAGGGACAAGATGAGTACCCCACCCTGCCAGAGGCGGGAAAAGGGTTAGGAGTTGTTTTGTTTTTTGTCTATTGGATGCACCCATAGTTTTGTTTCTTGGTTAGCAACAATCTTACACATAACTGTTGCACATTCCTCCTCAAGTTCCTCTAAAAATCTATGACGGACCTTACACGTTCAATCTGGCATCAGTTCAATCCAATACTGTGATCTAGATTGATAAAAGATTGAACGTGTTATGGCCATATTGACGGATTGATGTAATGGATCTGAATGATCTAATTGATGATCTGGATTGAACCGATGCCAGATTGAAAGTGTAAGGTCCGTCTATCACACATCTACAAAACAGGGGTGTTAAACTGGTTGTCTAGAGTTGCGGCCCTCACCATCGCAATAGGATATTATACAACTAGTCTGCTACTCAGGCGTAAGGAGAGGGGGACTGTTGCCTCCGGGTGTAGTTGGAATGGGGTGCCATGTGCCATATTTTGATTAAAACTATTATCAAATAACCATTTCGACAACTGTTACATCAAATAAACTCGACACCATCAGGTCGGGCCCCTTGGTACTTTTACACAAAAATTACAAAAAAAGTCAATACTGCATGGCCTTTATGACAACGCACACGTTACCTTACCGATGTGACCCTCAAGGCATCCCCTGTTTTAGCATGCCTGTTCTACAACAAGGCACTACGTAGTACATACTCTGATGTGAAAGCACATGTATGCAGGGTGCATTGCTCGGATGTTGTGTGATTATGCTATGACGTCAGAGTAGTGTGTGGGCACATTTAGTGACGGTTGGTGACTGACCCATACTAGTTGTGAGTTGTGTGAACACTTTCCTTTCCTTCACTGCCCTTTCCTTCATTTGATAGTTTGGTTATGTGCTCATTTCAGGTCATTTTACTCAAGTCGTCTGGAAGGCTTCTAAGGAATTGGGAATAGCTCAGGCCAGAAGCAGAAATGGAAAAATTTTTGTAGTGGCCAATTATAGTCCTCCAGGCAACATGATTGGAAGCTATGCAGACAACGTGCCTCGTGTCAAGTAACTCTTCACTTCTGCGGAGGGAAGTATTTAATGGGAAACAACTTTTAATAAGGAAGGCGAAAGAAAGTTGACATTGTACACATGAGGCAATTCATATTTAACAATTCGCTATTGTTTTTCTCTTCGGAATGCACAAATATGATCTCATACGTATATACCTCACAGGGTCAGTATATCCCAAAAAAAATCAATCATGTCAGGTAATGAGATATTGTACGTGTCTTTAATTCCTGATAATAGTTAATGACCAGTTTTATTAGTTGGGCAATTACTAAGAAACTTGCTTCAGTATTTTTAATAAGTCTCACAACCAATTGTATTATTAGCTTTATGACCAAATATTTTGGGGTTATACAAACCAGAGCGCGACACTATTTTATCACGTCTCCTAAGGTTTGTAAATTTAACCCGTTTGTTCTCCTCTCTCGTTACTTTAAAGTAACAAGAAAAAAACAATTCAATAATGAAAAGAACAATGGGACCAGTGTTTTACTTCACCCTCCCCGTGATTCGTACCCGGTTTACTTCTCGTTTTAACTACTGTATATTTAACTAGTCACCTCAAAGGTGGTGTGACGTAACCAAAGATAGTGTGGAGGAGGCAGAGCCGAAGTCCCCCCTCTCAAATAGTCGAGGCCGTTTTTTATTTAATTAATCCCCAACAGCAGCAAACCCTCTGTTGAATCCTCTTTCCTCGGATTTCTGGTGGAGGCTGTGAATTTTTAAATGTATTCCAAATATTGACATCATCTACGTGTTTGTGGATCACATCTGTGATAGCCCCCCCCCCCGAACAAAAAGAGACCAAAGCAAGCAAGGGCAGAAGCCACCGGAGTCCCTACATTGTTAACCATGTAGTTATTGTTGGTCATGAAGTAACGAAGTAACGTAATGTCTGGTTTAGCCAACTACTTCTTTGTCCAATTAAGTCAGTGCTTCCCAAACTTTTTGGAGGCGCGTTCCGCGGTTTTGAAACGTCCCGCGACCCTACAAACTTAAAATCTATTACACAGACTTGCCATAGCTTCGCGACCCACAGTTTAGGAAACGCTGAATTAAGTGGTTCGATCCCACAATTTCCAAATTGAAGGGGGCAGGCTACAGTATACTATTCCATTTAAAGAAGTCTGTCTCAGAGTACGTCCCCTGAGACAAACTTCTACCTACCTACGCAGGTTATTCTATCTATCCCGGCGAACTAGCTGCTCCTAATTCAGTTTTGCCGCCTTTCTAACCCTTCTACAGCTTATAAGGGTGTCCCTGGGGTAACCAGCCATCCAACCCCCAACAAAATAAACCAAATAAACAGTATACGCATTATTATTAAAGTATGCCTTCATAACTTTTCGGATTCTGGTTTAAACGAGTTAACTACTAACTACTGTATAGTCATTATTGTTTTTAGTTTCATTTTTTATCAACATTCCAGTTCCGGCACAAACGTTTTAATATGAGAAAATTAAAATGATTACATTATTTATTTTTGAATCATTGACTAAACTGTACCTTTATGCTTTGCAGTTATTTTGATAATGAATTCCCCAGATTTTCATTTATGTAAAAAAAATTTATCGATTTTGGCAACATTTTCACGGTACCAAATTTTCAAGAGGGCTTTGGTAGCCCGGTTCAGTTGGTGGCGAGTTACCTCGTATACCATCTTGAGCTCACAGAGTACGTAATGTAGGTTCGCGCCAGAGGCTGGGGTGGGCGACATTTTTTTCTCCACGATAACGGTTTTAAGTGTGACTTCCATTACTGAGGTACCAGTCATGTGTAGGTGGGGGTGTGCGATGTTAGAATTAGAATCTGATGATGAAAAGGACCAAATATACTACCAAGACGTCTACGTGCGATGTACTTGGTAGAAACTGTCGTTAAAATGTATCTGTAAACGGGTCAATGAAATAAAACGTATTTACATGTATGTTAATTAATATTTTGAAGTCAAGTTTGTTTTGCGCTTAACATTAAATATGCAAATTAATTATTTTACATTTTTTTCAGCCCTTTGAAAAACAAACCCAAAGATCAATCATATTTTGAAAGGTATCTTTGAAAATGTCAGAATTGTTTTTTTTTAATAACGATCTGCCTATTTACACCTACTTTCCAGTTATGGCTCTTTTTTTTACATCTGCCGCGAAAGCCAGCGGGGGTAAGTCAGACCATTTTAACTAACTAGGTCACATTTTTCAAACAAGCCCTAATTTTCCCTAAGGTATGACTATATAACAGGTGTAATAACTGTTCCCCTTCACGCTTTCTCTTGACAATACAATTAAGGCCCTCCATTTAGTAGAAACTATCAACACCAGTCTCGCTTTTACCTATATTTTTAACAATTTGTGTGGCCGGGGATGGTGGAGGGGGAGGGCTATTTTTATTTCTAAAACGTCTTTTTCTCTACGCTGAACACTGAGTTTTCAATAAAAGGAAATGGCCAGTCGGAAATGACCTCCTCTGAGTCACATTTATGTTTATACTCTCGTTTCACTGCACTGACCTTACTATGAACAATAAACCGATGAAGGTACAGTAGGTAAAAGTCTGCATTAAGGTCAAGGGAATTAGATCAACCTTGCGTAAGGACAGAAGAGGAAAAAAACCCATATTAACACATTAAATAAATGACCTACCTTTAATAATTAAATTCCTACGTGAATTCATTTCATTAAGGTACCATAAAAACAACAAATTTCAGTCTTAAATGAACCACATCGAGGCGGAAATTGGCTATTTTACCGTTAGGATATGGTTCATCGTCTGTAAAATCTGTTTTTTTTTTCACCGCAATAAAGTATTTTCAGGTGGGATAAAAGGAGGTGGAGGAGACTTATGAAAGTTTGCCTTCATCGGTAAAGTTTAAGAGTACTAGATTAACGCGATTTATTTGATAGCAAAATAGTTATTATTTGTAGGTGACACAGTTAGTAGAAAAAAGGAGGCGAATTGAATAAAAAGAACCGCAATTAGCGGCAAGGGAAATCATAAAAAAATTTTGACTTCCCTTGTTTGACATGATTTATCAACGTCAATGGGTGTGTTTGCATAACACAGTGATTAACTAACATTGGTCAACACATAACAAAAATCTAATGTTTCTGAAGCTATAAATATTCCATGCTACTCTTGGAAAGAAGGTTCGACCCACCTCGCTGGTGTAGTGGGTAGCTCGCTCAGTAAGTGCGTCAGTAGTTCTAGGTTCGATACTGAACCGAGGTGAGTTGGCTTCTTACGGGCGAGAGGCCCCTAGTGCGCCTTCTGTTATTGGAGAAGTAAAACCAAGGTCCCGTGTGGTGTACGATAGCATTTGCAGATAAAAAGAACCCTCCCTACTATGCAACGGGTAGATGAGGCAAAATTTCCAGGTGTAGGAGCTCGTTCCCTGGCGCCGGTGGAGTGTCCCAATAAACGGTAGACCGACGATAAATAAGTACAGCAGCTTTGGTCGGCAACCAGCTATGGGAACATCATGTCCAATATATCGCCCTTGCGTCCATTCTGAGGGACAAGGTGGGTACCCGACCCTGCCATAGGCGAGAAAAGGGTTAGGAGTTGCTTGCATTTGCTTGGAAAGGAGGTTCGATTCCAACATCTGATAAAAGACTCGTGCACATTACATGATGCCACACTTATTACTCTTTATTCTATGGAGGCCAGCACACTTGAGAATTCTCTTTTGGCCCTCAAAAACCAACTCATCTGGATCAATATTTATTAGTATTCTGTCTTAGTATCCTCACGACTCAATGTATAAAACGGTTATCTTCTCATACCCACCCACATGCCCATCTGTTCTTCGCCTGTGCCAGATGTACCACTCGACGCACAGCGCTGGAGGTCGATGTGGATCACTTGGCCCCTGACGTTATAATCGTGTAAACACTATGCTTGGAGGAGGGACGCCTGGGACATGGTCTCCCAATATGTCGAAGGCATACTGCGTGAAAAGAAGAGTGAGTTGTACCGAGAAGCGTCCCAGGCTCTGGGGCTTGGTACTCATGGGACCAAGAATACAAAGTGAATAAAGAGCACAGGAAGGAAAAGAGTTTGAAGTAGCACAATTGGCAAAATGAGAGAAGCTAGGAACGAAAACAACTGAAATATCTGGGGTAAACGAATAAGCAAGAACACGTCAGAACAAGTTGACCGTTAAAATCGTTTTGTTTTTTTTTCAGCGTATTCTGAAGTCCAGTACTAGATCGCCTCCTATTTCCATCGGTGCAGAGCGGCGAATTGCTTTGGACACACTAGTTCTCAGCTGATCACTGAAATTAAGCAGCGCAACCCCAGCTAGTACTGACATGGGTGGCCGCATGGGTGCAGTGGCGCAGGGCGCGCGCAAATATGAATATGTAATCCTTTGTGACGGATACCTTGCTGGCGAGATCTTTTCATGCTGGACCCATATGCCCAGATCTCCACCAGCACCCCAGCAACACCTTTGCCTTTTGCACCCATTCCAGCCGCTCCACCCCAGAACCCACCACCCCCAGAACCTCCTCCAATGTGGGGGTTCCCCAACCCCTTCTGCAGTGATCCAGTGCTGGGCAGACCAGTATCACATGCCTGACGTCCTCCACCTGATCCCTGCACGATCCACAGCCCTCCTCTCCACCTGTGATCTTTGCCATCCGCTGTTTCGTCTCCAGTGACCCAGCTCTTGCCCGAAACAGAAGTGAGCTCTCCCAGGTATTGTCGTAGATTACCTCCCTCTCTATGTTAAGCTTGTTCCCATACACCCTCAGCGATTTCTTTGCAGCCCTTCCCTCCATACTCTGTCGCCACTGCCCTAACCCCCATTCCTTCACTTTGTCCTGTACGAGTCTTTGCAGCGTTACTGCCCCCTCCTTGCCCTCCCTGGGGTGCAGTGTTATGCCTATCTTCTTTGACATCCTGTTTACCCTCCTCTCCCAGTTGGTAGATACCCTCATGTTGTTTACCCGTGCATTTACCTGCCATACTGGATTTTCCTTCTCTAGTCCCCATATCCTGCATAGGTATACCAACTTACTAATCATTTCCCTCTGTTCAAATGTAGACCACCCCATGTCCCCCTGTATTGCCTCCACTGCTGTAAACCTATTTCCCCCTAAGGCCATCCTACCTAACCTTCTCTGGGCTATTTCCATGCAGTCCATTACCTTTTTACTAATGCATAGGACCTCGTTTCCATATGTTAACCCTGGTACTGCTACAG
The DNA here is from genome assembly GCA_013389805.1 of Trigoniulus corallinus. NCBI lineage: Eukaryota > Metazoa > Arthropoda > Diplopoda > Spirobolida > Trigoniulidae > Trigoniulus > Trigoniulus corallinus. The sequence continues at coordinate 16,025,275 of JAAFCE010009109.1, forward strand.
CTTTCCATAGGCCCCTAACCAATTCATACCTTGAGAATGAATCGATTGGTTTCCTCCATTGCTTTCAGGTATCCCCTATCCTTTGTAAGTTTAACCCCCAAGTATGTAACCTCTGACACTACCTCTATCTCCCTCTCCCCAAGCTTGATTGGTACCTGATTGCTAGGCAGCACATCCTCTCCTATGATCATCAGCTTTGTTTTGTCCTGACCAAACTCTAACTGAAAATCCCTACTGTACTGTTCACAGATATCCAGTTCTTCCTGGAGTTCTCCCTCTGTCTCTGTCAGCAGCACTATATCATCACATTGGAAGATGGCAGGCAACTTGATACCATCCCCCAGAGAAAACCCCAGCCCTCTATCTTGGAGCCTAATCCCCAGTTCATTGATGTACACTAGGAACAGAATTGGTGATAATGGACAGCCCTGTCGCAACCCCTTGTCCACACCTATCTGTCCTGTATTTATTCCCTCCCAATGGAAATCATACCTAGTACCCACATATAGCTTCTATAAGGGGCTTAAAATTTAAGTATGAAGTAAATAACCTTTTTTCATATTATACTGTAATTCAATAAAGCAACTTCTAACCCTTTCCCTGCCTATGGTAGGATCGGGTCTAACCCGACCTTTTTCCACAGCCGGCTGCCAAACAAAGCTACAAGCCCTATGCTTATTTATCGTTAGGTCTACGATTCATTAAGGTCTACTATTCAAAAAAAAAACATTTAGTATTATCCCATATATCTACGACGAATATGACATCGTCGGAACCCGTGTCCTCTGTAACCATAGTCTTAGCCATGTCTGGTGAGATGTGTACATTTGTAGTAATCCCAGTGGCGTAGCTAAATCTCTTGGGCTCCTATGGAAAAACTTCTGAGCCCCACTTTTAAAGTTTAATTACAAGTGCATGCTAATGTAATTCAACAGAACGTCGAAGGGTCCCTAGGGCTTCGGCTCCCTATGCGACGGCACCTATTTACGTCACTGCATTTATTTCATTACGATAAGTATTATCCTAGACCTGCCTTGATGGTGCAGAGGTAATGTGCTCGACTACTACGTCCGTGACTCCAGTTGCGATACTGGATCAAGGTGGTTTGGTTTGATTTGATACCCCGTAAGGGGAAGGTTTGTGGAAAGGTCGACCAACCAAACGGGCTGAAATCAGCGTGGTTGGTCGCGAGAATGGGGTTGGGGAGCAGGATGGGGACGGAGTTAATGGGGATTATGTATAAGTCACAGAACTACAGTTCGCTTGAAAACTCTCAATGATGAGAGCAAATCGTCCAGGGATAAATTGAGCGTATTGAAATCTGCTTGGGCTAAGTGAATGGCCGAACGTGGGGACGGGAATGGGCATAAACAACTCAGTGGCACGGGTCCGTCTGTTAGGGACCCGGAACTGCAATTCCTGAACATAATCATGACACTCTAAGTTTTTATGAAATAGACGCTATACGAGTAAAAGTCGGGAAAGTATAACCTGATAAGTTAGTGGTAATGAGCCTCTAAAGCGCAACTGGACGGGAAGGGTTATGTGATGAAGATTCCTGGTGTGCTGGGGAGGTGGGTAAGTTGGTTAGTTGCTGACGGCAAGTTGGGTAACGTGGGTAAGTTGCTGACCGCAAAAGTTGTGGGGGCCAACATGTGGCCCAACAATTAATACACTGTACAATATAATCGTTTAGGGCGAACCAGCACCCTGAAGATTGCTTGTAAAGTTCTGGATCCTGGTAAATGTCGCCCAGACCCTTCCTTAATCATCACAAAGCGGCTCTTTTATGTCCAGAAAGATGGCGTTAAAGTGCAAATTAAAAGGGAGCTTAGGATAAAAAAGTACCCAAATTACGGATTAAGGAGAGCCATCAAAAAGTGGTAAGGGCACTCTGTGGGGTTGTGAACCCACGTGAAGGTTTTATAGTAGGTTTCAGACTGATTTAACGATAAGGCATTTGTGCTAAGACAGGTTTCTACGGGAGATAAACAGCTTTGCAGGTAGTGAGCTTCAGCTGAGTGAGTGATCAATTTAGAGAATTTCAAGTCGTCCGCGAAGGCGAGTACCTGATAATTTGGTGGGAACAGTAGAAAGAGGTAATTTAGGTCGATGGCGAACAGTAATGGGCTAAGTATACTGCTCTGGGGCACACCGACCGACTGAAGGTATGAACAGGTACTGATCTGATTGCCCAATTTGATCAAATTTAGGCGATCAGTAAGGTAGTTAGTAAGAAAATTAGGTGGAGGGGGCATGCCGTAGGTAGTAAGTTTATTAATGAGGATTGATATCGGGACGTTATCGAATGCTCTGGAGAGATCTACGTAGATGGAGTCGTATTGGGCCTTTGGCGGAATGCATTGTAAAAGGAAAGAAGGTGAGATATAAGGTTGGATTCCGTCGACCGTCTAGGAATGAATCCGTGCTGTTCTTTGGTGAGAAAGGCCCGACACCAGATCCAAAGCTTTTGGTGAATAATTCGTTCGAAAATCTTGGCCATGGGCGCCAGCAGTGATATGGGACGATAGTTGGATGGATTCGTAATGGCGCCGGATTTCAAAATCGGCAGGACGTGGGCTGTCTTCCATATTAAACGAACCTCACCGTTAGACATAACGTAAATAGTTTGGCGAAAACCAGAGCCAGAATATATGGCGGAAAGTCGTGAGCAAAGTGGAGGGGTTGACATCTGGCCCACTCGAGAAACTGGGTTTGAGTTTTCCGATGGCCCACAGAAAATCGGAGGTAGAAATTGAAAGGACTGATAGAGTGTTTGGGGAGTGAGGTAAGAGGTAGGGATAGGTATAGGTAAGGAAGGAATCAAGACCGCAAGGTACAGGGGCCTGAAAGATCTGACAGAAGATGCGACTGACTGATTCGGAGTCGAATAAGTAGGCAATTGTAGGTGGGTTGGCTTATTTCGGGCGAGTGCGACTTCCATCGGTGTACCATGTCACTTGCATGTAAAAGAACCCTCTCTGCTATCCAATGAGAAGATCAGGCAAACTTCTCAAATGAAAGAAGCTTCCCAACAACAGTGGAGTGTCCCAACGTACAATTGGCCGACGATAAACAAGTACAGGGGCTGCAGCTTTAATCGGCAGCCGACTGTGTAAAACTACCGTCCAATAGATCGGGCACCCGATGTTGCCATAGGCGGGGAAAAGGTTTAGTAGGTGCTAGTTGCTTCTCTAAGACAGGTGGGTCAATATTGCTGTGTTCTCGACTGTCAATAATGGTCAACCTCGGTAGAGTACAGTATTTGTGCGTCGATTATTCCCGGTTCGATATTGGTCGAGTTTGGGCAGCCTCCAGCACATCTTTCCTGAAATGGGAATTATAACCGTGACCCCTAGGTATCGGGTCGACGATGACTTTCGTTAAACGTAAAGGAGAAAGGAAGTAGGAAGTGAGGAAGGGCCGTCACTAACAGACGAGTTAACTCTGATACTTATTAATACTGTATCAGGGGAGCTGCAACCACTCATATCAAAAGTTTTTGGTCGAACATGCAAAAAAATCCACATCTTGAAAACGATTTATAAGTTTGAATTCAGAAAAATGATCATTCATTTCCACATAAGCTCAAATCCCTGTTTGCACGTTCAAGAAGACGACACATGCTTTTTATGGGTTCAAAGCCTATAAATCACAGTCATCCATTTCAATACTACCTTCATGCCAAGCATCAACTGACGACATATCAATGGCATCTAAGGGATAAACCAGTCGACGTTTTATACCAAATGGCGCGATGGACATTTAACTGTCAAGAGGATTTCAGGAGCAGTATCATCATCAACCTCTGCCTCACCTAAACCGTCATCATCTTTCTTTAAAGACAATTTGGGTTTCTTCAGGGTGGGTTTCTTCACTAGTACGTAGAGAGCGCTGCGAACCCACTAGTCGGTCAAACAAAAGACGCGAAAGTAGAAAAAAATACACATAGAAACCTACACAATGATGAAAAGGATGAGGGGGGGTCTTCTATAGAAATATTTCCGAAACACTGAACAGATTGTAGACGGCTGCAGTTGCCTGAAAAAGCACTGCGGCAGAACAGCATACACTGACAGCAGCAACACTGCATTTTCCAGAAAAAGATCAATAATTTCCAGCATTGTGCAGATGAAGATGCTGTGGTGTGAGAGAGAGAAAGAGAGCGGAGCAGTTGGTTACATTTTCTCCCAAGCAACTATATAAGATAAGCATGATCACTACCACACAGTCATCGGAAAGAAAAGGGCAGCCAGTTGGGTCGCGTGTGAATATTGAAGAACTCTTCGGGAGCAACGGGGAATTTACAGAAACATCGACAACACTAGGACAGGTATCACAACCTTCAAATACTCTGTCGTCGAGCAAGCAATTAACACATATACATATGCGGTTTACGCTTTGATTTTGTTGAATAATTTAACGACAAATGACAACGACGACAACTGCTGCTACTGCGACTATCCCGTCATGTGTGCTACAGTAACCACTCACTATCCGACATTGAACCAGCCATTGTATTGACTTTCACGCAGAATTTGGAAGAAAAGCATTAGCATCATATTATTAACCCAGTCGGACACCACCATGAAAATGCGTCCGCATCAAATTACTTTGACATTGCTATCTCTAAAGGTAAGTCTATTGATAAAATTAAGAAATGTGACGGTCACCTTCATGACCATTCTTATCTATCCTTAGAGTAGCCCATTTTCCGAGTCACCACTATAGATCCTCTCAAAGTGTCATTACAACCGAAATGCGACGCTTTTTTTTAACTATAAACAGAAATGTCAAATACGTAAAAAGACGACGAGTTACAGAAAGAGAGGTACATTTATGACAATCCCTCGCCTTTTCTCTTCAATCACAAACCTTATAACCCTCCCCCTCATTCCCTCCCTTCCTCTGTAACGTAGATAAATATTAAATGCAAATTGGTTACAAAGAAAGGTGTCAAGTCCAATTGCATTCAACTTCTGATAAAACCCTAAATTGTCAAGGTTTCACAAACGTAAGATCACAGCCGTTTCTTTGTAAGAACTAGAAACCCCTTTAATAGTAATAATCATTAATTATGAATTTTTTCCATTGTAAAGAACAACTCTGGAATTTTCCACTAGTGACTTAAGAGATTCAGCTCCTTCCAATCGTACCATCTCCAGCAATTTATTTATTGACGAGCCTGTTCTTATAATTACATCTCAAAAGACTCATCCTTTCCTCTTCCACCCGTCCCGCCGCACCGCCTCAAATATCGACTTCAACATCCATGGATATTGTTTTTATTTTCTAGGAAATGCCTTTTGCAGTTGTATCGTAAAAGAGATATAAATCTTATTTTATTTCGTCTGGTTTGTACAAATAACGTCATCGAACAAGACCGGCCGGCCAAAAGCCAAAATGTAATTTGGCACAAGCATCCTATACAACAGTCAGTACGCCACTGGCGAGCATCATCAGTACAAGAATATTAGTGGACAACCACTAGGTCCGGACCATTAGCCAAAATCACGTTTTGCGCTCTAAATGCCATTAAAAAACAAACTTGGAGACGATAACGATAATCAACAGCAGTCAACGCTCATGGAATCATTCGAGACCAAATTCCGACGTGTTAGAGACGCCGTCAGTAGGTTTTCAATCTCAAATAACTCAAGTCCTGTGCGGTCTGCAAGACCTTGTGTCACCTGGGCCGACGATGATGCGAATAATCCACCAGCCAGTCCTAGACTCCTACAAAGGATCCAGTCTTTCACGTCACCAAGGCATAGTCCGTGCATCAGACGTAGACCGTTGGAATTAGACAACAGGCCATCACCCAGGAGAACCCGGAGGGTACTCTACCACACACAAGGGTCAGGTCATGGTCCCCCTCTCTCATCTAGCCCGAGTCCAACCTCGTCATCATCTTTCAATTATCATCCTTGTCTGCATGGAGTATCTTCCAGTCCTTGTCTAAGGAGAATGATGCCTGGTGCTTCGTCTCCGCAAAACGCGTCACTGACTTTACCCTTTCAACAAGTCGGCTTTTTGGATAACAGGCCGCAACAGTTTCAGGGAACACTGTCGCCAGAATATGATTCGGAACGAAACTGTCGAGTTCCTGTAAGTCCAAACTTAGCAGCTAAGGTAAGAATCCATTATGTATTTAACGTGGCAGCTTTATATACGTAATATTTCAAAGATATCAAACCCCCCCCCCCATAAGTTATACTGCATTTTAATGATATAGAAAGTTGTAGTGACCACTAATATCCCCTCCCCAAAGAGAGACCAAGAGCCAGTGTACCACTGGTCTTAATCCAACTCGAAGGTGATGGACGAGTATTTCTATTAGAAATTCGTAACAGCCGGGGACTTTTTTGGAAGGTCCAAAGAAAATGACTATGAGTAGTTTGCAATAAATTAGAAATTCTCTGAAGGAAGAAATTTGTGTTAGTGCTCTTGTCAGACTGTTGAAGTCAGGAATAAGAAATAAAGCCGTCGCCTTTAATGGCATCATGGGATCAATGAGAATGATTGATTTATGTTAGGACCTTAGTAATAGTTAACGATGTGATTGGGCCAGGATGATCAATTTTAGATAGATAATGGTATCTGGATAATGGTCTTGGTTACTGGCTTACCTGCACTCGAATATCATCAGATTGTCAAGATGAATATTGTACTTGTTTTGTAGATAAGCACTACATTTGAACAATCACTTACATTATAGATTTGGGTGCTACGAGCCCCGTATTGAGCAAGGCTCAGTAAAGATCGATGAGGGCAAAGGCAGACAGTAACCTCAAGAAAGTAATATGCTACTCCCCCTTCCGAGTGTTGTGCATGATACGGCCTGAATGACTAAATTAAATGTTTTTGTCAGGTGTACTACTCATGCACAGAATTTCGTCAACCTCCTGGGGTTGCAAATAGCTTGATGACAAAAAGTACTAGGCTGATATTAAGTCACCAAACCGACCTACACTATAGCGGTAACAATACCTTTGGGGTATAGACAATTATTATACGTAAATTTTAAATTACCAACGTTGGTAATTGTGAAGAACAATGTTACTTCACGATTTTAATTACGCAAATGGTTTGCAATCAACAAATAACCCAATAACCAAAGTTATGCATTGCAATTTTTTTTGCAATATCCGTTTACGTAACTGAGAAGAAAGTGGAACTTGGCTATGGCATATTGGTAAAAGTCATAGACACGACCATCGTAGCGTGCTACACTAACACAAGAACAGGTATTAGAGTCTGAAACCCACGAGAGAATTGGCAACGCCCTGACATTTAACTTCACCTCCACGAGAAATAACGGATGTGCTGAAAAAAAGCATTAACAATCCAAGTTCGACAAATATTTTCTTATATGTACAAGTCGAGCAACATCCTGTCGAAAAATATTTTCATTTCTTTTTTCATGCGGTCTTTGCTTTAATCCAGAACAAATCCGTTGCTTCTCAGTGAGTTTAAGTCAATTTTCTGCATATACGAATAACGAGTATGCTAACCCAGTCAATTCTCGAATGGACTCCAGGGTAAATATTCTGGTAATCTACTCACTCTACGGCAGGGGTGGCCAACTTTTTCAGCAGGCGGGTCAAATTTAAGAAACAATATTTCCTGCCGGGCCACGCACCAATTTTTTTTTGTTTGTTGAATTATAATAACAAGTAAGCGTGGTGCAGCTTTGACCACATCGTCACTTCCCATCGATGGTCAAAAACTTGCCTTGTTGATGCCAACTCATGATATAATGTTGTTTTGGTGATATGTACACTCATTTTATGTTTACCTGACCTAGCTCAGCGGGCATCGTGTTGGCCACCCCTGCTCTACGGTATCCCTTTGTGAAATATAAGGTCGACTAAAATGGTTGTGACATCAGGTCACCGACCAGTCATATCAAAACCACAGCACTACAATTTCATTCACGATTTAACGAAGTCTAACTTACACTCCTGAATACTCAACGCTGCAGCAGACCGAAAGTGGGACTGAAATGGTAAATCGGCTATCTAGGATCCATTTAACATTATGTACTGAACTTACTGATGAAGGGTTTCGTTGGAAAGAAATGGGAAAACTGAGTCGGTCATTCTTCTGAAATATTCAATGTCCACCGTTGACGTACCCTTTACCCATACCAACTATGGAGAAAGAATTTTTCCTTTGATCAGAGAATAGCAGGGTACCATACAAAATACATTTCATTTTCCTTTATGAACACACTGCCTCCATGGCCCAGTAGGCAGCGTGCTCGGTAACTGAGTCAGTGGTTCTAGATTCGACACTGGAGGAGGTCAGTTGGCTTCTTTCGGGCGAGAGAGAGGTCCCAAGTGCGTCTTCCTTCGGATGAGAAGTAAAACCGAGGTCCTGTGTGGCGTACGGTGGCATTTTTACGCAAAAGAACCCCCTATACTATGCAATGGGTAGACGACGCAAAATTCCCAGGTGTAGGAGCTTGCCGTCTGGCGTCGGTGGAAGGTGGCATAGGGGTTGCAGCTTTGATCGACAGCCGGCTGCGGAAAAATACCGTACTTCTATCACTCTTGTGTCAATTTAGAAAAACAAAATGGGTACCCGACCATGCCATAGGCGGGAAAAGGGTTAGAAGTTGCTTTTGCTTTTCCCTTATGAACGTGGCAGGTTCTCCATTTCAACAGTTTGACTCAGAAAGAGACCGGGTTGACATCTTGAACTTCTAAAATGCATTTCACAAAGTGATTGTGTAATATCTGAGAATAATAAATATAAAGATTATCTCATTTGTCTACAAAAAAACAGATGGAGTGACACTGAACAGATCCCACAATTTGAGCTAGTGTATTTTTTGTTTTCTAGTCCACACCACGCTTCGCGAACCAGTTTAACAATAATTTTCTTTTAGGGCAGTACATGAAAACTCTCAGAAGTTGAAATAAAAACTAACATACCATGCCATATTATGCAACATTATCATCATACCCTTATCCCGCCTGCGGCACGATCGTGCTTGTAGGTCTTGGCCCTCCAGTCCCGGCTATCTCCTACTAGGTCCCCATCCATACACGCACACTACCATATCCTTATGCGAAACCCGATCCCACATCAGCTTTGGTCTTCCCTGGTGCCAGGTTCTTCCAATAATCTACATCCCCCACAATAGACCCAGCCAGCTCCTCCTCCTTTCTTCTTATCACATGCCCATACCACCTCAGTCTATTCTCTCATCTTTTCCACGATGTCCCCCACCACCAAAATTACCCCTAATATACTAATTTCTAATTCTATCTGCTCTCAACACCCCGCCTCCCATGCACTGCAGTATGCGCATTCAGCTTCCGTGACTCTTCCTCACTGCCCAACGCTCTGATCCAAATAGTATAAGTTGGCCAAACCATTGCCCTGCAAAACTTTCATTTCAACTTCATTGGGACCCTCCGTTAACATGGGATGTGCCTGGCTAATATGTAGCTCTGAGAACGTCAAAAAACCGCAAACATCCTTTGTTATTCGCAAACTAAGCGTTTTTGACTTTTGTGAGTGTGACTTCTGCACTATAACGTATCGCGTTTATATTTGACCATGTACAAACATTTTATCCTGCTTATATTTGCTGTCCACAACAGGTTACAACAATTACAGTTAACATAGTTTCCTTTGGAATGTCTTAGGACAAGGACTGCTACACCAAACCTATATTTATCATTACAAGAATGTTAATATTAAAACTGTCAAAAAAATGAGCGAATAAAACTCTTGTTCTCATACGTCAAAGGGTGTGGAGGAGAAAAGGTTAAGAACCACTGACATAAAGCGCATTATGGATATAGTCTACCCAGATAATTTTCACATAATATATTTCCGTGATACGTAGTCACTCGTGGCACAGACTGAAATTGAGCTCATTAGGGAAATTGGATTTTTAATCATTATCTGCTAAGGAACACATGACGAAAATATGCGCATATTCATATCAATGCCAGTGCACCGACACGGATTCTCTACATTTGAACCCACCTAATGCGTCGATTAACCCTGACATTTAGCAGAAAATGATGGGAGTGGCCCTAAACATGCTAATATAATAATTTAACTATCTGCATCAAGTGCTGCCACAGTTTACAAAAACTAATTATCGTTAAATATAAAATGACGAGAATACAAGTTTTCGGGAGGAAAAACAAGCTTACCACACATGAAAAAGGACCATATATCCATACTGCAAGCTGAGAAGTGTGCAAGATCGATCCCGTTTTGTTCTGTCCATGGAAGCGTGTAGATAGGTTTGTAGATAGATATGCATTCTAACAGATGGGTGGAGACGGCTTGAGAAAAATTACAAACAAAAGTGCATCAGAGGCAAGCAAGGCAGAACAGCTTGCACCGAAATAGCGCATTTGTTTTTGTTTATTAAATCATAATTGCTGTAGTTTGCACTAAGGTCCTGCTCTCAGAATAATTTTAAATGTCCACCCCACGGGAGACAATCCTGGCTACGCGTATGACTGCGTGGTATGTATGTGAAAGTTATCAAAATATACAAGTAGAGGAGGAGGTCTGTCTCGGTAGTTTTAGCGTGTTTGACTTCCTGATTTTATTTGATGGCGTTTTAGGGCCCTTCAACTACAGAGGTCATTGGAGCCCCGTCCACTGCACCACGGTACCCAGTGTTCCCAAGCCGCCATCCATGTTAATACTAACTGGGGTTGTGTTGCTTTGCATCAGTGATCAGACGAGAACTTGTGTGTCCAACGCAATACTGCCGCTCTTGACTTCCTGAGTCCATGGTTGAAGGATCCATACTGGTCAAGACGGATCAAGAAAAGAAAATTAAAATTGCGCCTTTAGTCAGATAGAAAATAAACTGTGTGGTATGTACAATGCCACCTGCACGAACCAAGAAAATAAGCTGATGCTAAATAGGTAAGGGCCCTGTTGCAGCATCAGGTCGGCAGCTGGCTGCGTAAAAATACTGTCCAATAGCTCGCCCATGGGTACCTGACCTTGCCAAGGATGAGAAAAGGGTTTGGAATAATAATGAATGATGATACTTGTTAGAGGAGAATGGGGAATACCGTCGATGTTGTTAGCAAAGCACTCCAGAAATAGTTTGACATTAAACAAACATCAACTTTCAGTAGCTGCTCATTTCATATACATGAAAATGCAAAGTAAATTCTGAAGAAAGAGCTCACTTGCTAGTTATTTCATTTACGCAAATGCTTCTTAGAAAGCATTTCTCATTCTCACAGTCCAAAGAAATGAATGGAAACTATTTTGGCATCACAACTAACGGGGGGTGGAAAGTGATACATTTTGAAATCGATAGATTCCAAGAACTCATTCCAAGATCCAGCTCTCTGTGCAAAGTCATCTATCAACTTCAAGATTCATTCGATTTCTGCAAAGTTAAAATTATACGAGAAAAAGTCCCATTTTCATATTAGTTAACGTGCATTTCAATGCTCGACAACAAAAATGCGAAGTAATGCAACTCTTTTGTTATTCGGAAGTAAAATGTAGGCCCTATATACTCTTTTAAATATTATTTCAAGATGTTAGATAGCTCATACTAATTAAAAGTCAACAAACTCACTTGCACCTTTAATGTAACCTAGTATATAATATAAAGCAGAGTTGTGTGTTAAGATTTAGCGAACCGAAAAAAGTCTATCACAAGATATTTGTCCTGTCAGTGAATATGACAAGTTGACTCTAGTTTAAAAATCCAGAATGAAGCTCTCGAGTATTTCAAAATCTCTTCTCTTTCATTTCTAATGTCATTAATACTACCGATATTTCTTATTTTGAAAGACCAGTACCTTATTTAATTTTATCGATGTAAATAAAAGCAACTCCTAACCCTTTTCTCGCCTATGGCAGGGTCGGGTGCCCATCTTGTCCTTCTGAATGGACACAGGGCGATATATTGGTCATAGTTTTTTCTGCAGCCGGTTGCCGGCCAAAACTGCACCCCTACGCTTATTTATCGTCGGTCTAGTGTTCGTTGGGGAATTCTACCGACGCCAGGGGGCGAGCTCCTACACCTGGAAATTTTGCCTCATCTACCCGTTGCGTAGTAGAGCGGGTTCTTTTACGTGCAAGTGACATCTTACACCACACGGGACCTCGGTTTTACTTCTCATCCGAAAGAAAGCACACTCACCGCCTCTCTCTCACCCGAAAGAAGCCGACCCACCTCGTTCCAGTATCGAACCTAGAACTACTGACGCAGTTGCCGAGCGTGCTAACCACTACGCCACCGCGGCGGGTCTATCGATGTAAATATGCACCCTAAATTTTGATTACAAAAAAGTGGAAGATGTGCCATTCATTCACGCACGGATTCAGGGTGGGGTTTTGGGGGTTGCACCCCCCCTATGCACATATAAACTTATATTCGCATAATATATATGAGCTTTAGCTCAACCCCCCCTGACGAAAATCCTGGATCCGCACATGCATCCATTGTCTAGTGATCAAACACCCACTGGCACCTCAGTGCAATACTTTCAGTGTTCCTTAGGGGTAAATTTATGAGTTCATCATTCAATCTTTGGTGTGCAAGGCACATTTAGTCTTTAGGATATTTTACGGAGTAAAACAGTGCATGTTATGCCCATGAAAATACTGTAAGTCGTTATAAGAAACGGGCTGCAGAGTGGTTTATGTTCTAAGTATCAAAGACATTATTACCAGACTTGTAGTCGTAACACTAGGTCATATACATACGGAATGCGAGGGTTAAAATGCAAAATGACTATCTAATGTCCATTCGAGATTACTTTCCCAAATTCTAGTCGTGTCCCGAGTGTGAATTATATATTAACCTGAATATGAGAACAATTCGTAAGGTGATAGCCTTACCATGTTAATGAGGCAACTATTTTTAAAGTAATTGCGATTTGAAGTTTCAATAACTTCAATAAATCTTAAAAGATCTCCTGAAAGGTCGCCTACGAGTTGTAGACATTCGTTAAAACATCAATATAATATTAATTACTTATCCATGTAATCTCGTACCATGTCCTATAATAAAGTTGCTAGTCGTCCTCGTCTCCGAGGACATGTGCTAGGGTATAATAAACTAGTCGTCGGCAATCTTCAGGGCTTTACAGTTTTATGTCAGGTGTTATAATTAAAGTCGTAGTGACATAAATACTCTGAAAAATCTGTGCAGTAACAAGAAACCAAGACAAAACTTCTCTGTGACACCGCTGCCTATAAGTTGCATGCACTTCTTAACTGACCACTATGTAACTTGGTACATACTGTATTTGAATAGTATTTAATTAACGAAAGAAAATGATGCGGTAGTAGAAAACGAGAGAGGTCGAAACGAAGACAAATATCGAGAAATAAGCAAAATCACGTAAAAAAATCATTTTTAAATGCTTTTGACCACCCCTAGCCGGCATAGTATATCAAGAGCTGAACTCCTGTCAGTATTTTATTAGAATTTATATTCTACAGAAGTTAAAATTACCCCTATTCAGGGGAAGGCCCGGGCGGCTGTTCGTACTGCCCGAACCAAAGGCTGGCCCAGCTTTTGACTGAAAAACTGAAAATGTTCTAGATTTCTAATAGTTTAAGGCCATGGTTCTTAACCTGGGAGGCGCGGACTATTACCAGTGGAGAGTTACCAGTGGACTATTACCATGGCGCATGACAATTTGGCGTAGTCAATTTGACGTACATACAAATTTGGCGTATGACAATTTGGCGTACATAGCCATCCAATCTCTTGGGTGCACAAATTTGTTCAAAATTGCAACGGTTATAACAACATATTTCAACAGTCATAACAACACTCATTGCAAGGTAATAAACAATGAATGCCTACCCTGTGTTATAGGGCCCTAATGACCTTTGAAGTTGATGGGCCCTAAAACACAAACAAACCCAACTGTGTTATACGGGACCGTTGCTATGACTTATGACAGTTGCAATTTTGGACAAATTTGTGCACCCAAGAGATCAGTATGTACGCCAAATTGACGTGATCCCGAATCATTGTACTGCAAAGCAATGCAAGTCCTTCTACCGTTTTTAACGTCTTATTTATGTGAAACGGGCTTTGGGCACAGCTGCAATGAAAACCGAACATCGAACCAGGTTAATAGTCGAAAAAGTTACGAGTGACACTTTCCACATTGCCCCCAAGATTTGATAAGCTTTGTGCCAATAAACAACAACCCTCGCATTAAATTTTGATGCATTAGACGTACTGTAAATAAATTACTAATTTGATATAAAAATAAATATGCATGTTGGACGACACACACACGTCATCTATTAAAAGACAGGGAGGCACGGAGAAAAAATTATTTTTTAGGGAGGCCTAGTCTGTTGGCTTCTGACTTTAGATATAGGAGCTATACTCCTAACAGAATGCAACATAAACCCCTCCTCCCAACTATAGTATGTAGCTAAACCTTAAAGGTTTTATGAACCCTGGCTCATCAGTTACCTTAAGCGTTAAATTTTTTATTACTACACAGAAAATTTGAATGTGAAACTTCTATAATTTTATTTTGACAATGTGAGAGCATCGTATTGTTCTTTAATAGTCTAGTCACATCAACGACGTTCTTTTTTTAAAAAGTTCGAAGACCATATTCAGACATCATTTACAGGGACCTTTATCAGTCGAGTAGATGGGAAAAGTATGACTTTTTTTTATCATGGGTGAAGCAAAAGTTTATTTACTTACCAATTTCTGAAAAAGCTTCTTTGAATAAAATGTAACGCAGTAACACAATTATATCAACAACTTGGCTGCCCAATCTCATTTCCCTCCAATTGGAACGACAAAAAAGAATTCCGCTAGGTGGCACTAGAAAGGCTTTTTTTCTTTTTCGCGTGCAAATGTCGTGTTGCTCACTGGGTAATTGCAATGTGGGTGACGGATAAATAAATGGCTTCCTGTTTTGATGGTTGATTATTGAGAGTTTGTATAATTAGCTAAGTTAGATGCTCAAATAGGGGATTTCCATGCATACCTCTTAAGGTTCATTAACAATTAAACAGAGTGACGAAATATGGGGTTATGCCCTACGTTACGAAATGAGAACTACAATTACAAATTAGCCCTGAATTATCAATTGCATATGGTTTGTATAAACAACTATCAAATATTTTCTTTCAGGTTTTATTCAGTCGTACATTAAGTGTTAATTTTCATGATGACGACGTGGAAACCTGCTTCGAGAAAAGTGATTTTGTCACGGAATGCGTGCGTTGGCACAATATCCTGCGTCAGCGACATCAGGCCCCACCCCTTGTGCTATCATCTCAGGTAACGTTTGATATCTAACAATTCTAGATCATAAACCCATAAACGGGAGAAATGAAAAACGATGATCATTAACAGAGCACATAAAGTTGTCCAAGGTTATAACTAAAGCGGCATAATAACAATCAAAATCCTTTTAATATAATAAGAGTACATCGGCAAATGTAAGTCAATAGAAAGCCATACATACCAACTAAAGAGATACTTGAGTAAAACGAATCAAATATATAGCTAAACAAATTGTTGATCAATCATATATTAGTCTAGGCAGTTTTTGTCAAATTCAATTCATTCGTTAACTTAATTTGATGAATAAAACGTGCCAACCACTATACGCTTAATAGTGATCACCTAAGGTAATTTTACTTTTATTTGACTTACATTTTCCAGTTTGAAAAGACTTACAAAATATTGGTATTGAATGCAATGTATTATATTAATCGATACAGAAACCTGAAATCGTTTGGCATTTTACCTGAATAATTTATAACCGTCTCCTTTAACCCACTAAAGTAAACTCCTGGAAGATATGGCCACAAATCACTATGACATTAAGAAGAAAACGCTTGAGTGCTCTAATTTTGCCAATGTTGTCTAAAAGATCACAAACATTAACACACAATCTTGAAAACAGTGTTAAATTTCTTCATTTTAAATCAAACTCCATTTTCTTTATAAATACAGACTGGAAAGACGTCTTTTATATAAAAAAAACAATCAGACTGAAACAGTGACAGGTCACATAAATTATAAGCCAGTTTTCTTGCTTTTTCAGTTGATTGTAAATTGCTGTCATTGAATAATGTTGAACTATAACTTTAGAGATATTTTTTCCTCTCTGAAATCTTACATTACACATTTTACATTATCTTTACCAATTGAAAGAAAGAGAAATGAAAAATTATAACCTTGTTTACTCAAACGATGAGAATAACATTGTGGCTTCTTTATGTTTGGCAGCTTTGTCAAGGAGCTCAAGAATGGGCAAACCATATGGCTCACAATGAAATATTTTATCATCGCAATCCAAGAAACGTTGGCGAAAATTTGTTCACTCGGTCATCCTACGCTCCTGAATTTGATGTTTCAGGTAATAATAATTTGGAGTAGTTGAAACATGCAATGTTATTACAAATTTGTAGTGGGAGGACGCTGTGTATTGCACTTAAAGAACTAGAAGGAAATTAAGCTTTCTAACTCATTTTAATTTTTACATAAGTTATTAATGTTTGGGAAGAAAATGTCGACGTCACACTAGCAGTGTTAAATTAAAGTTTTTATGGGCCCTATGATGAAAGACGAATGGGCGCCAAACGACGAAATTGTAATTTTATACTGTAGTGGTTCTCAAAACGATATGATAACCCAACTATAGATATGTAAATATAGAGAATATATATATGAAAGTTTCGGACTGAGAATTAAGATAGCTTTCAAAATTCAAATAACCGAATTATCTGGCCCATGCGTAGATTCGGCACTGCACATCCTTGTTCCGTGTGCCAAGTTATTTGCTACACCTTTTTTATTACTGCACATAGGCTACCACTTATTTAGATCAAATTTTTAACAGTGTATTCCTGTAAGATTCCTTCAACCACCTAATCTACGAACCATAAAGTAAAACCATAAAGTTATTTAAGACTTGTAGTAAAATTAACGTCGAAATGCTTGAACAAAGGCGATCAATAATTCAGTAGTTTTGAAAGTGTGGTTGACGGAATTTATAATTTTAATAATATGAAATACAATTTATTGCCAATTTAAGGTCGAGATGCAGTATTTTATTGGTATAGTGGAATAAAGCAATACAATTTCAACGCAGAACCTGATTTGCTACACGTCAATGCAGGTACGTTTATTTGTCATATATTTCTCATGTCAGCATTTGTTACAGTTCTACGAGCAATTTTAGAAGCTTGAAGCAACTCTGTGGAATATCAAATTTTGGTATTTTTCTTATCGCGAGGTTTGACGGTATATGAAACCATCTTCAGTAGCATATTAACTAGCTTCAAAATATATTTACTCATTTTCTAAATGCCTTTCGAGATTTTAATCTACCTGCCACGGTGGCGCAGTTGGCAGCACGCTCGGGAACTGCGTCAGTAGTTCTAGGTTCGATAGTGGACCGAGGTGGGTTGGGTTCTTTTGGGCGAGAGAGCGAGAGGCCCCGAGTGCGCCTTATTTCGAATGAGAAGTGAAACCGAAGTCCCGTATGGCGTACGATGGCACGTAAAAGAACCCTCTCTGCTATGCAACGGGTAGATAAGGCAACATTTTCCAGGCAGCTGTTTCTAGGTGCAGGAGCTCGCCCCCTGGTGTCGGCGAAGTACCCCAACGAACAGTGGACCGACGATAAATAAGCAAAGGGGTTGTAGCTTCGGTCGGCAACCGGCTGTGGAAAACCATGTCCAATATATCGTCCTTGTGTCCATTCAGAGGGACAAGATTGGCACCCGACCCTGCCATAGGTGGGAAAAGGTTTAGGAGTTGCTTGCTTTCGAGATTTTAATTTGACGCCCATTACGAAATCTAGCTCCCTCTAACGTATTATTAAAAAGTAGAGCTGATTATAGATCTCAAGAGTTAATGTGACGTGGTGGTACCCACGGACCTTATAAAATTCAATAGAGTTGCGTTGGAAGGCGGGTTGTGCTGCAAGGCGAATTGCGTTGGGCACACCAGTTCTCGTCTGATCACTAAAGTTAAGCAGCGCAACCCCAGCTAGAATGACATGGGTGGCCGCTTGGGAAAACTGGGTACTGCTAATACCCAAAAATCGTCGCATTAGTGTAGTGGCTGTGCAGTCTCTGCATGAGAACTATGCTGTGGACGGGGCTCTAATGACCTTTGTAGTTAAAGGGCCCTAAAACCAACAACATCTAAAATTCGGTTGGTAACTAACTTAGAGTTCCTTTTACCTGGGTTTTCAATGCTGAATACTGTACTGACTTTAGGAAAGAGAGAAGGTTGTTAAGAGTTCTCATTTTTTCTTGACGTGGTTTGGTGATCATATATAAATGTTATTCTTTTAACAATAATGATAAAATTTGGTTTGTCGTTTGTCAAACCATTTTCACAAATGAAGAAAAATTAGACCCTTTACGTTACCCAAGCCGTTATTCCTGTTCTGTAGAGCAACCAATTATGTTAATTCATTCATTGATGGTGCTAAAAATAGTTGCATTTCTGTACAATACTTGTTATGTTCACATATTCTGACGACACAAGAAGAAAGCAATTTTGTGTTCCTCTTTCACAGCTGTCAAAAAACTGTTTCAGCCACTTAATTTTATTGAATCTTACAATGATATGCCAAGGAAAACCACGACATGAGACGTGACATTGAACCATCAGCACATTAAAGCGATATGTTGCACTGCGTTGCTTATGTGCCTTGCAAGTTTCCCAAGGACTGCACAAACTGAATGTTAATTCAGGATAATGAGCATTGATGCGTGAACGATAGATCGAAGTTTTCTTTAGCTTCATGATAAGATAGCCCCAGTAGGCTTTTCTCAACCAGATTAACTGGAGCAAATCTGTTATTTGGGACTTTGAAGATGCCAACACCAATTTGTTGCTATCGTAAGCGTGAAAGGAATAATGAATAAGCATTTTTCGTTCAAATATATAAGAAAGAGATGACGTGTTGAGTGAATCAACATGTGCATATTTGCCATTTGCTAGACACAACAAACGAAAATGTAAAATAAGTTTAATGTGCCTTTTTTTACCTTTTTTTAGGACAATTTACTCAATTAGTATGGAAAGATACAACGGAGATAGGAATTGGAAAAGCAAGGGCCAGAGGCGGCAAAATCTTCGCTGTTGCTCATTACATACCACAAGGAAATATAATTGGGCACTTTAAAGAAAATGTGCTTCCACCAATTGATTGTGACACTGACAATTCATCAAACGAAGCAAGTGGTCAAGATCTGTCTAGTCCAGAAGCTTCGTCCTCCACTACTTCCTAACATGTTTGCGATTTGGATGGAAAAGAAAATATCTGGCTAATCGCAATACTATTGTTTACCAGTTCAAAGTATCCAATTTTTTGAAACTAAATTGGGTAAACAAAACAACGAGATTTTTCTTGTTGTTACCTGTCATTCAGCTTACAATAAGCTCTATATGATGTGATTACAAATTGATGTTTCATGGTATGTACTGGGATATGAGGAAACCATGAATTCGGAGTGAAACATTAGCATTATATGACGTGAGGTGAATATCGAGATTACGCTTTTATTGGCGTAGATGATTCACGTCATTTATGTTTTGAGCATGGTGTTAATAAACGACAAAGCCAGTTCATAATATGCGTAGGGGTACACTTTGAATAATAGATATCTATATTTGTATGTGTATATATATATATATATTTCTTTGCCCCCCCCCCTTATATTTGACAACTATAGAGAAGTCAAATGGTCATTCTATTACTAGGCAATATATCAAAATAAGTAACATACAAACCTATATAGTATGGGTATATTCATTTTTACCAAATATTTATTCATAACAGAGACTTGATTATCTGAGCACCTGACGATCACTATTTACATTAACGACCCTTTATTCATTCATTTTCAGATGTTGATAATACTGTATCCGATTCAAGTATTTAAGGTTCGTGGACGGGTAGATAACACCCTAAACCCATACACGGGATCATAGCAGTTATATTGTACAGAAAGCACCCTTTCTCTCTCCATCAGAGGTAGGACCACCACCACCGATCTCCGTGAGCAGGATTTAAATGGACCGACTCACCATGGTACTTGGCTTCCCTCATGGGGCTGTTGTTGTCCAAGAGTCAATGGATCGTGATTAAAAAAAATCATAATAGATAATAATGAAAAGGAATCAAATCACTAATTAATTTTAAATTAGGTTTGATAAAAAATTCATGCCTGTTGTTCTCTTTTTAAAGATTAAGCTGTTTTTTAGTTTTCCATCAAACCTGACCAGAGGCAAATCTGCAATTTAGTGTTGGAAGCCCACTTGACTCGAACTCTCGGTACTCAGGCTCGCCTCAGACTTTAGTTGTTTTCTATTTACAGAGGACAGAGGCCTAAAGTGCTTTTTTTCTCCATCTGGAGCAGTGTATCCCAAAGTGGTTCCTACGGCTCCCTGTGGTCCGTAGGAACAACTGAGGGGGTCTGCCAGCAAACGTCAGGGGGTCCGCGAAGGGTTTGATTAAAGTTCGTTAAATAATTGTGATTTGTGACCGTTTTTCAACAACATCTCGTCGTGAGAAGCCCCTGCTCATTTGTGAGTTCATGGTCAGGTTTTTGTTATGAGAAGAGGTCCGTAGGCATAGTAAGTTTGGGAAGCGAAAGCCATGGTGTTCCATGTGTGGGTGTTGGATGTCACCTCCTTGTCCACAAACTCGTAACATCCAAATGGAGTTTACGTGTTTAAGGATTTCAAAATTTGAACTTGCCAATGAAATCGGCTATTATAAGACAGGATGATAAATGTCTTGCCAACTTAGAGACGACATCCACTTTGTTGACAATATAAGGCTCACTTTTTTCAATAAAAGAAATTGCGTAAACAGTCCTTGCTAGAAACGTACGTCTTGCAGAAAAATCGATTATTTGAACTCTTGTGGTCTCAAGTGGGTTCAGGTAATCTAGTCTTTGTTATACTGTTACTGTCCGGACTGCGTGTATAAAAGACAGTTGTCAACATAGTGCCGTTATAAATAACAGTTTGACAAAGTAATTGTGTTCTTGTAAAGACTAATCCAAGGTTTTTTCCTTCAGTATTTCTTATTCATATCGTTCTTTAAATACTGTACAATATAATGATAAGAAATCACCGCTTTTCAGTAGGGAAGTTAGCAGTTAAAATAAATTTTGTCTACTTACATTTTAAAAGTAACATAAGGTATCCATTATAAGGAAAAACACAATTTCAGGCGTCTAGCCCTGACGGATATTAAATTTAAAAATTTTTTCCTACTTAGTGTAGAGGCTGTGGGACCTGTTCAAATACAGTACCACAGTTTTCAGAAGCTGCTTGAATCCATAAGTCTATTGACCTTGTCATAGTACTTTTTTAGTTGTTTTTTAAAACTTGTTTAAAAGCTCAAATGTAGATCCACTATCATACTGAAATGCCTAGGAATTAAATAATCAGTTTAAAGGATCGTTGAACCCTTCTCAGCAACAGCAATGTGAAGTTGTAATAAACTCTGTGATTTTGTTGCAGATAGGATAAGGCAATTCAATTGGCAATTAAAGAATTGTGCAAATGACTCATTAAACAAATCTGGCCTACTATTAATCGTATCGGGGAAAATTTGTAGAAAGGTTAATCTCGTAGTCTGAAATTTAAAATGTGGTATGCAGAAAAAGTAATTTTCCAATGCATTGATGTCAATTTATAGACATCATTTTTCAAACTGTCCATATAGAGAATTGCGCATCATGCTACATGACTGATTTTTGTGCATTTTCACTTTATGAAAAAGAGCAGAGGGTAAGGGCCTATACATTTCTCGTTCATTGACTCTTGGTCTGGGTCACATAAACCACTTCCGCATTAGATATATTTCTAACATGATTTTGTGTAATTGTCTAGTCAACATTTACATAATACTTTCAATGTGTTTTGAGTCTAAAGAGTTAAGAAGCCTTTATTATATATTGAGGTTCCGGGTCAAGAGATAATAGAATTTGAATTAAAATTTATTGTCATTTCATACTTAATATCAACATTATTTTAAAACTTTTCATTTTATTCCTGCTGAAATGCAAAATTGTATTAATGCAACAGCACGAGATTGATACTCTTTTTGGTGAGCATTTATCTGCAAAGGACCTAAACCAGCGATGTAACCTTTGGTACACATTTCCAATAATAATATGATTCTAGAGTAGATGGGTTTTTCAAATATGACCCCCACCCCCTCCTTAGATCTATATAAGTGGTATGAAGATGGACAGGACTAAGATGGTCAACCTTTATCAGAGTTAGAGCTTATTCAGTGCAGTCTATATATATCTATTTCATAAATTTTTCGCATTCTGTCAATCAAGGAGTGGTATTATTATTACTAGTACTGCTCTATTACTACTACTGGGTCCCAATCAAGTTGAAGGGGAAGTTTTACAGGACAGTGGTTAGGCCAGCTATGCTGTATGGATCAGAGTGCTGGGCAGTGAAGAAAAGCCATGTTAATAGGATGCAAGTGGCCGAGATGCGAATGCTACGGTACACCTGTGGCGTGTCGAGAGCAGATAGAATTAGGAACACGTGTATAAGAGGTAGCCTGGGGTGGTGGACATCGCCTAAAAGATGAGGGAGAACAGGCTGAGGTGGTATGGACATATTATGCGAAGAGGGGAGGAGGAGCTCGTTAGGTGCATCCCAGGTATGCAGGTGGTCGGCAGCACCCGGGGTAGGGGGAGACCGAAGCAGACGTGGGAACAGGTTGTCCGTAGGGACATGGCAGTGTGTGGAGTGGACGGGGGCCTGGTGGGGAACAGGCGGGAATGGAGGGCTTGAACCCGCAGATCCGACCCTGCCACAGGCGGGATAAGGGTGTGATGATGATGATGCTCTATTACTACTACTAGCCTATTTTCCACCTATGAGATGTGAGGACAAAGTGATGAAGAGTGACATCAGGATTTCGGACAAAGTTTAACAGCAGTTTTACTTATACTCCCTGATGTTACAACCCTTTCACTACTTATCCCTTTCGAATTTGCAGGGCTACGCAGTAGATCACACGGAGGAATCAAATGATATTATAATCGAATAAAAAAATCGTTTCAGTAACTTTTCATATGTAGCCGTTAGCACCCATTTAATGGACAATTTCGACAGGACATATTGTCGATTGTGATCAAGGAGGTTGGTTGTTAACCCTAGAAGTTGTATCTCTTAATAACTGAGTCAATTGAGTGGACAAATCATTTGTAAATGATATAATGGTGTGTAAATCTTATTTTTTTGATTCGACTCAAATATAATCGCAAATATTTTGCGAATTTCTCTATTAATAGTCAGTCACCTTATAGTCTAATTAACTTACATATATGAATCTCGACATGTTATGATGATGCCGTTAAGTGAAAGACAATGAATATTTGAAATAATTCAGATTTGGTTTTCTAGTCATTTTATTTTTAAATTTCTTCGTTGCCTTAATCAGATTTTTAAACTCAAAATTTGAGATATTATGTACAATTACTTTTAATAAAAAGTAATTTTGTTTTTTCGCTTAAAGCTTATTCTACGTATTAATAAAATTATAACAAAGCTGCTACAACCATTTTGTGGATAAAAAATTGATTGGTTTTAAAAATTGTAATTTTATATTTTCATTATAAATATATATCTCTCTCTATCCAACCATGTGCCTAATCATTTATATTCCTTCATACAATAACGTGAATTGTATCAATATTTCTAATAATTCATTTTCTGAAATATCATTTCTTGATTTAGGTATTTCTACTCAACGTCTGCCTTAGTATCAAACTACAGCCCATTATGCTCGGATTTTCAATTTCGTTAAGAATAACTTTTTTTTTTCATTGACACAAATGGGTTTAGATTTCCATCTTAGGAAAGATTTTCTAAGCTTGAGCCTATGTCGTGTAATTAATCATTGAATTTGTAAAATGAATAAAGGTATTATACACTCTAAATAACACAACATTCATCTTTAAAAAAATAACGACTATATTACTGAAATTGGTAAACATATTAAGGATGCAATTTCACTGGGATTCAATATATGCGCAGAATTATTATTTTCCTTAACGTCTGAAGCACTCTTGCGCATTATTTCAGTAGCATGCCATAATAAAAATAAAATAAATTAGTTTCGAGGGAACTGAGTTAGTCTATTAGAAAGCATCTTCAAAATTAAGATATATAGTAGTACAGTCAGCCGCAAACCGTTTCTTAAATCAACAGGGTAGCAGTTGGAAGCAATGAAGAATAAGTAAAAACTACAGTATTCCCCTAAATACTGCGGATTAAAGAGTATTGTCGTTCTCACTCCAGTTGTGGGACGTTGTAACAATGGTTCCCAACCAGAATAAAATGTAAGTAATCTTTATTTACGTTATATTTTTCATGCCTTTACGTTTTCTTACCCCTTTATTACAGGATATGTATGATGGTTCCACCACTAGGGTAAGGACGGCATGGGGGAATACTGGTGGCTTCAAGGTGAAGGGAGGGCTTCATCAAGGATCAGCCCTCAGCCCTTATCTCTTTGCTTTGGCAATGGATGACCTGCTGACAGGAATAGGGGAATGGGCCCCCAGTGCTTGGTATTTGCTGATGATGTAGGAAGGTTAGAGGAGTCCCAAGAGGAGGTTCAACAGGGCTTCCAGGACATTACAACAGCAATGGCAAAGGGGGGGGGGCTGAAGGTGAACATGAAGAAGACAGAGTACTTATCTTTCAATTGGAGTGGCCAGGACCAAGGGGGTGCAGTTCCTTGTGGAAATGAGGTGCTACCAGCAGTGAAAGAGTTTAGGTGTCTAGGATCAGTGATTCAGAGCACAGGGGAAATCGACTCTGACGTTACCCACAGAATCAATGCTGGATGCCTAAAGTGGAGGCAGGCAAGCGGGGTGCTGTATGACCGCAGAGTCCCAATAAAGGTGAAAGGTAAGGTTTACAAAACTGTAGTTAGGCCCGCCATGCTGGATGGATCTCAGTGCTGGGCAGTAAGGAAGAACCACGAGAGGAGAATGCAAGTGGCCGAGATGCGAATGCTGTGTTTCATGAGTGGGGTGTCGCGTGCTGACAGAGTCCGTAACGAGTATGTTAGAGGCAGCTTGGGGGTGGGAGACATTGCAGAGAAGATGAGAGAATATAGGTTGAGGTGGTATGGGCATGTGATGCGAAGGGGGTGAGGAGCTCATGCGGTATATTATGGGGCAACAGGTGGTGGGGTGGCATCAGGAGTAGGGGGAGATCCAAGCGGACGTGGGAGCAGGTGTTACAGAGGGACATGGTGGCATGCGGGGTGGATGAGAGCCTGGTTGGGGATAGACGGGAGTGGAGGATCAGAACCCGCAGACCCGACCCCGCCACAGGCGGGACAAGGGTGTGATGATGATGATGATGATGTATACCCCTTTATTATTTCACTATAAATTCTTCCCTGCCTGAGAAAAATTTTCTTTTTTTTTTAACAGTACTGCGATCCTTTTCCTGCCATTGGCAGGCTCGGGTACCCAAATTTGTCCCTCTCGGACATATTCGTAATCAGCTGGACGGTATTTTTACGCAGCCGGCTGAGGAAGCAACTCCAATGATTATTGTCAGCCTTTTTATCTTCATTGGGACACTTTTCCTCCGTCGGGGCCAGGGAGCGAATTCACACTTGGAAATTTTACCGAACTTGTGTACATGTTATACTCCATGTATCTGGCAAGTAAAGCAACTCCTAACGCTTTTCCCGTTTATGGTAGGATGGGGTACCCGTCTTGCCCCTCTGAATGGACATAAGGGTGATCTATTTGGCGGTGTTTTTCGGCAGCCGGCTGTCGACCAACGCTACAGCCCCCATGCTTATTTATCGTCGGTTTACTGTTGATTGGGGCACTCCACCAAGCTCCTACACAGGGGAATTTTGCCTCAACTACCCGTTGCATAGTAGAGAGGGTTCTTCACATACCAGTGGCATCGTACATCACACGGGACCTCGGTTTCACTTTTCACCCGAAGCAAGGCACACTCGGGGCTTCTCTCTCGCCCGAAAGAAGCCAACCGATTGCGCCACCGAGGCGGGTCTTTATACTTCCTGTAGCCAGGGTTCTTCAATGTGCTAGTGACATCGTACACACCACGCGGGGCACGGCCTTATACTCCCGACGAAAGGGGCACTGTAGGCCCCTCTCTCGCCCGAAAAAAACCAAACAACCTAATTTCAGTATCGACCTGGAAGCATTGACGTTGCAGTAAAGCGCGCTACCTCTGCGAATCCGAAATCACCATCCACATTTCGATAATGTCACGTTGTGGATCTCACAGAAGATCGCGTCCCAATTTTTTTCCGCGGGAATTTCAGATTTCTTGTTTAATTATATATAAAGATACAAACATTCTTATTTATTGTAGCAAAAAGAAAATAAAAACTTGATTTATATCAGCAGGTTGTTTGGGGGTGCTACACAAAAAAGCGGGCAGATGGGTTTATTAGGATAGTGCAGGCTTCCGAAGGCTTCCCAGTGAAGGATGGAGCACACCAAGGTTCAGCACCAAGTCCATACTTCTTCATTTTGGCTATGGACGAACTGCTGACGGAAGTAGGAGAATGGGCCCTTCAGTGCATGCTGTTTGCAGACGATGCAGGGAAACTTAGTGACTCCAGAGACCAGGAAGGCATAAGTGATATTACAGCAGCAATAGAAAAGGGAGGACTAAAGATAAACATGAAGAGGAGAGTATTTAGCTCTCAATTGGAAAAGACAGGAAAATAATGGTAGCTTACTCTCTGGAGGCGAGCTGGTGCAAGTACTTAGGATGAGTGTTCCAAAGCAACAGAGATAGATTTGGATGTGACTCATAGAATCGATGGGGGACGGTTGAAGTGGAGACAGGCAAGCGGAGTCCTGTGTGATAGAAGGGTCCAAATAAAGTTGAACGGGAAGGGAACTTTTACAGGGCAGTGGTTAGGCCAGCTATGCTATATGGATCAGAATGTTGGGCACTGCCACGGAAGAAGAGCCACGCAATAGAATGCAAGTAGCCGTGATGAGAATGCAGCGGTACAAGAGAGGTGTCGAGAGCTGATAGAATTTGGAATGAGTATATTAGAGGTAGCCTGGGGGAGGGGGACATCGCAGAAAAAAAAAAAAAGAGTAGGTTGAGGTGGTATGGGCACTTAATTCGAAGAGAGGAGGAGGAGCTCGTTAGGTCCATTGCAGGAATGAAAGTGGTTTTAAGCACCTTGGCCAAGGTGAGACTAAAGCAGACGTGGGCGCAGGTTACCCCAAAGGATATGGTAGTTGTAGGGGTGGACAGAGACCTGGGCGAAAGTGGAGGGCTAGAACGCACAGACGCGACCCTGCCACAGGTGGGATAAGGGTATGATGATGATGATTCATATTGTTAAGTCATCCACATCTGGACCATCACTGCTTTCTTCATAATTACCTCAATTTCTGAACCATCAATGAAATGCAACTAAACCATCAGTAGGGTTTACAGAATAAATTAATTGTAAATTGCGTAAAATCATTAAGGAGAAGTACACTTTGCAAACTACGTTTTATTTTACTCGTAATGTACACAAACAAGTTAATCAGAAGTTTTTGAAAAGTATTAATTCGATACATTCAGTACTAAGTTACCTTTGGCTCCAGTTGAATTTATGATGTCATGATGAGCTTTAGCAGCATCTTCAAGAGGATATTCTTTATGAACAAATGGATTAACCCAACCAAGTTCCATGCCGCTAGCAATAAATTCTTCAGTTTCCTTAAGATCCGTCTAATGTACATACAATATACAATACTATAAATTTTCCGCGTTTGTAACACGGTCGTGTGCCAATGTGTTAGAGAGAAGCACCTTCCCTCTTCCTGTCTTTCAAGGGGCGAAATGTTGGGTTTACACTAGCTACAGACTTAATGTCACGAACTTCACGTCGTCCCTTACAACATGCAGGAGAACAGTGGGACACATTTCCTACCCAGGAACTCTTACTAGGGGCATAGCTATATCAGTCATGGATGAGTACTTCCCATAATCACTCCCATGAGGTGCCAAAGTCTGGGAAGGACAAAAACTTACATCAGAAGCTTGGAATAGTGATACTCCAATTACAGACCCTTCTTTTGGCATCAGAAAGCGAGGATCTATTTCAATGGACCCTCGATTACCAACAACCTATAAAACACCAAAATTAAATTTCAAAGGCAATAAAAAAAATAAATTCTTCATAGAAAATGGGATGTCTTACAATGACACGTCCATTTTGGGCTATTAAGGCAAGATCCTTGGCCAAATTCACATTTGCTAGCATCTCGAGTATAACATCAACGCCATGACCGTTGGTAGCTTCCTAATAGTTCAACAACACACTTTTAAGTTTTATATTTATCCGTCCATTATAGCTACTAATAATAATCTACCATTATTTTTTTAGTATAGCCATCTTCTCTGTGTGAGAATACGTAATGAGCACCGGCCTTCTTTACTATTTCCGCACCTTCAGGTGTGCCGACAGTACCTATCACTGTCATCCCTAATGGTAATTAATAATGGCAGTCACGTTCATTAACTTTCAGTAACCTGTTTATTACATGGCACAACTACAAAATATTGATGAAATTAGTTATTACTCACCAAGTGTACTTGCCATTTGTACTGCTGCTGTACCCACTCCTCCAGAGGCTCCATGAACCAAAACAATATCGCTAGGTTTAGCATGTGCCCTAAAGAATTTTGCATCCACAATCAGCCCCTATATTTACTTTCACCTACTGCATGAAAGACTAATGCAAAAATGTTGTATAGAATTCAGTAAATAATACTTGGAAAGTACTGTATACTCACTTATGAATTAATGACCTGTATGCTGTGAAATAGGGCACTCCAATACCTGCCCCTTGTTGAAACGTCAGCTTATCACCGAGTGGAGCAACTTTTTGTTGATCAGCAACCACATATTCTGCATAGGATCCCTGACCAAATACTGAATATACTCTCTGCCCCACCTTAAATGAAATATTAGTCATACCAAGATAAGGTGCCCGATAAGGTTATGTGATCTCATTTCACTTTTTTTAACTGATGTCCCAAGAAATTCACGTTACCTTGAGTTTTTTAACATTTGATCCTACGCTTTTTATTATTCCTGCTGCATCACCACCAGGAGTATATGGCAATTCAGGAAGCCTTGCATAAGTTCCAGAACGAATGTAAGTATCTACAGGATTCACTCCAGCAGCAATAACTTTGATCAATACCTAAAAATGATAGTTGCATGTGTTATATTTGCGATTGCTTATATGTACTCGTATACTACTTATTTGAATGTTGAGAAACCTTGTTAAATACGAGTCAAGGTTAATCGTCCCATTACCACAGTAATATATAGCAAACTACTATCCTAAATTATCATATATTTCTTTCCTAGTTTTATCAACAGCTGACCGAAAAAAAAAACTTCCGCTATCTCAAACCTTCTTGAAAAAAGTAGGTTAACCCTTTTACGTGCCATGTTTTCTTTCAAACTTGAAGCTATTACGGATGAAGTAAAAAAAATTAAAGTTTTTTATTTCTTACTCACC
The DNA here is from genome assembly GCA_013389805.1 of Trigoniulus corallinus. Taxonomy (NCBI): domain Eukaryota; kingdom Metazoa; phylum Arthropoda; class Diplopoda; order Spirobolida; family Trigoniulidae; genus Trigoniulus; species Trigoniulus corallinus. Next base: position 16,054,849 of record JAAFCE010009109.1, read on the forward strand.
TGATTATCATTGATATTGGGTATTTGAACATTGGTATCAATTTGCAAAACCTCCGGATTTCCGAAGGACTTCACACGAATTGCTCTCATCGCTGTATAAATTAACCGTGTGATAACTTGTGTCGTTTTAGTTGGAGAAGAAATTTTAAAACGGCGATACATCCGACCTCAAACAACTAAAATGCTTTATAAGGTTTGTCTCAATTTCAATTGGTCAACTGCACGCTATCATGCATTTGCTACCTTCAACTTTAAACTTTGTATTTTTGCTTGTCACATATTGAACTGCCTCATCAAGTTTTGAATTTTCATTGCCCAGCTTAAAATAAATGACAACCTTGAAGCTTTGGGCGGAGTCGACGATTAGTTTAGTGATAACTTCTTTTAGAGGTGATTAGGTATCACAGGCTAATCATAAATTACAGGAATGACATTATATAACAACACAAAAGAATTGTATTTTCTTTTCCCTATCTTTATTAGATGACCAAAAAAAAATTTTCAGCTTTTATACACTAAGTACTCTCCCAAAATAGACACCCAATACAATATCGTGTTATCACCCAACTCCGCATACTAATTTAGTCATTTTCTCTAGCTGTAACACCGTCTTCACCAAAATTTTTGAAGTTGAAGTTAACTTTCGAAGGACAGTTTTCAATGTAAGTTACAGTATAAAGTAAACCTTCGTACGAAACCTTTTTTTTTTTTATAATCGCGAAATTAGGCAAACGACTACTACACACATACGTAGGTAAGTTAATTTCGAGGTTCATGCAATCAATCTTAGCAGTCTGTTGATCAAATAACCCACTCCCATCAGTTCAATTGTTAAAAATGCAAGATTGAATTACTAACATGAGTTCGCACATTTGACTTTTAAACTGTCTTAAGAGTCTTTCGCCACAACTTACACCCGTCCTTGGACCTCTGCGTTTAGCAAATTCTGGAAATAGGACACTTCACATGCATGGGTTGTTGTTTTAAGTCGTGTATCACCTTCAAGTCTTCTGATTGACTGAAAATATTACCAGGTAATACAAGTCGGCTTTCCGAAAAAGAATAACCGCGAATAAGATAATAAATTATTTATTAACTTATTATTTTGTTCGAGACAAATATCTTATTAGTTATCGCAATATTTAAATTGACGTATTTTAAAGTACAATAAACATTCCATTCGTCTGCTATTCGAATTCCTTGTTCATGTCGTCCATATTGATAGGCTTAAATATATACTGTAGTTGCTAGTGTCGAGCAACATTTATCATGGAACATTCTAAATAATAGATACACGACATTTAGGGCATGAGAAAGTACATTTAAAAGCGTTCATTGATCTCGCTTGGAGATATTTTTATGCCACTTCTAGCTTAATAAGGAAGAAGGTATGAAAGACTGATGCCAGAAAAATTTACGTTGTCGACTACTCAACTAGAAAGCAAAAGCATGCATATGAATACGTGAATGAAAGACGTACAAGACGTGGCATGCCCAATACGTAATAATTAACGTAAGCAGACTTCTTTCGTATTAAAATACGGATGTTCAGGTTTTGCAGTTCAGTGAATCAAACATTACGTAGCTAAAAAAAAGAAGTAATTGACCACTGGGGAACGTGCAAATAGTAACTAGGTGCATGGCGTACATTTCATTATTATTCACTTCACGTTTCCCGTTATACACGTATTGCGCCACCTTGACCGGCTACGTTGAGTCACTTCAAAGTTCGTTTTTTGCGCTCATAACCGCATAAAGAAAAGGAAAAACAAATGCTAGTAAGTAATGTTTGTGAGCAGGTAGTGAAAACTTGTATAAAGTTGCTGCAACGTCTACGAGGAAGCTGACAATGAGAATGACTGATTGAAGGCAGTCTCGTCTTGCTTTTTTGACCAGGTGGGTATGTTTCTTTCAATCAAAAAAAAAAGTAAATATCTGTAAAATAACTCGACCATGGCCATCCGGTTTTGAAATCTTATGGTTGTTTTCTTTTTTTTTTAAACTGTAGATCTGTCCTTGGATTCGAAGTTCGTATTGGTTAGGTTTGAATCTGAACCAAATGATGTGTACGGAGATAATTATTTTAACTGTAACGTTTGATATGAAGTGAATGGACTGGTTTTCATCGCCACTTTAAACATGGGTTTTAAAGCAAAGAAGTTTACACATTATATTCGGGATGATCGTTTACATCGAGTGCAGGCATACGTTGAGAAATACGGATCGACGGTGACAAAAGTCCCATTGGACAACCGAGGAAGAAATGCTTTACACTTGGCATGCCATCATTCAAGCATATATTGTTTTGGATATTTCTTAAAACATAAACCCAATCTAATGAAAACGGATAATGATGGCAATGTGGCTCTACACTGGGCTCTTGAAGCTGTGAAGAAAAATGACCGATATGGTAAGCACTGTTTTCCTGCCATTATTTTGAGATTTCAGGTATGCAATCTATTATATTTCTTGTGAATATATTGTTCCACTTTCATTTTATTTCTATAAATAACTGAGCTTTAAACAGTAATCTCGAATCTGTCAACGCCTCATACTCTCTTCAAAATCTACCTAATTGCTCTAATGATAGAAATTGACGTTTAAATCCTGCCTTTCTTGCCTCAAATAAGATTAAAATGAGTTTAAAATCAGTAAGAAGTATAGTATATACGCTCCAATGGTTTGTTTTAATGAAAGATAGGAAAGGGAATTGTGTAAGTGTTTGAGACAGTGTTAAGTTTTATATTCATTAGATTTCTTTTAATTCTAGTCGTCTCCGACATTGTGTTGCCACTCCTGAAACTTTGCCCTGCTGCTCAGGATGTACCAAACAAAGATGGATTGACAGCACGACACATTTTGAAGGAAATGGGCTTAAATGTAGAAGTACGAAATATACGTTGTTTTGTGTGTTTGTTTTTACGGGTTTTTAAACTTATTTGCATCTTTTATATGTAGGAAAGTTGCCAACATGACGACATCGAAGACGTTTTTGAACCTTCACTGTCTTCGTCCGAAGATGAATTACAGTATGAAGACGAAGATGAGATTGCATTTAACGCCAAATTGTGCTGTGAAATGGACGATGAATACGAGGAAGCCTGGGGAAAATATGATAGAGGTGAGCATTAGATAGATTATGGTACAGTGGTTCTTAATCAGATTTATTCCCATAATATTATTACCTACTACATGTATAACGGTGTGCGTGTGTTTATGTATGATAAATCCTGTGGTGCTAAGTTAAAGGCAAAAATTGAAAAACTAAGGGTAAATTTCTAATATTGTGCTTGATGATTTGTGTGTAAAAAAATAGATTACGATGATGAGTACGACTCCCGAGTACCTGAATCGTACGATGAGTGGGCAGATCGTATGTCTGCAGAATATTTAAAGAAACGGCACAGTTTTAGTCATCCTCGATGTCACTATGATAAACCAAATCCTGGTAGAGACAAACGGTCCTCTAGTTGGACTCCTGCTGATCAGGAAAGATTTGAACAGCAATGCAATCAACAGGACATGGCCAGACAAAGTTGCTTCAAACGAGACGATGAAAAATGTCGTCGTCTGCAACAGAAGCTGCAATTTGTAATGAGATATTCGAAATTGTTTCATGCTGAAAACAATAATAGGATCCGATTGAATGATCTTCCATGGATAAATTGTGGAGGATCTGGTGAAGACATTGTAGCTGTGTTACTGGCTGATGTTGAACTGACGGATAACGCTGCCAAAAAGAGGTGTCTCAGGTAGGTACAGCATAAAATATTCCTATAAATACATCTTAGGAAGTAATATTACAATCACTCGAAATTTTGTTTTAGGGAGCAGCAAGTTCAGTGGCATCCAGATAAATTTTTGCAGAAGTTTGGCAATAGGCTTTATGATGAAGACCGCGATGATATTATATCGGCTGTGAATCATTTTTCTCAAGTTATTAATGCTGCACTAGATAGCATATCCACCGCTTAATTAAAATAAAATCTTTGTATAATCGTTTGTAAAAAGTGGACGTGTCATTTTTATTAGGATTTCCATATCGGGTTTTAGCTTTGTCGGCTGTTGCGATTTAGTCATTTCACTAAGTCGTTGCCGCTGACTAACATGGCGGAATGCAGCCAAGAAGAAGGCTGTCTAGAAACAGAATTTGAAAGAGCAGCCGATCATTTGACAACTTTAGCTTCAACATTAGATAGCCAGAAGTTATTATTTCTCTATTCAAGATTTAAGCAGGTATGGATTCATTCAATATCTATTACTACAGTAGTAATCGAAAGAGGGTTGAGGAAGTTACTTCGTGTATAACTTCGTCTTCTACTTTTCATTGTTTGATGCAAATATCCAATGGCAGTTATTTAATGATAACGGCGTCCAGATATGATTGATATTTGTGTGGCAATCTGAACGATGGTTCCAGTATGTGCAGTAGTAATTTGAAATTATTACTCATCCAGTATATTATAACCTCGAACATTCAGTATATTGTACATGTACGCAAGAATGACAAGATATTCACCGTCACCTTTTACCTGCGGTGAAAGTGGCCCGAAACAATTGCCATCCTAATATCTATTCTTTTAAAGGCTAAAGAGGGACCTTGCAACGTTCCGAAGCCGGGTTTTTTTAACTTTCAAGCCAAGCAAAAATGGTAAGTGCAGTTAATGAAAAGATCACAAGCACTTAACGTCGAGTTCTAATACCAGTTACGAATTTAACTTTTCTTGCTTTTATTGAAGTTTATTTTAGCTTAGCCTAGCCCAATTGACTCAAAAATGCCCCGAGTCAAGGTCGAAACTCTCGATTCTGTTTGTTAATGCCGTACTATTTATTATTGTAATTTTTAAATAGATTAACTAATACTGGTGTTGTAACACTAATTACTCATTTATATAGGGATGCGTGGAAATCTGTAGGAGAAATGAGTCGACAACAAGCAATGGAAGAATATATAGAAGAGGTAAAATCGTTGGACCCGAATTGGACAGAAAAAGTAATTATTTATTGTGAAGCGCGATTTGTTTCTCAGGATTTTTATAATTGATCTATAACTGCTAGTGAATGTAAATTGCTTTTCAGGATGATACTACTTCATCCAAGAAATCTGGCTTAGGATTAGCAGTAAGTACGTTAAGAAGTCCAGATTCGGACATCTTAAATGATGCTCAGAAAACCATTTTTGAATGGGTTAAGGAAGGCAATGCTGATCGTGTGAATAACCTTCTTGGTAATAAAGACCCGAATCAAATGGATGAAGACGTAAGTCAAATAAAATGTCTCAAAGTTAAACCCATTTTAAATTGACTGACGCGCACTTACTGCTGACTGAGTAGTAGATAAAGATCTATAAATTGATTTGTAGGGAATGACTTTGTTACATTGGGCAAGTGATCGAGGATATCCAGAAATAGTAGAAATCTTATTACAACATGGAGCCGATATAAATAAGCAGGTGCAGTAATATTTCAAATGAAATGACTGTAATTTATGTATAAGATTATATCTGACCAGTGTTACCATTTTTTTTAATTTTTACAGGATGCAGATGGACAAACGGCTCTTCATTATGGTAAATGATTTACATTATATATAATCATAACCGTCAGTTATAATTTCTTAATAACGGTGCTTTTTGATCACAAATTTAGCTTCGTCGTGTGGTCATATTTCTACAGTTCAGTTGTTGCTATCGAAAGGGGCAGATTGTTCTGTGAAAGACGGTGATGGAATGACGGCTTATGATGTGGCTTGCGACACTAATGTAGCTTCATTGATTAATAGATGAAAAGTATTTAATTTTTTGAACTTTTTTCGTGCATTTAACAAACGTGTTGTGATGTAATATGATATATGCGAGATTTCAAAATTATACGTACGTGTGAAACCTTCATGCTAACCTAATTCGTTATACATTTCTCACGTTTGAATAAAGCTAAATTTTTTTATTCAACTTATATTTGAGATTGAAGTTTATTTTTAATTATTATATTTTTTCCCGAGTGTGTTCCGAGATGTGGTATATGAGGCCCACTTTATCCTTGCATGTCATAAAAGGTTATTAACAGGATTGCTATATTTTGTCTGAGACTAGAGATTATATGTAAAACCATTGTCCAATATTTTGCCCAGGAGTTCCTTTAGTAATTTCTTTATTTTGTTATCCTTTCAGTTTCTATTTCACTTGTGCTGCCAAAATGGTCATCTGATCTTGTAAGCATTTCAACCCTGAGTTAGGCGAAAAATGTTACATTTTCAATAATATTTTAAGATTTGTTTTCTATTTGCTATTTTAGTGGTTAGGCCCGCTATGCTATATGGATCATAGTGTTGGAGAGCGAGGAAGGACCACAAATAGAATGCAAGTAACCGAAATGCGAATGCTAAGGTATATGAACGGGGTGTCGAGAGCTGATAGGCTGATAGAGGTAGTCTAGGTTGGGGGACATCGTGAAAAAAATGAGGTAGAGTAGGTTGAGGTGGTATGGACACGTAATGAGAAGAGGGGAGGAGAAGCTTGTTAGATCCATTTCAGGAATGCAGGTGGTTGGATGCACCTGGGGCAGGGAGAGACCGAAGCAGACGTGGAAACAGGTTGTTGGTATAGTTATGGTAGTTTGTGGGGTGGACGGCGACCTGGTGGGAGTTAGACGGGAGTATAGGGCTAGAACCCGCAGACCCGACCCTGCCACAGGCAGGATAAGGGTATGACGATGATGTTCTCTATTTGCTACGTTACCAAAGCAGATGTAGGAGCCAGTTGATGTTCTCTATTTGCTATTTTAATAAACTTTATTCATTATTAATAATAATTTATTTTTATTCATTAAATTAAATAGTGCTTGCACCTGACCGGCGGTCAACTTTTTGTTTGTGTGTATGCTGTTGTGGCCCGTCTTCAAAAAAAAAAGGTTCGTCATCACTGCTCTGAAGGATAGTAATTTTAACGGTTTAATGCCTACTACTACTACTACTATGTTAGCCAATGGGTTGGGGAGTAAGGCAAGCTGCCATAACGGGCAGAGGGGAAATTTGCAGCACCCAACATTCACTACCTACCACTTATGGGGAGCGGCGAGTTGCGTTGGACACACCAGTTCTCGTCTGATCACTGAAGTTAAGCAACGCAAGCCCAGTTAGCACTGACATGGGTGGTCGCTCGGGAAAGCTAGGTACTGCTAATACCCAATAATCGTCGCATTAGTGTAGTGTCTGTGCAGTATATGCATTGGAACTATGCAGTGGACGGGTCTCTAATGACCTTGTAGTTGACGGGACCTTAAACTTCAACAAACAAACTACCACCTATGTTGGTACGAACGTGGGTGTGCGTTGCTTAACTTCAGTGATCTCACGACAACTGGTGTGCCAAACATTGAAAAGATACAGAAACCTTAGTTGGCAACTGTACAAAAGAGACTTATGCCGCGTACGTACTTCAAGTTTCTTTCACAAACGTTTATGTCATTGATAAATATATTTTGTACATGTGTTTCAGTTTCTTAGCATATCAATAAACAATCAGAAAAGGAAATCCTGTATCTAAGATAATTTCCGTAACGACCTTCTAATTACTATCATAGTTGGAAAGTTATCGTATTATTTTTCCACAATATAGTATACTGCCTTAATGACGGGGTTTTTTTTCATCTAAGAAAAAATTTGGGGTTGCTAGAAGGAATTTGGGCTCATAATAGAGTACACTAAATTCAGCATTCTAAAGTTTTTGACAGCTATTTATGAACGTCCCTAAGAAAGCTTATGCCTAGTGAAGAAGGAGACGTGAGCGCCAATCCTCAAGTTCGACAATTTGTCCTTAATATTTTTTAAAACAAATATACATATTTGTCGTAAGAGGGAGGGTCGCTCAACATCTTAAATACAACGAGATACGCAGATAAATTCACAGTAAATGAAAGTGTGTGTAGTTTTTGACGCGGGACGTTGTCCGATTGAAAGAAATTGAATTATCTAAAGTGTCGTTGAATGGCGGCGGGGAGGCGGACGACGGACTGCTCATTTAGGTGTCCGCGTATTTCAACTATGCCTTCGCTATCTATTCAAGTCAACATTATGCATTTGAAACTTTTTGAAAAGCTATTAACTCTTCTGTTTCTAGTATCTATTTGGAGCAATTTATGTGTTGCTCAAGGTGATTACGATTTACACATTACTCAACAAAGTGAGAGAAGTTCTTGTTATGACCAAAGAGGCAGACCTCAACGTTGTGTCCCAGAGTTCGTCAATGCTGCTTTTAATTTGAAAGTTGAAGCCACAAATACTTGTGGATCACCACCTATTCAATTTTGTATGCAAACTGATGCTACTGGGGCTACGAAACTATGTGAAATGTGTAATGCATCCCATCCTGCCTTGGCCCATCCACCTGACTACCTCACGGATTTCAATAATAATGACAATTTAACTTGGTGGCAAAGTGAGACTATGCTACAGGAGATCCAGTATCCAAATCAAGTCACTTTGACATTACGACTCCGTGAGTATAAAGAACTTTTTATTTTAGAGGAAATACATGAAATCAAACATTTTGTCACTGAATTTTTTCACATACTTTGGCACTTAAGTTAGACTTGAGCTTTAAAATTAGTGGTGAAGCTTAAGTGTATTATCAAACTCTGTATATTAACATATTTTTCGCAATTTGAATCTTGCTTTAAACGTATTCTTCTATGGCCGTTGTAGAATTTAGACAAAGATGAAGTTATTCTAAATTAGAAGTTTAACAACTGGGGGCAAAACCTTTGGTGACCCACAGTGGTATTTCCTGGTTGCTGCACTTTAGCATCTGTACAAAGATCATCTTTATCTACTCCCTCTTCCTCCATCAGATTTCAGCCCCGAAATAACTGATGTTTTTGAAGTTCCAAGCTAGAAATTTTTACTGCAATATTAAATTGACACAGTGGTGAGTACTATCCCTGGAACGCCGTCCCCTTTGCAACTTCTTACCGTGGGTTTAAACAGAGTTTTAATTCTGAATTATCATAGGCTTTTAAGATAGTGTGTCATTTCTATGCTTTTCAGCCAGGAGAGCTACAGTAATTCTCGCTCTTATTTATTTTGGAGTTTTTAGCGAGTGACTTCAAAGACAAGTCGTTACTTCTGCCTACGTTCGTTTAAAAATATATTGGTAGTCTGTTGTAACAATCAGGAAGAAGTTCTCAAGATAAGTTTGTGAATACAGAAATACAAATATGAATCAGTACTCTTTTTAATTTCGGAATCCACATCTGTGTTTAAAAAGTTCTTTTCAAAATTCTAGGAACGTTGGGCTTGTTCCTAAATTACAGCACCATTGCGTAAAACTATAAAAGATTTTGTTTCTGAAAACTAAAATCAGGCGCTACAGTATATGCATGTAGGAGTACATACTGTATATTGCCTTGCAAAGCTTCCCCTCCTATGGCAGGGCCGGGTTACCCGACCTGGGTACCCATCTTGTCCCTCTGAATAGACACAAGGGCGATATATTGGACAGTGTTTTTCCGTAGCCGGTTGCCGTCCAAAGCTTCCACCCCTATGCTTTATGCTTATTTATCGTCGGTCTACTGTTCATTGGAGGGGGGAGAGGGCGAGCTCCTACACCTGGAAATTTTTGCCTCATCTACCTGTTGAATAGTAGAGAGGGTTCTTTTACATTAAAGTGCCATTGTTCAACGCACGGGACCTCGGATTTACTTCTCATTCGACAAAGGCGCACTACGGGGCCTCTCTCGCCCGAAGGAAACCAACCCACCGCGGTCCAGTATCGAACCTAGAACTACGTACGTAGTTCCTGACCGTGCGACCTACTGCCCCACCGAGGTGAGATATAGTATATTGCCTCGGAAAATGTTAAGACTGAGCTCTTCTTCATTGCGCTATAAAGGAAGAAGGCTTGGCTGGGTTGCGATCACAAATTAGTGAAATATCTAAAATTGGTGACTCAAGAAATAAACAATTTTTTGATAAGATAGTCAACACAGACATCTGGATCAGCCGAACTTCGGCTTCAGTGCAGGAACGGTTGTTTTGAATTCGGCTACTGCAACTCACTCGCATACCAATCCTCACGAAATGGACTTTGCGTAACTGAGGTGCAGGAGGTTACAAAATTTTAAATGGCTAGAAAAAAAAAATCGTCTTTTGAATCGTTAGTTGGTAAAAGTGCGAATTTTTAATTTTGAAAACAACTTTCAGTCGTTTATACCAGTGGTCTTCAAACTTTGTAGACTCTCGGAACCCTTAGAACTATAAGATGTTTTGGGGGAACCCTATCCCACCTTTAAAAAAAAAAGTATATCTTGCTGCTGCTAACGAATTTTCATTTTGACTGGCGGAACCCCCAGAGATGTATTGTGGAACCCTGGGGCTCTGCGGAACACAGTTTGAAGACCGCTGGTTTATACTCTACCCTATCAAAAATCATGGGACATCCGTTGTTTGCATGAAAATGTGACATTCCTTTGCAATATCATAGGTGGCAATCCTCCCAGCACTATATGACAGAAAGTACACTATTATGAGATGATACTTGAATGAATGCTGAAAATGTCTCAAAGAAAAGAGCTTTCAGACTTCCAAAGAGGTACAATTGTCGGGTGCCATCTCGCAGGCAAAACTGTTAGGGAGACGTCAACCCTCCTAAACATCCCAAAACCGACTGTTCACAACGTCATCCGGGCCTGGAAAGAGAAAGGCTGATCCTGGATGGCTGGAAAGAGAAAGGGTGTTCCGCCTAGGACTGGAAGACCCTAGAGACCAAAGAGCTCTTCATAAAATGGTCACTGCAAACCGTCACACATCGCTTGATGAACTGACAAGATCATTCATAGAATCGATGGGAACAACTGTGAGCACCCTGACTGTTCGCAGAGAACTGCATGTAATGTTTATGGCAGAGCGGCAGCCCATGAGCCTCACATCAGCACCAGCAACACAGCGAGGAGACTGCAATGGTGCAAAGAGCGACGACTTTAGACTCTTGATTAATGATTGAATGGAGTGATGAGTCCCGCTACACCATCTGGCAATCGGATGGACGGGTTTGGGTATGGCGAACGTTACCTGCCAAGCTGTGTTGTGCCCACGGTGAAGTTCGGCGGAGGGTCAGTGATGGTGTGGGGGTGCTTCTCATGGTATTGGTTGGGTGCAATCGTTTCTGTGGATGGCCATTTAAACGTAGAGCGTTACCTGGACATTCTGGACAATGAAACATTCCCATCTCTTTGGCAGCACTTTGGCAATGACCCCCTTCTCTTTCAGCACGAACCTTGCCATAAAGCACGGGCTGTAGGCACATGGTTTGATGAAATGGGGGTTCGAGAACTTGACTGGCCTGCACAGAGTCCCGATCTGAACCCCATCAAACATCTGTGGGATGTGTTGGAACGTCGATTGCGCACTTGTGCAGAACGCCCGACATCTGTGACCGAACTGTCCAAGACACTTATGGCAGAATGGCGTAATTATCTGTCGCAGCATATCAAAACCTTGTGGACACTATACCCCAGAGAGTAGACGCTGTGATGGCAGCAAAAGGTGGACCAACAAGATACTAAAATATGCATATTTGTGTTTCTATTAAAGTGGTGGTGTCCCATGACTTTTGATAGGGTAGTGTATATTGAAATGTGAAAAAAATCGGATGGTGAACCTAGTTCCGTTTTTCTTTTGACGCTAGGACCGGCCGAATACTATCAATGCTATTGAACCATGAAGGATGGTTCGGAAAAATGACTGAAAAATTATTCCGAATTACGATCTTTAAAAATTATTGATCTTTAAATGTATTCGGGGTGCGACTGTATTGCGTTGGGCACACACGTTCTAGTCTGATCTCTGAAGTTAAGCAACGCAATTCCAGCTAGTACCAACATGGGTGGTTGACAAAGAACGTTAGGTGCTGCAAATTTCCCCTCTCCTATGTGCACTGCTTATTTCCTAATCTCCCGCGAGCAGCCTCCTAAGGGTTCGTCCTGTTATGGCTGCTTGGCCAACTCCCCAACCCATTGAATGACTCCAGAATCTTAATGTACTAGCACGGGCAACCACTTGGGAATACTGGGTGCTGCTAATACCAAAAAATTGTCGTACCAGCGTAGTCTGTGCAGACTACATTAAACTACGTAGTGGACGGAGCTCTAATGACCTATGTAGTTGAAGGACCTTAAAACACCAACAACAAAAAATTGATATATTCAATATTTACATTATTAGCAATAATATAGACAGTACAACGTCTGCTGTTTCAGCGCTTCTAGTGCTCAAACAACACGTAAATGTATGCATATTCAAATACTAAAATACTGAAACGTTTAGTAATGTTAGAACAACTTGCATTTACTATAGTGGTTCCCAACGTGGGGCGCAATTTGAAGTTGGGGGGGGGGGGGGCGATTCAAGTACAATGTGAATATTTTTCTTTTTCTTTGCAATTTCCTAGGGATTTTTTTCCACGGTACATGTACTGTCCTACTGTGTCCTGAAAAAGATTGTCATTTTGCCTTCGTCTAGTGAAAAGGAGTTCACTTTTTGGAGTAATAAGTTATGGCTAGATGTGACCATGGGGGAATCGGAATTTTAGAGGAGTTTAGGTGGGGCATGACGAAAAAAAGTTGTAGAAACACGGTACTAGAGGCTTATCAGTATTGATACCATGTAAATAAAAAAAGGGACGGGCCAGCATGGATGGAAAATAAATTCCGATCTGTGCTTGCAAAAACTTCTGACAATGTCTGCAGTCGTTTAGCAAATGGAAAGTGAACCCCCTGCAAGGTTACCTTACCCCAAATGGGATGCAAAATCAATGTGGCGTTGAAGATGCTACCTAAAGTAAAATTTCATCTACCAAAGACCTTCAGAGCGGCTGACCTCGCAGGTGTGGAGCTCGCCCTCTAACTCAAAGTCGGCTTGTCTAACTCTGATGTAATCACGCCAAAGTGGTGTAGAAATGTATTTGCTGTTGACTAAGGCTGGTGGTGTTTTTGTGAGGGGGGGGGGGGCGAGACGCCTCAGCTGAAAATAATGAATCACACTCCGAGAACGAATATTGCTGTGCAGTTTTAGACCACGTACAGACAACCAGAAGGGTTTGAAGTTTAGTTACTGCAATGAAATATTCGCACTTACAACGTGTTTTCCTGGTTGATGTTTATATAATTTCGTGAAAATTCTTATAACCCTCGTTTGATGTTCAAATGTGTAAACTTTAAAAACAGTTTCAGGGATGGGTGAGACGAGAGTCTCCTTTCATACTCGGAGACTGACGAACACCCGTTATTCATACTAATACTCTGAAATTGGCGTGGATTATATGGGTTTGTTTGTTGGTATTTTAGGGCCCTTCAACTACAAGGTCACTAGAGCCCCGTCCACAGCATAGTTCTTATGCAGAGACTGCACAGACACAACACTAATGCGACGATTTTTTTTGGGTATTAGAAGTACCCAGTTTCCCCGAGTGGCCACCCATGTCAGTACTAGCTAGGGTTGCGCTGCTTAACTTCGATGATCAGACGAGAACTGGTGTGTCCAACGCAACACACCAGTTCTCGTCTGATCACTGAAGTTAAGCAATGCAAGTCCAGTTAGTATTGACGTAGGTGGTTGCTCGGGAAAGCTGGGTACTGCTAATACCCAAAAAAATCGTCGCATTAGTGTTGTGTCTTTGCCGTCTATGCATTAGAACTATGCAATGGACGGGTCTCTAATGACCTTGTAGTTGACGGGACCTTAAACACCAACGAACAACAACTGTCCAACGCAATTCGCCGCTCCCTATGAATGCCGAAGGAGCTGGCCACATCATTCACGGGAACGCAGATCTTTGATAGAAGTTGGGGATAGAGGTAGGTCAAAGCAAACGGTCCAAACAGGGCAGTGTATAGCAAGGGTGGCAAACTGCCGCCCCGCGGCCCTTGAAGCCTAGAGTTGCGGCCTTCACAATCGCTATCATGAAGTATACATATACATTCTGCTACTCAGACGCGTAACGAGAGGAGGACAATTATCAGGTCCGGGCCTCTTGGTACTTTTAAACGCAAATTACAAAAAAAGCGGTCAATACTGCATGTCCCTTATGACAACGCACATGTTACCGATGTGGCCCTCGGGATACCCCCAGTTTGACATGCCTCGTGTATAGGATAGACTGGGACCAGGTCGAGAAGGTGAGAAACTACAGACTCGGCCCTGTTCTTCAAACTCAAATTTAGATAATAGATCTATTTTACAAAAGAGGAACTGCACAGAGAGGCGAAGGGGGAAATGTTATTTCCTTGAGATATAATCAGTATTAATAAAGACGTACGAGAACATTTCATTAACATTTCCACTTCAATAAACACTTGCTGAGCAAGTACAGTACGTACTGTATGTGCCTTTTAGATCCATATCGTATTCACTTTCATAGTAAACTTTGATGTGCGCTCTCCTTCCAACTCGTAACTGTGTTCTTTGGACTAGTAAAGGTCAAGCGGACATTTCGCCTCTTTTTTTTTTCTTCTTCGGGGTATACCCGTCGTTTGTTCCTTTGCAGCCTACAGGCCGGTTTAAACGCTACGTCTTAACGTGCATTTTGTCCATCATATAAAATGGAAGACAAAATGTACGTTTTGTTTTGTTGGGTGTTTACACGTAACGTCTTTTACTCAGTTTTCAATCACATTTCCAACTTGTGATTCTAGCGTTTGCGTGATCGTTGGTTCGCTCCTTGGCATTGCAGAATTCCTTAACGAACAGTAGACCGACAATAAATAAGCAACCGACTGGGGAAAAACACTGCCCAATGTACAGTATTTTATTTTCAAAAGTACCAGGAGGCCCAGCTCAATGGTGACATGACAATTCCTGAAATGGTATAAGGGGGGGTACGACTGTTGATAGGGTGTATAGCGCCTAACTATGTTCGTTTTCAAAACGTTTTAAATTTTTCTGTCTAGGCCGAAGGGGGGATTTAGCCCTTCCACCCTTGGCTACCCCTTTCAACTGCAATCGGGGGCAACTGTCCCCCTCTCTGAGTAGCAGACCGGATATGTAAATAATACAGTACCTGGTTGGTTGGTTGGAAACATTGGGTGCTGCTAATTGACCCTCTCCCACATCCCCCATTCCAACCTCCCCCCTCACCTGAAACCAGCCTCCACAGGGTCCAGCCCGTTATGGCAGCATGGCTGACCACCCAACCCATTGGCATAACATACTACGGGCATCATATTGGTTGTGACGGCCGCAAGCTAGGCATAAAGGGCCGCATGCAGCTCACGGACCACCAATTTGACGTCCCTGGTGTAGTCTAACATGGAGTGAAATGAACTGAAAAGGGACGTCTTGCGTCTACACGCTCCATTTTATCATACAATTTCCAGAAAAGGCTGCCCTTTCCATCAGTTCTCCTTTGTGACCTTGAATTTGTTTCAGTTTCAAGAAAACGTCCCTTTTGTGGTCTACACGCTCCCTCTTAACTGATACAATTTGTCGTTTATGACAAAACGTTCGTTAAGACATAGCGTGTAATCGGACTGTTTGGGTTCTGGACAATTAGCTGGTACCCATTTTAAGGCAATGCGCAAAATGAGGCTGCAGGGTGACGCAGCGTAACGCAGCCCTGCGAAATTCTGCTAGCAGGCAATCACCACACATTGAATCGCAATTTTTTCAACATACTGGTTTGCAACTTGCGTCAACTAAAATGGCTTTCTACGTAACAGTGATTGCCTGCTAGCAGAATTTTGCAGGGCTACGTCACACTGCGTCACCCTGCGACCTCATTTTGCGCCTTGCCCCAGTATATGCCTGCGCATCTTGCTTGGGTGTAGTAAAGTCCTGTAGATGTACAGTATGTGCTGTGCTGATTGAGTTTCTGTCCAAAACAATTAAGCTCTTCACTTAAGGTGTGGGGGGGCATGAGCCTGACTCCTGTTGCATTGTAGTTATGTAAAAGGTCAGACACCATGCAATATTATAACCAACAAAGCATTAATTTACCTGCCAAAAATTTCTATTGTGGTTGTGTAATGCGGTGTTGGAACAGTGGGGTAGGCCGGTATTGTCGCTCCACAGACAATTCAGCCAATATTTCCTTTTGTTGTTGTTGTTTGTTGGTGTTTAAGGTCCCGTCAACTACAAGGTCATTAGAGACCCGTCCACTGCATAGTTCTAATGCATACACTGCACAGACACTACACTAATGCGACGATTATTGGGTATTAGCAGTACCCAGCTTTCCCAAGCGACCACCCATGTCAGTACTAACTGGGCTTGCGTTGCTTAACTTCAGTGATCAGACGAGAACTGGTGTGTCCAACGCAACTTGCTGCTCCCAATATTTCCGGCAGGCTCTAGACGCCCGGCTGGGGTGGCCCCCTGTCAGAGCTTGTTCATTGGACCCGCAGACCCGACCCTGCCACAGGCGGGATAAGAGTATGATGATGATGACGACTTAAGGGTGTGGTTTTTATATTTCTTGGGCTCCTAAGGTTCCGTAGTACGAGCAGTTTTTAACTGTTAAATAATAGTAGTAAAAAGGTAATGGACTGTATGGAAGTAGCCCAAAGAAGGTTAGGTAGGATGGCATTAGGGGGAAATAGGTTTACAGCAGTGGAAGCAATACAGGGGGATATGGGATGGGCTACATTTGAACAGAGAGAAATGGTTAGTAAGTTGGTGTACCTGTGCAGGATATGGGGGCTTCAAAAGGAAAATCCAGTATGGCAGGTAAATACATGGGTAAACGACATGAAGGTTTCTACTAACTGGGAGAGGAGGGTAAACAGAATATCAAAGAAGATAGGCATATCACTGCCCCCCACGGAGGGCATGGAGGGGGCAATAACACTTCAAAGACTTGTGCAGGACAAAGTTAAGGAGTGGGGGTTGGAGCAGTGGCGACAGGGGATGGAGGGAAGGACGGCAAAGAAATCGTTGAGGGTGTATGGGAACAAGCCTAACATAGAGAGGGAGGTAATTTATGACAACACGTGGGAGAGCTCACTTCTGTTTCGGGCAAGAGCTGGGTCACTGGAGACGAAACAGAGGATGGCAAAGATCACAGGTGGAGATGAGGGCTGTGGATTATGTGGGGACGAAGAGGAGGATGTTAGGCATGTGATACTGGCTTGTCCAGCGCTGGATCACTGCAGGAGGGGTTGGGGCACCCCCACCCTGGAAGAGGTTCTGGGGGTGGTGGGGTCTGGGGTGGAGCGGCTGGAATGGGTGCGGAAGGCAAAGGTGTTGCTTGGGTGCTGGTGGAGATCTAGGCAAAGTGGTCTAGCATGAAAAGTCTCCCTAGCAAGGTTTCTGTCACAAAGGATTATATATTCTTATTCATTCATATTCATAGTAGTAGCTAGCTCTCAATTGGGATAAAGGAGTAAACCTGAAGGCAATGCAGTTTATGGCAGATATGTCATACTGAGAGTACCCAGAAGGCCACATCGTTAGGGGCTGTAATGACCTTGTAGTTGAAGGGCCCTAAAACACCAACAAAAAGCCACATCGTTAACAGGTAAATAAGGTAAATGCAGTTGTGACTTTTTTTTGTAATTTGTTTTTAAAAGTACCAAGAGGCCCGGCCTGACGGTATCGAGTTTGTTTGACATGGCGATTGTCGAAATGGTATTTAATAAGTTTTAATCAAAATATGGCACATGGCACCCCATTCCAACTATGCCCGGGGCCAACTGTCCCCCTCTCGTTAAGCCTCTGAATAGCAGACTGCGTATGTATACTACATGATATTATTATTACTGTGTAATTACTTTTTATTGCTTATATCGATTGTGATGGCTACCAGTTTGACCCTCCTATCGTTTATTCGGAGTTAATGAGGAAATAATTTTCGGATGTAACCCAGTAGGGTTGTATGTGATCGACAGTCCGGGTATAACTGAAGGGGAAGTTCTTCAGGGCAGTTGTTGGAGGCTGCGAAAGACCCAGTCAAATAACAAGTATTGATGCGTTTTCCGACTAGTGTAGATATGGTAATTAGAAATGGCAATCTTGGAGGTAGTTAAGGAGTAGGTGGGCTTTCAGAAACAATTAAACTTATGGCGGATGTCCTGGCTGGTTCACGTCTGGAATTCGATGGAAAATCGTTAGATCAATAAAGTTTATTGTAAAGATGATAAAATAAAATAATCCCAAATTTATCATTAACAAAACTAAAATAAATCACTTAAAACATCAAATCAGATATTCACTAATTAAATGCAGGAGAAAATGAACGTCTCCAAACGAGTGCTGTTTCTCTACTGACTAACTGTCAGACTAACTGAAATTCTGTCATTTCAAAATGACAGAATGAAGAACTATTCAAATTAAACCAATCAGATTGAATCAACAAGCTGCACAGAACGTGCAAGAATCAGAAAAGGAAAGCGTGCATGGAACATTCCATGGAACATGCTACAAACTGGCTATCAAAGGGATGCAGGGCATAGTGGCAGATGGAATATAGGTAAGTCACAGTAGAGGAAGAAGCAGATAATGCGACATGGACGGGAGCCTGGTGGGGAATAAAAGAATGGTAGAGAATGCTTTAGGTGAGACAAGGGGACGATAATAAAAAATAGGACTTTCTTGGTAGGTGTATATACAGAACGTAATCACTAAGGCCAGGCGCACACTTAAGACAAAACTGTCTCACGACAGTGTTATGTACTCTGTAGTTGTCAATGAGTTTTGTCTGCTAGACGCCTTGTTTCAGTGTGCAGCTACCCATTGACTTTCATTGCCCAAGCTGAGCACATAAGACTGTCGTGAGGCAGTTTTGTCTTAGTGTGCGCCTGGTCTAACAGGTGAAAAAAAATTAACTTGCACTACCAATTGATTCCAAATTTCTTAGGTTCTATTTTCTCTCAATAGGGCCGCAAAATAGCTCCAATACACTTTCAATGGGACCTTTCGGCGATAAGTGTGTAAAAATAAAATTTTTGACAATTGAAATGTGTTTTAGTAAGGTATCATGACATCTTTATCCTGCCTGCGGGAGGGTCGGGTTTGCAGATTCTGGGCCTCCACTCTCGCTTATCTCTTACGTTGCCTCCATCCACCCCAAACACTACCATATTTATTCGTGCAACATGCTTCCGCGTCTGCTTTGGTCTTCCTCTTCCCCAGGTGCTTCCAATAACCTAATGTAACCCTGTAATGGACCTAACCAGCTCCTCCCCTCTTCTCAGTATGCATCAATCTATTCTCTCTCATCTTTTACCCGATGCCTCCCCATCTCTAGCTAACCCTGACATACTCATTTCTATACTCAACCCATGTACCGCAACATTTGCATTTCAGTTACTTGCATTCACCTTCATGGCATTTTCGTGCTGCCCAGCATTCCTATCCATATGGCGTAGCCGGTTTAACCACTGACCTGTAGTACTTCAACTGTATTGGGGGACGCTACGATCACACGGGACTCCTTGCCCGTCTCAATTTCATCCACCCTACATTGATCCTGTGGGTCGCATCTGAATCTGTTTCCCCATTGCTCGAAACACTTATCCTAAGTACTTAAATTCCTGAACCTTTTACACTGCCCCGCTCCCACAAAGTTCTTTCGCCACAAGTTGCTCATTTCGCACTTCTTTTTAGTTTCCAATTGTAAAGGCAGCATTTCTTCTCTTTCTCTTATAAATGTCATGTTGGTGTATCGCGACTTTTGTTGGGGTTGGGGCTGATGTCGTGTTCAGACTGATATGATGGTCAGTGGCGATATTTATGCACCAATCTTCAAAAAGATGACGGAGTAAACATCTCTGCCATTCTTGAATCTGTTTTAATGCCCCTCCTTCTGGCTTTGGCCAGAAATTTGGAGTTCGCAATCAAAGATTACGTCGAAAAAAGTGAAGGCAGCCAAACTGTCCTGAGCCCATGCGGTGGTAGGGAAAAGAGGTTCTTCACATTTAATGCTTGAAACTACATTATTAATCGTTAAAATCTTTATCCTTTAGTAATTAAGGATTAAGAGGTCAGTGACATGGAGTACGGAAAAAATTCTGATGTACTTTAACTTTTCGATATATCAAACTTCTCATTAGAACTTTGAAATTTTACTAATTTAATAGGACGTTTCATAAAAAACTGAAATTCCAAATTTCTCGAAGATAATTCTCGGGAAGGAAATATTAACTACTGCTCTTCAGCGTTGATGTGCAATAGTACTTTTGACATTTAAATTTTTTATTGTGCAGGTAAATCATTTGACATTACGTATGTTCGCCTGAAATTTCATTCTCCTCGACCAGAGAGCTTTGCAATTTATAAAAGAACTACAGAGGATGGTCCATGGATTCCTTACCAATACTACAGGTAAAGTTTTTCTTAGACAATAGTGTGATGAGTATTTTGAACATTTTTCAACTAATTTTGGTTTCACTCTAGTGGCACTTGTAGGGAGACATATAATTTACCCGATGGGCATTTTGTAACGAGAATAAATGAAACCCAGGCTCTGTGCACATCAGAATTCAGCGACATTTCGCCGTTGACTGGTGGAAATGTTGCTTTCAGTACTTTGGAAGGAAGGCCCAGCGCTTACGACTTCGATAGTAGCAAAGTGCTCCAGGTGAATATAATAAAATAGTATTATCAAATTAAACAGCTAGCGCGTTCTTATCTGACTTTGGAGTTAAATTTCAGGAATGGGTCACTGCAACTGATATTAGGATTACTCTAGATAGACTAAATACTTTTGGTGATCAAGTTTTCGGAGATCACAAAGTATTGCAGTCGTATTATTATGCCATTTCTGATTTTGCGGTAGGTGGAAGGTAAGTGTAATGCATTACCAGATTTAAGAAAGTCACATGGAAAGACATTAAATGAAAATTGCTTAACTTGTATAATGTGTGAGGCGCAAGTGTGATTAAAGATACTGTCTTTGTGCAACTGATTATAGGTGCAAATGCAATGGGCACGCGAGTGCTTGTGAAAAATTGATAAATGCGGATGTCTTGCATTGCGTTTGTGAACATAATACCACAGGACCGGATTGTAACGAATGTTTGCCTTTCTATAATGATCAACCTTGGGGCAGGGCTAATGCGACGCATGCTCATGAATGTCAAAGTAAGTGGTAAAAAGCTAAGCATAACAATGTTATATCTATATCAGTGTTTTACTTCTTTTGCAGTATGCAGTTGCAATGGGCGTTCTGAACGGTGCTTCTTTGATAAAGACTTGTATGCGCGAACAGGCCATGGTGGGCACTGTTTGGATTGTAGAGGCAATACTGATGGACCAAACTGTGAAAAATGCAAAGAAAACTATTATGTGCGGGCAGATGGAATATGTATCAGCTGCAACTGTGATCGAACTGGTAGGATTTGTGCAATGTTCTTGAGTATGCGTGTGATCATCGGTAATGGTGCGGTTAAGGTAACTAAAATGGGTCACTTATGCAGGTTCACAATATTTACAATGTGATAATAATGGAAAATGCCACTGTAAGCCTGGAGTTACGGGTGACAAGTGTGATAGATGTGAGGTGAATCACTATGACTTCGGTTCATATGGTTGTAGGCAAGTCCTCAATATTTCATTTAATTAGATAGTAGAGAAATAAATGAGAACATATTTATGAAGAGCTAAAATAATCTTTCAGGCAGTGTGGTTGTGACAAAGCTGGCAGTTTAGGAAATAATCCTAGTTGTGATCCGAATAGTGGTGTGTGCCGATGTAAGGAAAACGTTGAGGGACGGCAGTGCAACAGGTAAGTTTACAGTATATGGCCAATATTCACCTGGAAAGTTTTTCAATTTCACAAAAATATATTAGATGCAAGCTAGGTTACTTCAATCTAAATGTTGAAGACGAATTTGGTTGTTCGCCATGTTTTTGCTATGGACATTCTTCACAGTGTGCCAGCGACTTAGGATATCGCAGGATCACAATAGAGAGCTTGTTTACCAGGGGTACATTGTTTTTTTTTCATGAGTGACACTAATTAAAAGTTGACTAATAGTTTCTTCGCCTTGCTTTAGATAAAGAGAGATGGACTGCGGCGTTTTTAAATGGGCAGAATGTGGATTTACAGTATAATGCAATAAATCAGAGAATTGCTGCTTCTGCACCTGGAAGAGAGCCTGTTTATTTTATCGCTCCTGGTAATGATTGAGATTTTACGCACTTATTCTAAAAATACGAAAAGCTAATGGAGACCGATTTCTTGTAAAGATCGTTATCTTGGTGATCAGCGAGCAAGCTACAATCAATTTTTGTCATTTACTCTGAGGTTGACATCACCCGACTCTCGTCCTAGTGCTCTCGATATTGTTATTAGAAGTGGTAGAGATTATATTTCCCAACCTATTTATGGACAAAGAAACCCTTCTCCCTTAACCTATGAACAGGTGAGTGCTTAACAGTAGAATTTCTTATCCACTTTCTTTTGCTGCTGAAAATTCCATTAGACATTGTGAATATTTTTTTCCTTTACAGGATTACAAGTTTAGGCTTCATGAACATCCTAATTATGGTTGGACCCCAAGGATGTCTCCTCACAAATTCCTTAGTCTTCTGAGTAATGTAACTGCAATTGAAATTCGAGCGACGTATTCTCATTTAGGCAAGTTATACGTAGAAATGACGTGAAAGGGCATATTGCCAGAAATTTTGTTTAAACACAAATTTTATGAAACTTAAGGTGTCGGAGTCTTGGGAAACGTGAAGCTCGAGTCTGCCAGCCGTTCTGGGCATGGTCCACCAGCTAATTGGGTGGAAATGTGCACCTGCCAAGAAGGCTATGTAGGGCAGTTCTGTGAATCTTGTTTACCTGGTTACAGACATAAGCCTGCAAATGGTGGCCCATTCGCTACTTGTGTGTTATGTGAATGTCATGGACATGCGGATTTTTGTGATGCGGAAACTGGACGCTGTATGTGTCGTGACAACACGGATGGAGATAATTGTGACAGATGTGCTAGAGGGTTTTATGGCAATGCATTAAGTGGCACACCTAATGATTGTAAGCCTTGTCCATGCCCTAACCAAGGAAGCTGCATGGAACTACCTAATGGTGAAGTTACATGCTTAGAATGCCCTTCTGGCTCTGCAGGTTAGCCATTTACCAAATAGTGATTTGCAGTGATAACTTGTGCTCGTAAGTCAAAGTGTGGAGTGTTAGTTGCGCCTACTTGCATTTTTTTTTTCAGGGCCTAGGTGTGATATGTGCATAGATGGTTATTTTGGAGATCCGCAGGGTAGACTTGGCAATGTGATCCCTTGTCAGCGTTGTGAATGTAATGGAAATATAGATCTTAATGCTGTGGGCAATTGTAATGGGTAATAATTTGTTTTGAACTTCAGTTTCACAACTTCTTTATGCAAATTTCTAGCTAATAATCCTAGAGGTCGAACAATTGTAATTTTTTTCTTATTGCAGGACAACTGGCGAATGCTTTAAGTGTATCTACTATACAGCAGGCACTCATTGTGAACGATGTCTTCCTGGTTTCTATGGCGATGCGCTGTCTTCATTAAAAGGAGATTGCAAACGTATGCTATTTGAAAGCATTCATTATTTTGAAGTTGGATACTTCTAGCGTTTCTAATATTAAAATTCGCTTTCGGCAGAATGTAGCTGCTATAGTGTGGGGACCATTAGAGACGATCATGGTCCATCCTTATGCCATCCTGTAAATGGACAATGTCATTGTTTGCCTCATGTAATTGGGTTGCGTTGTGATAAATGTGAAAATGGTTATTGGGGCATAGTGGGTGGCAAAGGCTGTGAACCTTGCAACTGCGATCCTGTTGGATCTGCTGGTCAGTCCTGTGATATGCAAACGGGGCAGTGCACTTGCCAGCCAGGTGTTACTGGACTCAAATGTGATAAGTGTTCCGCCTATCATTATGGGTTTTCAGTAAGTGGTTGTGAAGGTGAGAATAATATTATTTTTTGGCGTGCTGTGAAGAACACAACTAATAAGTTTGTTCATATTTTAGCCTGCAATTGCGATCCAATTGGTTCTCGTGAAAGAGGTTGTGATCCTACCGGGCAGTGCAGGTGCAATATAAATGTGGAAGGGAAGAGATGTGATAGATGCAAAGAAAATAAATATAATAAAAGTGCTGGTTGTATTGGTAAGTGTCGTATGCTAGTATTTGTTAAATGATATTTCTTTTTATCCTGATTGTGTGGCTTTTCCTATAGATTGTCCTCCATGCTACAACCTGGTGCAAGCATCGGTGAACGATTTAAGAGATAAGTTGAAAGACCTGCTGGATTTGTTAGTGTCTATTGAAAATAATCCTGGTTTTGAAAATGATGCGGATTTTGAGGAAAAATTGCAACAAGTAATGAGAAACGTGGATAATTTGTGGAATGATGCCAAAAACGCTCAAGGTATTGTTGCACACTTATTAAAATAATTGAACCAACTTAAGAAACTTAGGAAACTGTCTTTATTATAGGTGCTGATGGCAATATAATTGATAGGTTAAAAGCATTAAGGGATAGAATTGCGGAAGTCCAGGCTACTGCTGGAAAAATTGGAGGCGAAATCAGAGTTGCAGGTGAAGATTCAAAGGAGGGCGTACGCAATATAACCGAGGCAGAAGATGCTATTAGAAGGGCAATAGATGCGCTTAAGGATGCACAACGTTATTTAGAAACAAATGGTAGAGATGCTCTAAAGGCGGCTCAAGATCAAGCAAGTCGATTTGGCCCACAATCTGACCGCATGACCCAAATTTCAAGAGAGGCTCGTGCGGAAGCAGATAGGTACTTGTCGTTTTTTAATACCCTTGCGTGAGAGTATTATTTAAATACGTTGTTTAATTAGGCAAGAACAAGAAGCTAAAGAAATTGAGGATTTGGCCGGTAATGCATTAAATACTTCCAATGAAGCTTACAAAATTGCACGAGATGTCATGGATAAGCAGAAGGAAACTAGTGATGAGATTAGAAGACTTAAGCAAGAGTAAGACGAGTATTTCAGTTTGAACATTTAATTTTAGGGATTAAATATTTCAAATATATACAAAATTTTGGACAAATTGTGAATGGTTGTTGCATTCCTCATTACATTCGAAATGACTTTCGTATGTAGTGTGAAAGGTTCTGAGGATTTACTTGAGCAGACGAAAAAAATGGGCGAAGACTCTCAACAAAGAGCCACAGCAGCTTATAATGAAGCGTTAAGTATTTACTCGGAAGCTGCTGCTTTGACGTTACCCAATGTTACCGTTCCTAAGATGATGCAAGATGCTGAAGAAATAACCGAGGAGGTAAAATTTTTAGCAAGTAATTACTTTGAGATTATGTTTGGTTTCTATTTTACTCAACAACTTTACTTTAGGCGAAAAAACTTCAAGAGGAGGTAGATAGTTTAAGGAACCGCCATAAGGGACTATTAGATAATTTGAAAAACGACGTTGCGGACGCGGAGAGTTTGTTACAGCAGGGATTGGACAGTCAACAGGTTAGCGGTCACTTCGATGGATAATAAAGGGTGAAAAAACTGTAAGAAAACCCTACTAAATATTATTGTTAGGAAGCTGACGCTCTTCTGGCTGAAGTTGATGCTGCTTACGATGTTGCTAAAAATGCTGTGGAACTGGGCGATAAAACACTCGAAGAGGCCATGGACACTTTGAAAACCTTACAAGGTACTTACTTTTAGGCGCTTGACAAAACATATTTGAATAGTCTTATAATACGAAAAAAATAACATTTGGTTTGATAATATCACTTAGAATTCGATAAGTTGGTTAAGGACAGTGAAGGAAAAGCAAACGCTGCTCTAGAAGAAATTCCCAGCATTATGGAAATAATCAACTCCTCCAAATATCTAACTGACAAAACACTCGAAGATCTAATTGGTGCTGAGAGCAATGCGGGGGAAGCGAGGCGCATTGCTCAATTGGCACAACAGATAGCTGAACAATCTTCGGCAGCTGCAGATAAAATTAAAACTGAAGCGGAGGAAACTAAAGCTCGTGCTCAGAGCTATAAAGATATTGCTGATGACCAGGCTGTTGAAGTAGAAGACGCACGTAATAAACTGCTGGAATTGATGAAGCAGGCTGAAGGAGACAATAAGTTGGCGCGCGAAGTAAGTTAATACTGAATTATTAAATGCTATTTGCTCATGTGGATCGATGGCTAACGTTTAACTGTTTAATAGGCACTGCAAAAAGCAAATGAAGCCAAAAGCAATGCCCAAGCTGCTGATGGTAAAGTTAACAATGCCTTAGAAATGGTCAACGATATTATAAAACTACTAGGTATATCACGCTAATATTAAAGTCCCTTAAATATATTTTGAACAGTGGCGTCACTAGGGGATGCGGGCCTCGCCGGGTGACTCCACTGGAATTATGACAAATGGGGCGACACCAAAACGGGGGGGGGGGTGACGCCAACCCTAGCAACGCCTCTGATTTTGAAGATTATAGTCTAATGTATTTTTTTTAAATTCTTAGATGGTTTGAAACCAGTAGACAAAAGGCAACTAGACGACTTAGAAAAACGCCTCATTGAGGCGGAGCAGGCTGTCAATGCTGCAGATTTGGATAATCGGTTGAAAAAATTAAAGGAGGAACGCATTTTGCAACATGACCGTGTGCGGGATTATCAGGCAGAATTGGAAGCTCTTAGACGAGAAGCGGGCATTATTGCAGCGATTAAAGAAGCTCTGCCTCAAGGTTGTTACAAACCTGTCCGCCTGGAACCATAAAGGAGATCTAAAGTACTCTAGTTTATTTCATTTAATTTTGTTATACTAAAATCACTAGCCTCAAACGTGTTCAACATCATTTCTTTTTTCGACTAGTGAACTCTATTAGAGTAGAATATTTGTAAAAACGCCAGTTCTCAAAGTACTTAATGTGCTAATCGATGGCTTTTCTTCCAAGTATTGGTCTTCCACCTAAGATTATTTCTTTTTATTTTGCTTCCACCACCTAATAACCGATATTTCTTTACTAATGGATTAATATTTGTAGGGTAATCATCATTGCCGATGAGAAATGGGTCCGATTAGTTTAATTGGAGAGAGTGGGAGGATATTCTTCAAAGGAACAATTACTTTTCTTTCTTTCCTTAATCAAATTTCTCTTTCAAGAGTGTTTTGATATACGTTACTTAGTCATGAACTGATGCCAAAAATCTTTTCACTGCCAGAAAAATGTGAAACTTCAATAGTTTTGCAAGCCGATGGGATATTTCAATAATGATAATACTACACTGTGATTGTTCGATCACCTCTTCCCAATTTTTATGTGTTTGGTGGTCAGTATGCACCTGAAACTTTAACTTTTTTTTTGTTGCCCTTGTGTCCATCTCAATTACATGTAGTTACTTAAAGGTAAGAAAGTGGATACTTGCTTTGCATTTAATTTTTATACACCAAAGATTACTCAAATGATTTTGTCATGTTGATAAATATAAACTGAATTTTGGTGCTTTTGCAGTGTTGACATCGTACTGGAGATAATTATTCAAATGCTTTCTTTGGCAGTATTTTCTTGTAATGAAATTTTGTAAGTTTTCTTTCGCAAGGCTTCCAAATGGCTGATCGGGAGGTTTGATAACACTATATTTTTGCATGTTTAATGAATCTCTATGAATACACGTAACTTTATGCTAGGTGTTGTAAATTCTTGTCATTTTTAAGTCGTGTTGTCGAAAAAAATACTTTGTTCCATGTGGTGGTTCTTTAAATTTGTTTGAAGTTAAACGACCACTGGGAGCCAAAATATATTTTGATATTGCCATAGTGCTCACGGTCGCCAATACTTTGATGCCAAACTTTGTTAAATTAGGTTTACCCATTAATTCTTTTACTTTGACCTGTTGTTGCACAGCACGTTTTTATTGAACAGAACAGGAAGTATGTGCATGCAAGTCATTTAGTT
The DNA here is from genome assembly GCA_013389805.1 of Trigoniulus corallinus. Classification (NCBI taxonomy): domain Eukaryota; kingdom Metazoa; phylum Arthropoda; class Diplopoda; order Spirobolida; family Trigoniulidae; genus Trigoniulus; species Trigoniulus corallinus. The sequence goes on from JAAFCE010009109.1 coordinate 16,082,706, forward strand.
AAATTCGTAATAAAATGTATTTGAAATATTATTTGCAGTTGAGCTCGGACTACAAAACCCCGCCTCGGTGGCGCGGTGGAAAGCACGCTCAGTAACTGCATCAGTAGCTCTAGGTTCGATACTGGACCAAGGTGGATTAGCGTCTTTCGGGCGCGAGAGAAGCCCCGAGTGCGCCGTCAGAAACAAATCAAACTATTGCAATGTGGTTAAGATCTCTTGTTATGTTTCTTATAAAAACTTTCGATACTCCGTAAAAGATTACCAGGATATTCACCTGGGTTTCCAGAATCAATGTTCGAGAAGTGCAGGAGGCACACTTCAAATTTCTCATTAGGAGCGCTATTGTTGCAGTTTGCATTCTGGCCTTGGTGGATAGCCAAGTTCGGATGACCTGTTCCGAAGGCTCAAAGTCTCAAAAGAACTTTCCGTCCTGGATGAGAAGTTAAGTGAACTTTCCGCAATCATCCCCAGTCATTACAAGGTCGTGTACTAATTCGTCCTAAAGACTGGTAAATTATTGGGCGGCATTTTTATGTAGGCGGCTGACTACCAGATACTCAAACTAATTATTTATCGTCTGCATATTTTAGTTAATTGTTAATTTTTTTTCTACCCTGACGCCAGGAGTAAGCGAGTTCCAACATAAGGGAGTTTTGCGATATTTAATTTTATGTAGAAAGGATTCTTTTATTGGCCCACTTCTATGATTAGAAACTGAATTGAGGTGAATTGGTGTCTTTCGGGGGGAGGGGAGAGAGAGAGAGAGACGGAGTGCGCCTTCGGTGGCGAATGGGAAGTAAAGCTGTAAAAGAACTCTCTCTACTGTGCAACGGGTAGGATGAGACAGTATTCCTAGGTGTAGGAGCTTGCCCCCCCCCCCCCCTCCCGTGGTGTCGGCGGAGTGTCCCAATGAACAGTAACCCTAAGATAAATAAGCAGAGGGGTTGCAGCTTTGGTCGCAGCCGGCTGCGTAAACATACCACCCAACAGATCGCCCATGTGTTCATCCAGAGCAGTGGTCTTCAAACTTTGTCGACTCACGGAACCCGTAGAACTATGTGTTTGGGGAACCCCAACCCACCTTTAGAAAAGTGCATATTGCCGCAGCTAACGAATTTCCCTTTTGACTCGCGGAACTCCCAGAGATGTATTGCGGAACCCTGGGGTTCCGCGGAACACAGTTTGAAGACCGCTGATCCAGAAGGACAAAGATTGATACTCGATCCTGCCATAAGGGTGGGGGAAGTATTGCTTTGTGTTCCTTCTCCCCACATCGTCAGCGAATACTGTGCCATACACTGAGGTGCCCATTCCCCTAATCCACTAAGCAGCTCATCTATACCTAGGGTGAAAGGGTATGAACTACGTCAGCTTGACTAAATGCTAAACCTTGATGCACCCCAACCTTCACTTGGAACTTCAGCTGTAGATAAATCAATTTTAAATAACCAAACTAAATCCGGATTGACAGAGGGTAAAATGGTGAATAAGTTCTGTAGTTGCGAGGGTCTTATAATGAGAAAATGCTCCAAAGCAGGCCATGAACCATAAAAGGCTGAGAACCACAGGATTAATGAGTCTGTATATCCTGAGTTATCAATTCCGAAGCAGCCAGTCACCCAACAGGCATGTCATGATTATGCTCGTTCTTCACGACATTGTGAAGCCTAATTTGAAATATATATAATTAAAAACCCGACGTCTAGTTGCATTACACAAAAAAAAAAATGAATTTTTATTTATGTTAACGTATAAAAAGTTGATGACACATGAATAGCACTATAATATAGGAGTGTACATTTTCTTTTTCAGAATAATGAATAAACGTTTGTGAAAAGACACATGAATACTACAACAATATGATTGATGATGATTAAAGTCATTTTAGAAGTTTAGAGTTAGTAATTTAAAAAGTGGTGTTAATGTCCTGTGCATCCCATTCAAGTCCGGAAACGTATTATGATGAAGTCCTACATTTAATTTCCTGATTGTCGACATCAATAGCGAGTTATTGCTTCTCCACAATATTTATTCGCCACATTTGTCTAGAACCTTGCTTGTCTACTTTTTTTAAAGGGGTTTTTAAATATTTTTTTCTTTATTTGAATGAATGCCCATATTATTTGCTTTCATAATTTTTGATAACCATTTTTTGCGTCCAGGACGACGACAGCGTATACAACTCTTGCGTATGACTGTATGCGTGTGTGTGTAAATTATGTAATTTCTTAGCATTCTATGCAATTAATAAGACATAACATCAACACCCTTATACAGTTATAATTTAAAATATATAAATATCTTTCAATTTTTACTTGTAAACCAAGATGATGGAAACACATAGGTGACAATTTACAAACGGGTGTCGTTATACTATACAAAAAATTAGTGACTGATGATAAAATATTCATAATATACGAAATTTTTATGGGAGAGAGTGGGGAATCGTCTACTAGGCACTTCAACTGCCCCAAAATGTCAGAAATCTCTCAAACTATAACCCACGGGGGAAAAGAGAGAAAGGGTTCGTGGAGGAATAGGTGAAATCGCAAACCTACACCCAGGAGTGCAACTTTTACTTCTTGACGGACATTTTTTCCTTCATCAACAAGAAAAGCACCGACGTCGGTCGGGTACAAAAGTACCTAAGTTAAGCTCAAGAATGAGGCAAATTCTACCAGTTGATCTATCAAGAATGGTCTCTTATTTTTCAATCTTTTTAAAGTTTTCTATAGACAGATAATGTTAGATTATTTTTTTTTAAATCGAGTGTAAAATATGTTTACCTACTTGCTATTTATTACAATATTTTTGATCTTAAAGAGCAGCCTCTTTAGTTCCATCTTAACTCGACAGGGGCAGCGCGAATTTAGAACGTCGTTATATTCTATTCTAAATTGGGTATGGAAGAAGGTTTGTTTTAATGCGTCATCAACATTTCTTCATTTTTTTTAAATATCTGAACAATATTCCCATAATTTCAAATATCAGTTCTCAATATTTTAAAAGCATTTGAATATCCTCCATATCTAACTGAATTTATAAAATTTTGAAAGTTTCATAGAAAATAGATTGCAGCGATCACCGTGCTCTTCTCCAGAGATGATCCAACAAGGTGGGTTCAAATTACTTTCGGGGACTCCTAGGTTTCTTAGGCGGGGCATTTAGTAAATCCCTGAATAAAACATTTTACAAGACAAAGATAAGTATGTAAGAAAATATTTACATTTCAAAGTGCTTAAAGAAAAATGCCGTCACAACAGTAATTAATACGAAGACCAGCAAAATGCAAGTCTGGCTGTTTTTTTTTGTGAGGTGAAGATGCACATCATGTGTTTCGTCATTTGTGCTTTCATTTTTTTCCTGCACTTAGAACATACCTGCGAAAAATATTACGACTATTAACAAACATTTCTTTAAACAGATTCCTTCACAACAACACTTCTTATTTACCTTAACCATCATCTCGTTAGGCTACAGAATTGATACACCAAGGTCTATAATCAATTTGAGTTGAATTTGCTTCCAGCTGAAGTAAAACATCAGCTAAGTCACTATCGCACGTCCAAGGATTTCCTGAAATAAAGAAGGTAATAAGCTTGTAGTATAGGCGATATGTTATAATTAGACGCAAATTTTAAATGCATTTTTTAGAATAGTCTACAGTCTAACAACAACACTCATACATCCATCAAAACTAGATTTGTTGCTGTTTTTAGCGGCTGTCTCAAATGATGCACCACATCTCTTTCAAAAACCATATCGTAGGACAATTTTGGCAACAACCATAATATTAACTTTGGTCTAGGTTGAAAAAAAATCGTGAATTGCGCCTTTCAAAGATGTTTACTTTCAACAAATAGCCTTGATGAAAAAATATACGCCATAATTTGTTATTATCAGACAAAACATCCCATGTACAACAAAATTTTTGATAAATATTTTCTAACTGCGACTTTTAGGAAAAGAGGGGGGCACGACGTTGTCTAGGGGATGTCTTGTCATCTTAATCTCTTTATCCAAATTATTATTCACATCATCATCATCATACCCTTATCCCGCCTGTGGCAGGGTCGGGTCTGCGGGTCCACTGAATATGTCCTGATTGGGGAAACCCCAGCCAGGCTTCTGGAACCCGCAGGAAATATTGGCTGAGTTGTCTGTGGGCGGATAACGGCCTACCCCACGAATTAAGACGATGTAGATGAATTGGAATGCTGACAGTTTACTCAAATTTTCTAGCAGATCATCCATTAGAAAATTGAGTCGATGACCGTTGCAATTCCAGTATTGACTTTCATTAGAATGCAATTTTCCTTTCGTTTCTTGTAATATCTGTTGTCTAAAGCAGTTGCATCTTGGATATGGCAACAGTTTTCAGAAGGATCCTTTCAATAGGTGTGATGATGAATTACTATTATTCACATCCGCATGTGTGTGTATTGCTTGTTGTTATTGGGCAATAGGTCAGACACCATGCAACATTATAACCAACAAAGCATTAATTTACCTGCCAAAGTTTCTATTTTGGTTGTATAATGCGATTTTGGAACAAGTGGGGTAGGTCGCCATCCTTCCACAGACAACCCAACCAGTATTCCTGCGGGTGCCACCAGCCAGAGCATGTTTATCAAGAATAGGGGCTATTCTTAGATTGAGCAAGTTGTCCTTAATGATATGGCAGTGTGTGGTGTGGACGGGGACCTGGTGGGAGATAGGCGGGAGTGGAGGACTAGAACCCGCAGACGCGACCCTGCCATAGGCGGGATAAGGGGATTTTGACATAAAGTGATAAAAGAAAATAGTAATAATGTATGCAAACATGTACATTTCATGGGTCGTTACAATTTTAGACATTGATCAGACTTCAATTTCAAATGAAATGGGTTGTTTAGAGTGGGTCTGTCGCAATTCATGTTCAAAAAAAAGGACGGATAATTCCGGCGTGTGCTACTTTTGACAAATCAACTGAAGCCTATAAATCAGACACAATTTTCATATTAACCGGGTCGTTCTGATACAGATGATTATTATTGTTGCAATGTTGCGCAACCAACATAATATCCAGAGCCTTACACTTTCTACTTCATGCCACCTACAGCCTAGGTCTGCACATCTGGGAATTACATGGTTCATTTATACGGGGGTTCGTGCAACTCCCAGCCGGAGACGCCAATAATCATACACAATAAAAAAAATGGCCGTAGGGTGACGCAGCGTAACGCAGCCCTTCGAAATTCTGCTAGCAGACAATCACCGCACATTGAATCGCAGTTTTTCAACATACTGGTTTGCAATTTTGCATCAACTAAAATGGCTTTCAACGTAACAGTGATTGCCTACTAGCAGAATTTCGCAGGGCTGCGTCACACTGCGTCACCCTGCGGCCTCATTTTGCGCCTTGCCTAAGAGTAGTGCGTCACATCCTGGCTTGGGGTATTTAACGTCATTCTTTACAATCTTAGGGATATTTAACGACATCAAGAGAGGACGAACTCCTTCCAACACTTGAGAATTTTTGCTGATCTACTGTATACGTGTTATTTTTCCACGTGTAAGGAAGGTTTTGTTAAACGCACCACGCCAGACCAGAACCTTGCTTCCTATTTCCTGCCTCTGATAAACTTGAAAATTTACAGTGAAGATCGCATAATGGATCGGTAACCCGTTTGAAATGTGAGTATCGTTGGAGATAGTCATTAACCCTACTTCACTGTTTTAAAAAGCCCCAGCTGTTTCTGCCTGAAAGGGATTTAGAGCATGCCATAGTGACTGCTAGAATTCAGACAGGATAGTTCAAAGAATGAACAACTACTACTACGTTGGTAATTGTGATCTCACTTTGATGGCAATAATTCCAGAACTGTAGAAAGGAAATAAATCATATTGAGCATCATATCAAAATATGATGCATGTATTTAATGAGGCGAATTTCCATCAGAGATGAATGAATGAATGAATAAATGCAGTCAGCTCTTGTTGACTGTGGGTGTTCACGTTGGAGATGAGGCTCAAATTCTAATCAATCTCTTCCTTATCCTACTGTCCCCTACTCGGAGGTTCAAGAGGTTCAATGAAAAACTATACCGACAATGCAACGCATAATTGATAATGAGTGAGTTAAGAAGAAAGTATTTCCCTCCTCAGCAATTCATCTAGTATGTTGAAAGAAATTGACCGACCACCAACGAATTTAAAGTTCAGGATCTATTTTCTTCGAAAGGAGGTCCACCAAACAGCAAACCAACTGAGCATTTTGGTGGTGCGCAGTCAGTAATGATTATAAATTATTAATGTGCAGCAGTTTGCTAGTTCAAGGGTAAACAGACCCTGATCACAATGGACTCTGTACAAAGATATATAGTATACAGTATAAATATGCTGGGTTGAGAATGTTGTCTGCAGAAGAAATGAAGCATATTATTCAGAAAGAAAAATGCGTATTTTTTGCTTCGCAAGTTTTATAGTTTTTTGCCTCCCTTAACACCTATTCCTGGCCAAATTCGATAGTTCTAGGTATTCAGGTTTGGTAATTCTCTCCAGACCAGGTTGGCATTTGTCTTTCTGATGGTTGCTCCCTCCGCCAATTTTTAATCGATTATATTGATACGGTGCAGCCAAGTTGTGTTGGACACACCAGTTCTCGTGAGATCACTGAAGTTAAGCAGCACAAGCCCAAGTTAGTACCAACATGGATGGTTGGTAAAAAACGTTGGGTGCTAGAAATTTCCCTTCTCCTATGTCCTCTAAACCTACCTCCTCATCTTCCGTGAGCAGCCTCCTAAGGGTCTGTCCTGTTATGTCTGCTTGGCTTACTCCCCAACCCATAAATTAATCAATTAAAGCCCTGCGTGGGGGTTCTGAAGTAGAATACAAGCTCACGATATCCCAGAATGTCGAATGAGGCGACTGTCAAAGGCAGGGAAAGAGTTTGCTAAGAAAGTGATTCCTGCAGGTGAAACAGTGTCTGACCCTACCGGTCATTCCTATGCCCTTTCGTCCTCGTCCTAAACACTTTGTACACGCAAGCCGAAAACTATATGGCACTATCCGATATGCAAGACTTAGTGGCAATCACGCTATTAGCTGCAAACTGTGACCATGACTGTGATTCCTAGATAGATTGAAAAAAATTTAATATTGAAAATCGAGAGCAATCAATGTCATGAGACTAACCTTGAATTCGGAGAATGTGAAGTTTGGGATTATGAGAAAAACTGCCCTTCACCAGCCGAGATAACTCATTATGGCGTAAATCCAATTCTCGAAGATTTGGAAGTCGATGGAGCATGGTATGAAGTGTTGTTACTCGATTGTTGCCAAGCCAGAGGTTCTGAAGATCGGGTAGAGACAACTGTTGCAAACAGGTTAAAAAGAAAAAAAAAACGATATATGTATTTAAGGTTCTGCTAATTGTACGCCGAAATTTGACCTCGAATGTGTCACATCAAACATCAAATTTTGGCAACATCAGTACTCTCCGTCGCTACTCATGTCATAGCAAATATAGCAAAACTTAATTACGTCAACTGGTAACTTTAATGTTGATCATAGATCCTTAATTCACAGTACACTCAAGAATGGAGAGGTGGGGAATGATAGGTACATAAGTTAAACAGCAGGCATAGTACTAACTCAAAGTCGAGCCTCAAAAGTCATTGAAATCCAACTTCAGGGTAACTTTTGCGAAATTTTTGGCTATTACGTCATATCGGTGTCAAGCGTAATATTTACAACAAAAGACCATTTCCATGTAAGGTTACTTAACCAGGTGTAGTCCGCAGAACAGGGGGTGTACGGGTTAATTATCCTCTCGCTGGGATGGAAAAAAGACGTAAATTGCCTCCAAGCTTCACCTGGACAATTTTCTGCGGACATCCATGGCAATCTGTGCCTGATCCGACCACTGTCCCAGCTAAGATGTGCGCGTGTGCACAAAGGTTTTACAGTTTTTCACATGATAGTTAAATATACATCTAAAAAAAGGTCAACAAAAGTGTACCCGGGTGCAAAATTTCCAAGATGCGCCACTATTTAGGCCCTCACATACTTTTAAAAGAAGGCAAAATTTCGCAGACGAGCGAGTTTCTGCGCACACTCAGGGCAAAAAATAGAGGGAACAGTGATGCCGACCTGTAAGCAACACATATTAGGCTAGTCTTTCCTATTCCATTCATTTTCAGATCCTGATTATACCCATTCGGGTATAGCCTGGGGGTGGTGGTGGACATCGCCAAAAAAAATGAGGGAGAATAGGTTGAAGTGGTATGGACACGATATGAGAAGGGGAGAGAGGAGGAGCTCGTTATGTCCATTTCAGAAATGGAAGTGGTCGGAAGCACCCGGGGCAGGAAGAGACCGAAGCAGACGTGGGAGCAGGTGGGGAGGACGGGGATCTGGTGGGAGATAGGCAGGAGTGGAGGGTTAGAACCCGCAGACCCAATTCCAAGATTCTAAGATTTATGGACATGCCAGTGTAATTGCACAATATCACGGCTTAACTTCCTGTATGGCGGATGAATGAGCTTTTAGATTATCCCTCCCCCCTCTCTTCTTTTGTTAGAGGCTACAACCGACTTGGGAGGAGAGCGAGGGATGAACTTGGCAGACACTTCGGTGTCCCGGACTGTATGAGACTGTCAAATTAAATTATGCATCTATTTCCAGATTATAAGAATGACAGAGAATAACAACTGAACACTACATGAAAAAAATGCGACATGAAAAAGACAACTTCATCTTTAAAATTAAGTCGTTTACCCCATTGTATATAAAAAAATGAAGTTACCACGGGGGGCTAATGAAAGATATTCTCTAATGATATCTTGTTTTTTTGTTTAAATTCAACTCTGCCTTTTAGGTTCCAACCAAGTAAGATGTTATCCAACACGTGCCAATGGCCGGCACATGATTGTAGAAGATGAAAAAGACGAGCGGGGCAGTGGGGTGAAAACTAGGCGCCTTTGAATTCAAGTTAAATCACTCGAATGTCGCATCAAAAACTTGATAAGCTCCAAAAATGACTATACAGTCTTTGTAAAGAAGATGTTCGCCTGAAATGTGAGACTCAGTTGCTGGGTACCACCACACAAAGTTTGAATTGCTTAGGTTCGTTTTGATTTGGAGGTTGCAAGCAGCCTGCCGCCACCTCGCTCCCTCAGTCCTGTACTCACGACTATGACCTTTCACCTCTGGTGTCTGGTGGCATGTTCCGGGTGTTTGCAACGCCATAAGCATAGTTCCGCTGATTCTCTCCTAATATAACCTTAATTTATTTAGTATATAAGTCAATTAGGACATTTTTCTTACTTCTCCCTTTTTCTCCCCATTTGCAATGAACTTAACGACGGTTTTGAGAAGGGCCTTGCCAATGGTCAGTCAGAATGTGTTTCATAATTTATTTATTATGCATTATGGTCAATAGATACTTAAAAATTCAAAACAATATTTTGTTTTCTAAAATGTATATTCTCATAACGACAAACCGGCGTATTACGTATATCTCATTTGGAAATTCAAACTTTTTCATATACAGTATATACAGTGCCGGATTTACCATTAGGCTAATTAGGCTGAAGCCTAGGGCCTCATCATTTATTGGGCTTCAAAACTTAGGAAAAGGGCCTCCCAGGGCTTGAAAAGGGCCTCCAAAGGGCTTGAAAAGGGCCTCCAACGGGCTTGAAAAGGGCCTCAAAATTGAAATAGCCTAGGGCCTCTCAATATCTAAACCCGGCACTGAGTATATACTCGTACAATTAACGATATACAGTAGCAGGGTCGGCGTGATGGGTGTGCGAACAGAGCGACGGCACAGGGCCCCGCGCATTCGGATTAATGAACCTATTGATAGAAGGGCCCCGCTTCATGTTTTCAGGAGGCCACGCATAATTAGTTTGCACAGGCCCCCGCAAAATATAGCGCCGGCCCTGACAGTAGCCTACTGTATTTAGAGACATCCGACGGACATTTAGTTTATACTAATTCTATCCCATCCTGGTTTTTCAAACTAGCGAGGGCATCTCAGTAAAATTCTTTTAACTGAATTGAGTATCACTCCTCTTCCTCGCCCCCCTCTGCACCCTCCTCCATCTTCTTTACTTGACCTTTGAGTGTTTGAGTCCTACAATTGTCAAGTCCACGTAGGAAATATAAAGTAAACAAAGTGATTTTTAAGTCATTTCCAAAATCGGTCCAGCTGTTAAAATTACTTTTAAATTTGCCTAGAAAGAGACGTTGTTTGCTATACAGGTTTCCCCAAAATTGAGCACCCCTTGCTCGCGTTTCACCAGTACGTATCTATATGCAATAACTTCCGTTTGGTTATTGAAATCGCATTGCAGCTACAATTACAATTAAATCACGCTTTAAAGCTGGACTGCAATCGGTGTAGGATTGACCTATAGGCCAAATAGTTATTACGTTGGACACCCCAGTTCTCCGGCTGCAGAGAAAACTATGACCAATATATCACCCTGTGTCCATTCAGAGGGACAAATGGGTACCCGACCCTGCCATAGGCGGGAAAAGGGTTAGGAGTTGCTTTTTACCCCAGTTCTCTTCGGATCACTGAAGTTAAGCAATGCAACCTCAGCTAGTACTAACATGGGTGCCCGCTTGGGAAAACTAGGTACTGCTAATACCCAAAAATCGTCACATTAGTGTAGTGTCTGTGGAGTTTCTGCATTACAATTATGCAGTAGACGGGGCTCTAATTACCTTGTAGTTGAAGGGCCCTAAAACACCAGGAAACAAACAATAGACCCGAGCCTAAGGCTCCGAAAGAACCTGGTGCTATTTTACAATTAAGCAGATTATAATAAATTAGGAACCTAATTTACCCTTTCATCCTAGGGCAGTGGTGGCGAACCTGTGACCCACTGTGCAATTTTAAGTGGCCCAAGCATGAACCATATCTAGTTTATCATCTCATAAACAACAGACGTGAGAGCAGGTTGTCCATACGCAGACCCGACCCTGCCACAGGCGGGATAAGGGTATTATGATAATGGTCTCTATTTGCTACTTTAGTAAACTTTATTCATTATTAATAATAATTGATTTTTATTCATTAAATTAAATACTGCTTGCCGCTGACCCGCGGACAACTTTTTGTTTATTTTTTTGGGTTATTGTGACCCGTCTTCTAAAAAAGGTTCGCCACCACTGTCCTAGGGGGTCATAGAAACCTAAAATCCTCACGGCGGACAACAGACTGTCCATTGTTTCACACCAGCCTCTCTCATTACGTTCTCTCCATAAACTCTACCAAATAGGTGATGAATTTCAACTTCTATACAGTTTTTGCTGCCTAAAAGATATCACTGGGGTGCCTCCGTAGGGTTCTCGATTGCAACATGGAATTTGTATGACATTTGATGAGCGAGGAACAGCAAAGCGAATTTCATTCTACCACTGCCTGGATGTCTAATGAGTATTTTTCACATTAAGGTGATGTGCAAATACGAAACCCCTTACTCTCACTATTTCACGTGCCAGTATGTGTCATTTGACATTTGTTTTACTGTACTTTCAGCATTTCTAACGAGTTATTGCAAGACGACAAGAAGAGGGGAAGGAAAAGGGATGGGAGAGGGGAAAGCAGCCAATAAATAATGACGCATGCATAGTAAAGTATAGCGAATAGTTGGAAAAAAATTTTAAAAGACATCGTGCGACCTTGAAGACGAACAGTATCCGGCTCAATCTACTTTTCTGTTTATTATTTACCTGTAACTGGGTTCCAACATCCATGATCCGATTCCTTGACACGTCTAAACGTTTGAGAGAAATCAAACTGGCGAAATCCTCTCCCTCCAACGAGTTCAAAGCGTTATCTGCCAATATCAAAACTTCCAGCTTAAACAACGGCGACAGGTAACGACTCGTGGTTGCCAGTTTATTTTGGCCTAAATTGAGAACTCGCAGGGAATGTAAGTGGACAAACGCCATAGGATGGACATTAACGATGTCATTGTTCATGAAATCCAATTCCAATAAGGAATTCATTGAATTGAAAAGACCATCTTGCACGTTGTCAATTCTGTTGTCACTCAAATTCAGTTTTTGAAGGTTAACGAGTTGGTCAAATGTGCCACCTTGGATGAACCGCAAACGATTAAAAGACAAATCCAGTTCTGTCAGGTGAAACAGGGTCTCGAAAGTCGTCGTTAAGATCATATCTATATTATTATGACTCAAATTCAACACTTGGAGAGATGATAGTCCAACGAACTGGTCACTTACGGATATCAGATCATTGTTATCTAGATACAGGTGGGTCAGAGAAGCTAGATGACGAAGTTCATGGTCCAAAGCGATCAGGCGATTTCCTGACAAGATTAATGTTGTTAAATTTGGGAAATATTGAACAGGTTGTTTGTCAGATGACAATAAAGATGTGGCCAACGTGTTGACATCTGAGAGTCCATTGTAGTTGTTGTTGTTGTTGTTAGCACTGCTGGTAGACAAATTTAAATGTGATGACAGGTTTGGCGACTGCAACAGGTTGACAACTTGCTTAATACGGAATTTCTCGAGTAAATTGTTAGCGAGATCCAGTTTCGTTAGTTTTCGCATGGGGAGTAAGAACCCTTGAGTGGAAACTAAACGGTTGTTTGACAAATTTAAAGTGGTCATCATTTTCAAATCATTGAAGGCATCTTTGCTGATGTTACTAAGGGCATTGTTCGACAAGTTCAAAGCTTGGAGACGTACTAGTCCTCGAAATGTCCATGCATGGAGAGTTTCCAATTGATTATCATCTAAACGAAGAAGGCTTAGCGACGGGAGATTTACCAACTCGTTTTCTAAAGACACCAAGTTGTTTCCGGTCAGTAATAACCATTCCAAGTTTGGAAGATTCCTAATGGATCCGTTTAATGTGGTTATATTGTTATTAGATAAGGCCAGCTGCGTGAGCTGCTCTCCGAACGATCCTTTGTGGATGGTGGAAATTGCATTATTGGCCAAACTGACGTAAAGAAGATTGGGCATCCCCACAAATGCAGCGTTTGGAATGGAAGTGATGTGATTGTCGGCTAAACCTAACGTATTCAGACGTAACAATCGTCTCAACGCCAAAACAGGTACATTTTCTAAAGCATCGTTTTGCAGAGACAGAAATTCCAGGTCGCCCATGTCGGCAAAGGCATTGTCGGAAATGTGACTCACATTACTGTGGTTAATATGAAGTCCACGTACTCTGATGCCTTCAAGTGTACGTTGCACCAACGTGGGGATGTTACTGCCGTTGATAAGTAGCCAGAGAGAATGGAAGTAAGTGCGTTCTTGTAAGCCGGATTTGAGGAGGCCCAAATCAGTGACATTATTACAGATTAAATGAATTCGCAGATTGTTTTTATTACAAATGCAGTGTAAACGAAGATCCAAGTGAGGACATCCAGATAAGCGTCGCACTAATGCAGAACTTATTTCGGGGTTTGCTGCTGCTACGACCACTGTCTCACTGTCATTCACCGATTCAACATCTGAAATTGGTTCTAATGACGGATGTAACAATCCCGAAGGCAAGCCACTAACACAATTCGTAGATGTGCATACAAACAACAACACACTTGTTAATAGAACTGATTGTATCATGTTGGTTGTAGAGGCTGCTGCGACTGATGATGATGATGGCACTTTGAAGAGTGATGATGGTGATGCTGAGGTTGAGGGAGATGTTGCTGATGAAGGTCGTTGATGCTACTGCTGCTGCTGCTGATTAATATGGGTCACAGTTATTGGACGCATCCTTCTTTTCAAATTAGTGCAAGGTTGTTTCCAAATAACGACAAAGATGAAATCTTTATACTTACGTCTCTAAAAAGATGTTTGAAACCTACGTTCATTCACAAATATAATCAAATGTAGGACGTTCACGTCACTGACAAAAACAAAGCATTTCAACTCGTAGACGTGTTTCACTTTTGGCGTGTTTATCGTCGTGGTCGTCGTCGTTGCGGTACCTTGAGTCTCTCAGATGGTGCCTGGACTGCCTTCAGTTTCCATGTTGTCTTCTTTCCATGGTTTATTCTATATGTCCGACTTTGAGCCGACTATACTGCTTGACTTTGCGAGAAGAAATGCTCCAGTTGAAGCCTGCCCTTGAATTTCTATAGGATCACGGACAGTTAAATAGAAAATGAGGGAGTGTGTGTGAAATACGTTTACTCACTGGCGAAGGCAACTCACTAAATAAGATTGGTCAAGATGTCGGCTCCTACAAATATCGCATAGACGTGATGAAATTTCCTTGACATTCAAGTGACGAATCTATTTTTTTTTTCATACATGACTATTTGGAATTTGACGTATAAAACGTAAAAGGTAAGAGGTGATTTTGTTATTGAAAGTATCCTTTTACGAAATCGGCTGTTGGTGTTGATTGCATCTGAAAGTTAATTAATTGAGAGTGAAGCAGTCACGTGATATTGCGGTTCTTGGCAGATCGGAATTTCTTTTCAGTAGAACGTTTGATGGTAGAATGGAATTCGCCGTCGACATTCGAAGTTAGTTGGTATTACGTAACACCTTTTTTGTACGACATATTGTAGTTGTTTTGTAAAATTACTCTCTTTTTTTTGCCCTATTGCAGACTTTAAACAGCAATAAATGCCAACATTAAAAAGAAAACGAGATAAACCGGATGAGTACAACCACGAGCACCCTTTTGAGTGAAATCTTTTCCAACCTTCAAAAAAAAAGAACAAGTGGAATGTTCTAATAAAATATGGACATTTTGGGTTTCATCAAGGTAAACTAGTAATTGCCAATCACTATTTTGGCGGTTTTCCTTCTCAACCTGTATTATAATGTCTTCCTTGTGGTAAACACCTTAACAGCTTGACGCCCATTCTCACCGTCGAAAGGTTTTCTTTGATGTTCATAGATATTTCTCACATGACTTCGTCAGAATGCCCACAGTTAATTAGATTTCATTTTATCCTCCTCTACTCTTTCTCTTCAGTGCGTTACATCTGCATAGTATGTAGCATAAAGTTGACGCAATCATTATGTCATGTCAAATCTATTAAAGGAGTAGTAGTATTCTATTCTACTTTTCCTTTATTTTATTATTAAAAGTTAACCCCGTTTAGCTATTGCACTTTTTGAGCTCGATCCACACGTCTTAGAACTGTCTCTACTCAGGTCCAGTCTTAAAATTTGCAGGGTCTCGAGAAAAATATTTTTAGGAAAGTATATGACGTAAGCTACTTTTAGTATGTTCACTGGTGATATTTTTGCTGAAAAAAAAGCCTTTTATTTAATGGAATTACTAAACACATTTCAAAATCGCAACAAATTAAATGATGGGCGTTGTGAAGTAGGACTCTCTTCTCATTTCTTTGTTGTTGTTTGTTTGTGTTTTAGGGCCCTTCAACTACAAGGTCATTAGAGCCCCCTCAATTCTTTGGACCTGGACCTAGGACAGTGGTGGCGAACCTGTGACCCGAACGTGAATCATATTGAGTTTATCGTCTCATAGTGTGTGTGTGGAGTGGACGGGGACCTGGCGGGCTAAATCCTGCAGACCCGACCCTGCCACAGGCGGAATAAGGGTATTATGATGATGTTCTCTATTTGCTACTTTAATAAACTAATTTATTCATTATTAATAATAATTTTTTTATTCATAAAATTAAATAGTGCCTGCACCTGACCCACGGACAACTTTTTGGTTCTTTTTTTTTTCGTGCTATTGTGACCCGTCTTCAAAAAAAGGTTCGCCACCACTGACCTAGGAGTTTGTTAGAGAATTTATCGATGATAATAATATAGATATGGAAGGAGGCAGAATGACATTTCTCTACCTAGAGCTTAGACATTTACAGTTGTTGCAAGTAAAATGATCGATCTCGTTTAAATTGTTTACTGAATAGATTCTCACACCTTTTAAGACCCTTTGCAGTTGCTTTTATTTAACTGTTACGAAAAGAATTTAACTAGTCCTCTATGCCTTGCAAAGCATCTTTTACACACCCTTTAAGACACATTTTTATAATTATTATCACTAGTTCTCACACCCTTTCCGATGCAATCTTTGTTCCTCTCCCTCTCTCGCTTTCTATCAACAATGAATAATCGGGTAATAATTTCTCTACCTAACAAATAGAATATGTAGCTAACACCCTCGATTCTTGAAAGAATGTGTAAAAAAGCATCTGTCTAATCGATCCCTGCCCTAATTTTTCCCACTAGCCAACACCTTGATTCTTAGTATACCTCAACTAAGGTGGAGAAGATTTATTTCTAAATTACACTGTATTTGCTGTTTGGCCGTGGCACCTGTTTTCTGACTTCGAAGATTTATCGATATTCTGGAAATTTTCCTGATATGGTACGTATAAATAACTAATATATTGACGTTAGCAGCACTACTTTAACAAATACTAGTAAACATTCATCAGGCGCAGTCAAGTGATAGGAAATGGTTTTGTGTGCCTCTGTGCCACATCACTTATTTCTCGGAATACGTCACAAATGGAGCAGAAATAGATTCTAGTAAGTAACGAGGTGTGCCTGATGGAACAGGAAGGCGGGTCATTTCATATTTAGCATTTTCAACATATGTATTTTTTTGCTCAAGCGAACGGACGTCTTTTAATTTCTTGTATTAAATTATTCATATAATAATTTCATTATTTTCTGATAATAAAATGTGGCGCGCTATAGTCGCCGCTGCTGCTGTCATCGGTCATTATCTATGTTGTTGTTCAAGAGCAATTTGAGAAGTAAAATTTATCGAGACGTATTAATTTGCTCCAAAACTCTATGACCATGGAATATTTTGATTTTTTTTTCACAGCTGACCACGACTGGTAGAAAGCAGATTATTTTATACCGATGCACCCATTATGAAATCACTCAATTCACTTAATTTCATCATCCCAAAGTTGTATGTTTGAAGGGGAGGGCCATGGCCTAAAATACCACCTTAGTTCATTTCAAATCCAGTGTTTTGGGGATTGAATGAATTTTCAGATGTCATAGCTGTCCCACTACGTTTCTTTATTAGAGGCCCTTATTATTAGTGGCTTTTTAAATACGTTGCATTACTTTCTTTCTACTTCAGCAATGTATAGGTTGTCTAGGTCATTTTTGTTTCAGTTTTCAACTATATTGCATTGCATTGATAATACCAACTGGAACTTTGATAAAATCTTTGTTACGTCAGATATCGGATGTTGTACAATGTTATCGTGTGTTAAAAAATGGTTTCAGATTGAGGGAGCAGGCGTTGATTAATCTTCTGAATTATTTAGGGTAGAATGAAGGGTTGGGAATGTAGACGTTCAGAAAAAAATATTAAGAGAGTTTGCACTCCTCTCTAATTTAGAAATTGACCATGTAATTATTTTTTTGTTTGAGTTTTGTTACGAGGGATTAATATGAAGACAAGTGATATTTAGAATTCAACCCCTTCTTGAGAAATTCCCGGATTCGCTGTAATTGCTGCTGACCTATGGCATAATACCTACTGACTAAGTCCATGTGAGTTTAAATGCCACTTCTGAAAATTACCAACGTAAATGACCAGATATGGTTTTATTTAGTGGGCCATATAGCAAAAATTTGAAGGGTTGAAATTATTCTTTAAATGTCAGGCACCTGGCTGAGAATATTGCACCATTTCATGTTTGCTTTTTTTGGATCACATTTCCTTAGAAGAGGGAGAGGAGGTACCATAGTTATTGACGACGCAGATCGCCAGAAAAATAGGTCGCCGACTATAAGATCATCGGACTTCATTCAAAAAGTCAACATTTATGAAAGTTTTGCAATGCAAAGAGTTTTTATGTGTGAATGTGTTGCTGTTAGTTTTTTTTTTTTAATTTGTAATAATTGCAAAAGTTTTACTCACAAACTATTGAATGAGTCAATGACTTTCAAAATTGGGGTACACAGCAAGCAGTAGTGAAATTAATAATTAATTTCAAGTTCATATTACTGTAGTTTGTACTTTTTATTTGCTGATACTTTGTTTGCCAGTGGCGGTATTAAAGGCAACTCTCAGCTCCCTCAGTTCCGTATTGAAAGGTTCATTTCCTGGGCAAGTGACTTTATACACCGCATGAAACTACCTCCCACTATCACAGAAATCTACCCAAGTAATTCAAGATCGCACCGGCCTGATGGATCAGGCACATAGGACTCAAGTACACTACAAATTGAGTTTTCGAGGGCCCTCTCAAAACTTGTCAGTTATTTCTGTAGTAGAATAAGTTTCTTTGCAGCTGGGAATTGAACTCTGGTCTCCTTTATTTTAGGTTGATAGATGGGTTTGTTTTTTTGTTGGTGCTTTAGGGCCCTTCAACTACAAAGGTTACTAGAGCCCCGTCCACTGCGTAGTTTTAATGCAGGCACTGCACAGACACTACGCTGATGTATTAGCAGTACCCAGTTTTCCCAAGCGGCCACCCATGTTAGTACTACCTGGGGTTGCGCAGCTTACTTCAGTTGTTTGTTGGAGTTTAAGGTCCCGTCAACTACAAGGTCATTAGAGACCCGTCCACTGTATAGTTCTAATGCATATACTGCACAGACACTACCCTAATGCGACGATTATTGGGTATTAGCAGTACCCAGCTTTCCCGAGCGACCACCCATGTCAGTACTAACTGGGCTTGCGTTGCTTAACTTCAGTGATCAGACGAGAACTGGTGTGTCCAACGCAATAAGCCGCTCCTGATAGATGGGAATTGGTGCCCCTAGATGAATTTCACGTGCAATTTTCTTGCATTTACTTGAAATATTCGCTTATTATGAGTGATTTTCATATCATATTTAAAAAATATCGTTTATTTCGTCATTATTTGTGTATTATAGGCTATGTGAAACAGGAAGATCGCCTGATGGACAGTTTCTTGAAATCGATCAAAGGCACGGCGAGTGTCATGAGAGAGTCATGAGGTAATCATGTATTACACAGTACTGCATATTAGTAATGTTTTACGAACCGATCCAACCCCTTCTCTCCCCCCTCCACCATTAAAGATTTTCAGTTTCATGTTAAAATTCACAGAGATCTTTTGGGACTTGTCAAGGCATACGTTCAACACTCGGTTCTTTCTGGGCTTCTGTCGGTTGAAGGAGATTGATAAACAGTATCTTATCGTCGGCAGGATCAAAGTCTGTTGGTCACTCTTAAGGTATGTGATAAAAACGGTATTTAAGAAAAAAAATACATCATTATTAAATTTCTATCCTTCATCATACATAGTACGCCACCTTTAGTCTTTATTTCCTCTCACCCCCCTCTTTTCTGTGTTTTTTACACCTCTGACCCATGATCATATGTCCACACATCCACATTGTGTATGTGGAAGAAGAAGAGAAACACTCGTCGTCCCCGTAGGCATCCTTCATCCCCCCAAAGACTTGTTAAAAATGTGACGCAAACTGGCCTGAGCTGTCTATAACTCAACAGGTGAAACAAAGGAATATTCTGAAAGTAACATTTTCTGGATTTAGTCAGGAATAGAACCATGTCACTCAGGTGTGATCTATTAACATCACCATGCCGTGAAGTACATTGAGAATAATGCGATGTTTTAGGCGGTAGATGTCCCTAGATCAAGTGAGGCGCGTGTAGAAACATTAGCTTTGTGGGAGAATGAAAAGGGTGCACCAGATTTCCGACCAGATCCTACTGCTGAACATCTGGCCTTGGGCGGACGTTTCGTTTTTCACAGGGGTAATCGATATACTGTTGTCGAATTTTGTTTAGGAGATTTTCTTACATGCATGGTCTAATCTGAAGTAGTGTTTCTAGGGCTGTGTCCAACATGTTTAGGAGTATGACGGGCAGCTTGTAAAATTTTTCTGGTGTGACCATGCAGTGCCACATGAGTACTATTTTTTTTTATAAACTTCAAGTTTGGACTAGTGCAGTGGTCATCAGCATTCCATTTGCTCCATCAATACCCCCATTCCCGGGTTGTACTCTTCGTACAAAAGCAACTAGCAACTCCTAACCCTTTTCCCGCCTATGGCAGGGTCGGGTACCCATTTGTCCCTCTGAATGGACACAGGGTGATATATTGGTCATAGTTTTTTCTGCAGCCGGTTGCCGGCCAAAGCTGCACCCCTACGCTTATTTATCGTCGGTCTAGTGTTCGTTGGGGAATGCTACCGACGCCAGGGGGCGAGCTCCTACACCTGGAAATTTTGCCTCATCTACCCGTTGCGTAGTAGAGAGGGTTCTTTTAAGTGCAAGTGCCATCATACACCCACACAGGACCTCGGTTTTACTTCTCATCCGAAAGAAGGCACACTCGCGGCTTCTCTCTCGCCCGAAAGAAGCCGACCCACCACGGCCCAGTATCGAACCTAGAACTACTGGCGTAGTTGCCGAACATGCTAACCACTACGCCACCGCGGCGGGTTTTACGTTGTACTCTTCGTACAAAATTCAAAATTCTACTGTTTCAATAGTGCCAAAATACCTCCTGTTTGTCTAGGTCGTTTTTGTTTGCCCAGGTCTCTTTGAGGTGGTATGGTCATGTAAGGAGAAGAGGGAAAGACTGGTTAGGTCCATGACAAGGATGCTGATTATTGGAAGCAGCCGGCATTGGGGAAGACCAAAGCAGATGTAAGAGCAGGTTGTAAGAAGCGATGTTAGGGGTGGATGGGGGCCTGGTCGAAGATATGTGGGGGTGGAGGGCCAAAACCCGCAGACCCGATCCTACCGCAGGCGGGATAAAGGATAATGTCTAGGTCGCTTAGTGACTGTGTGGTGCTTGTAGGTTTGTTCCCGGCCAAGCCGGATGGCTTCTTTAGGGAGCGAGATAAATCTCACGTGTGCCTTCATATGGATGGGAAATAAAAGCCGTAGTCCCGTTCGAGGTCACCTATATCCATATAGAACCTTTTCTATAAGGAATCACATATGTGGAGTTTGACCAGATTCTCGGGTGTAATAGCCAACCTTGCCATAATTAGGAACGTTCTTTTGCTCAATTTGCAAACCTTTATAGGTGGTCCTTATGCCCTGCCCTAGACACTGCCCATCAGAATATTTCACTACTACATTGGCTAGAATTTACCTCAAACGTTTTATTGCAGGTTCGATTCAATATACTGTAGGAATTCTTGATGTCATGATTGGAAACGGGTAGTTAAAGCAGACGCCCGCTGTAACGCAGGTGTCATACGGAAGACATTTGGAAATTGGTGAACTTTCAAGGTTAAATTCTCCCTGAACAGCCGGTATCGTTCAATTTGCCCTCCTTTCTGGTGGGAGAATACAACATTCTCTTTATGAATTGAGGATCATCATATATCGGGTACCAATTTGTCCCGCTGGAATCGGGAAGACACTGGGTGAACTGTTGGATGGTAGTTTTATGCAGCCGGCTGCCTACTTGCTGCCGGCCATATTTAACGTCAGCTTATTTTCTTTTCTAGGGGTTTTTTCCTTCCACCGACGCCATGGGGCGATCTACACGTCACCCTACTTACAGTATGTAGAAAGAATCTGACAACCAAGAACTCACAAATTCACTGAGTTACCGAGACAGATCTCATGAGACACCAAAGCGGGCGGCGCAGGAGGCCAGGTTCGATAATGGATCGAGGTGGGTTTGAACTCGTGAGAGGTCCTGAGTGCGTCTAACGTCGAATGGGAAGTAAAGCTGTGGTGTACGATGTCATTTGCACTTAAAGAAACGACTAGTTCGGCAAAATTCCCAGGTACATTGTTTGTTGGTGTTTTAGGGCCCTTCAACTGCAAAGGTCATTAGAGCCCCGTCCACAGCATAGCTCTTATGCAGAGACTGCGCAGACACTACACTAATGTGACGATTTTTCGGCATTAGCAGTACCCAGTTTTCCCAATCGGCCACCCATGTCAGAACTAGCTGGGGTTGCGCTGCTTAACTTCAGTGATCAGACAAGAACTGGTGTGTCCAACGCAATTCGCCGCTCCCTGCTAGGTGCAGATCGAAGTGGTGTAGGCGCTCGCACTGACGCCACTAGGGGGTGCGGGCCGCACTAGGTGACACCAATCGCAGCATGACAAATGGGGCGACACCAAAACAAAAGAAGGAAACCAAACAGAGGAGACAGAGCGGCCTCTCAATTCCGTTTTAATTGGTTTAGAACATACGGTATGGGCTGGTATACCAGGATGTTTTTTCCGGGGTGACACCATGGCGCCACCGCACTGGGTGACGTCAATCCTAGCGACGCCTCTGGGCGCTCGCCCTCGGGCTTCGGTAGCGGTAGTGTCCCAAAGAAGAGTAGAGCGATGATAAATAAGCAGAGGGAATATTAAGTTGGCAGCCGGCTGGGAAAAAAATGCCATCCAACTGCTTGTTCGTGGGTACTCGGCTCTGGCAGGGTTACTAGTAGTAGTAGAAATACCTATAGTTTAATCCAGGTAGAAATGATCTTTGTTTCTGTCTCAGTGATTGAATATTTGACTAGTGGAAACAGTTGTAGACTCATCCAGGATTTCTAAAATGTTTTAATTTAATTTTTCCCCTATTTTGGCTTTATATCTTCATTATTGTCATGGGTACGCGAATTTTTTCATGGGTGGACATGCCTTTGAATCCAGAAAACAACGGCAACCAGTGTCTGTACAATATCGAACAGCCCTTTTCTGTCTGAGGTACGCGTAATTGGCCGTGTGAGAAAAACCAAGGCGCTCTTGCATTGACCGTCTATTGCTATGAGTTTGCGTACTTCAAATATATTTCAAATCAGTGGGGCGTCACTTCAATGGGAGCACCTGATTCCTTATTTGTAATTCGTATTCTCAACTGTGGTGGCGCTGTGGTCATTATTAAATCATATTGCATCGTATCAGATCGATCTGAATCATTGTGACGTACAATATTTATTCTAATAAACAGCGCGCCGTTTAGTTTTCCAAAGGCTTTTTTTTTGTTGCGCCGTTATTTGGAGGGCGCTGTTTATAATTTGAGTTTTCTGGCTGCGTTTCTATCCGACGTACGTTACGCAATGCAGACGAATCGTGAACTGCACAGACGCACGCTTATGTAGGGAAAGATAACCAGGGTTTTGAGGAGGTTCATGGGGGATGGGGGTATGGAACAGCTAGCATAGATGGGCAGTGAATCCTTGACACAGCTAATGCACTTGGCCTCGCATTGGCAAACACATGGTTTAGAAAGAGGGACAAGCACCTAATCACATACTAGTCCTCACAAGGGATGTCACAAATAGATTTCTTTATGGTTAGAGAGCAGCATAGATCAGAGGTCTGAGATTGCTGGGCACTCCCCTGTGAAAATTTTCAAAAAGAAACTGGTCATAGGCTACTAATGTTAGAACTAGTAGTGAAAGCGGCAGGCAAGGCACACTCTTGGGGGATCACGTCAATTTGGCGCATGACAATTTGGCGTACGACAATTTGGTGTACATACACATTCGGCATATGGCAATTTGGCGTACGGAAAACTTTGGCATATGACAATTTGGCGTACATGCCGATCTCTTGGGTGCACACATTTGTTCAAAATTGCAACTGTCATAACCTGTGGCAGATCCAGGATTTTCGTCGGGGGGGGGGGTTAGCTAATACATGGGGTTGAGGTAAACCTCACATATTATGCAAATATAAGTTTATATGTGCATGGGAGGGGTTGCAACCCCAAAATCCCCATCCTAGATCCACGCGTGGGCATAAGTCATTGCAACGGTCCCGTGTAACATAGTTGGGTTTGTTTGTGTTTTAGGGCCCATCGACTTCAAAGGTCATTAGGGCCCTATAACACAGTTATGGTAGGCATTCATTGTTCTATTACCTTGCAATGACTGTTGAAATATGTTGTTATGACCGTTGCAATTTTGAGCAAATTTGGGCACCCAAGAGATCGGTATGTACGCCAAATTTGTATGTACGCCAAATTATATATGCGCCAAATTGTCGTACGCCAAATTGACGTAGACCCCACTCTTGGAAAGGAGTGCAGGTCATCAGGTGGTGGAAACTACCCACCAAAACAGAGGAATTTATACAAGAAGTGCACAGTAGACTGGGATTGGGAAGGAACAACGGACGTCATGTGGGACATGGTTGCCCAAAAAAATTAGAGCCTGTGAGAAAGCCATCTTGGGGCATGGTAGAGTGGAAGGCACACTTCTGGGTAATAGGCAAACGTGGTGATGGAATGAGGAGGTCAAAGCAGCCATCAAACAAGAGAAGGCTGCTTTCCACAGGTGGCAGGAGAAAGGGTGCCTTTAGTAGGGTGTCGGTCATTCACATTAAGGTCAATTTTTAACGTTGAGTTTCCTTTCTTGTAGTTTATATGTTCTGTGGTACTTGACCGACTACACCATTTCGTAAGTGACGACTTTTGTGAAAAATTAGGTATTTTAAGCGTAATGGTGTGTTTAGTTCCAATTCTCAACTCTGGCGGCGCTCATATTATGTTGAATTTTTCAACGTTAAGTGTCGCTTCTGTAGTGATATGCTCTGTGCTTCAAATGTGTAGCTTGTAACTAGTAATTCAGTAATCGAGAGTTTGTTTAATTTGTGTTATTATTTTTATTGTCAATGTATAATTTTTGAAATACGATTATGCAGAGATCTTTCAATTGTCGTGACAATCTTATGTCAGTTATTCGGAACTTAGATTCAGCGTCAAACTCTACTTCAAATTGTCAAAATTACAAATTGGGAACGACAAGCCTCGTTGATACCCTGTGCAATACAGATGAGGTAGATATAGATTTTATTATTGACCATAATGTGTTGTTAATATAATGGTAATTCTCACACAAAAATAACACACTTGTGATATGAACGAGTTACAACTCGCAATTTCTTAATAGTAGTGCATGAACGCCTTTTATTGAGTAGGAATTAAAGATGGTAGGTCCGTAGGTCCTTTTCCCTGCGACAGTATTGGGCCCAGTATTGTTGTCTCATAAAACGGTTAACCGTTAAAAACCTCATTAGTATCATACCTTTGATATCAAAATTTAATAGTAACTTCAAATCTACAGCAATGCTACTTTTGTTTTTCAGTTTTTTTCAAAAAGCGTCTTTCAACCAGGATTTGAACAGCAGCACTCTATTCCGTCTACAATAGTGTCGAAACGACAACTCAGAAAGCAGCGGAGAGTGAGTTATACATGTAAATAAGTGTCATATTTGAATTTTCTGTCATTAATGTTACTAATTACTGAATTACAGTTAGAGAGATTTAAAACAAGGGGCAAGAAGTGGTTCGATATGCCAGCTCCAGAAATAACTGATGAAATCAAGAAGGACTTACAAGTTTTGAAAATGCGAAGCGGATTAGACTCAAAGCACTTTTACAAAAGGAACGATGGCGAATATTTGCCAAAATATTTTCAGGTATTTCCTCAGTCTGAATTTCATCATCCTATTTCATTTATTTTATTCGTGAACTTAGTTTGTGGTGCGTTTTTCGTGTTACAGATCGGAACTGTGGAGGACAATGCTGCAGATTTCTACCATTCTCGTATACCAAGGAAACAACGCAAACGCACTTTGGTTGAGGAATTATTGGCAGATGCTGATTTGAAAAAGTATGGTTTGCTATTTTTATTTGTTATAATAGTGATTTTCAGTTCAACATTTGAGACTTGTTACTCATCATTTCATGATCATGTCATCAGTATTTTAACATGAGTAATATTTTTTAATAGTCGTAATAAGAAGAAGTTGGCTGTGATTCAGGCGAAGAAGAATGCTCAGATTCTGGCCAAGAGGAGGGCACGTGCCCGCAAAGCTCGTCAAAAGAAAGGATCAAATAAGAAAAAGAAGTAGTTGTAATAATAATAAAGTGGTATCGACAGAATTATTGAAATAAAGCTGTTTTCGCAAAAGTCGTTGTGTAGTTGTCAAATAACCCGTAGCTGGAGCGTCTTTGCTTTGTTGAAGCCACTAACATGGCGGCTGTCCGAAGTTACATCAACAATGTGGGTCCACAATTCTTCAATAGGTAGGAATAGTTTTAAAATAATTGTATACATTTCTTGAATGGTGATTAATTACTATTGGCACGACGTTATTCAGACGTGATGTATTCATGTTCATTACTGTAAGAGTGTTCTGAGGTGTTATGTGTTGTGAATGTAGCCCGGCTGGAACTACAATTTCATCATTTACATGTTTTAGGTTAGCCAATGCAACGACATCGTGCAGAACTCAAGGAAAATTTCTATGTCGTTTTAAAAGTACTAGTCCAATCGTTAATGGAGTTGGATCCGAAAATGTCATACAAGTGCCACTTTCAAAAGCGGTACAGGGAATACCGAAACCCATCTATGCCACAGTGTCGGAACAAACTCATGAAACGAAAGTTACGACGTTATCCAACGGTCTAAGAGTTGCTTCGGAAAATAAATTTGGTCAATTTTGTACTGTTGGAGGTGAGGAAATGCCTTTTAGTTGGTTGTTATTTCGTAGTGTTTACTTCAGCTGTGTTTATTGCTTAGGTTTGTATAACCTATTGATTGCCAACTAGTTCATTGCCTATATGTAATAACAGTACATTTCAGATGTAGTAGGCCCTACTTTAATGTATGCTAGTGCGTTGTTTAACCGAAATTTACTTTTTTTTGTAGTTGTTATCGATTCAGGTTCGCGGTACGAGGTCGCTTACCCTAGTGGCGTTTCACATTTCCTAGAAAAATTGGCTTTTAACGTGAGCTTCAACGACTTGAATGATTGAGAGTTTGCTGTTTATTAAAGTATTAATGATATCTCATTTTATAGTCCACCGTGGAATATAATAATAGAGATGAAATTTTCCAAGAATTAGAAAAGCATGGCGGAATTTGTGATTGTCAGACTTCGAGAGATACGACCATTTATGCAGCTTCAGCCGTTAGCACAGGCCTAGATCCTGTTGTTAGACTTCTGTCCGAAGTAGTTCTAAGACCACGATTTACAGATCAAGAAGTAAATATAGGTTTTTTGTATTGAATCGATCACAATTTTATTACCATTTCATATTATGTAAATCTGATTGGCATTCTTTTTTTTCTTAGGTCGATGATGCCAAAATGGCTGTGACTTTCGAATTAAATGATTTAGAACTCAGGCCAGAGCAAGAACCACTGCTAACGGAAATGATTCACGCAGTAATGAACGTTTCCTTATCTCATCTTCATTATTCAAGAAATGAAATGTTGATCATTGTTGATGGATTTTTGACTGTTAGGCATCTTATAGAGGAAATACTTTAGGTTTGCCAAAGTTTTGCGACCCCGACAACATTGCTTTGATAAATAGCAAAATATTGTACACTTACTTGAAGAATCACGTCACTCCTCATCGTATGATACTTGCTGGAGTTGGTATTGAACATGAAAGCTTAGTAGAAGTTGCCAACAAGTAATTATTACACCTCCATTTCGTTTTAACAACTCTAAGATAGTAATTTTGAAAGTTTATGTAATATTTTCTAATAATATAAAGGTATTTTGTTGAAAAGCAACCTATTTGGGATACTGAAGAAGTTAAAAATTCTCTTTTGAAACCCTTCCCACAAGTAGATACTTCAATTTCGCAATTCACTGGAGGTGTAATTCAGGTGACATAACCACATTTAAAGGTCCCTGCTGGTTGGGAAATTGTTTCTAGAGGCTTATTGTACTTTGGCTTGTCATTTAGACTGAAAAAGATTTGTCGAACGTTAACCCAGGACCAAGCCCAATGCCTGAATTAGCACACGTTGTTTTGGGCTTGGAAAGCTGTTCTCATCAAGAGTCTGATTTCATTCCGTTTTGTGTCCTCAACATGATGATGGGCGGCGGAGGCTCTTTCTCAGCAGGTGGACCAGGCAAAGGAATGTATACACGACTTTACACTAACGTATTGAACAGGTAGACAACATTGAATAAAAAATATTTGCGACAATGTCATTAGTACATCAATTAATAATTGAGACATCCTCTCCATTAAATTTGGTTTTAGGTACCACTGGATGTATAATGCAACAGCATGCAATCATGCTTATTCAGACAGTGGAATATTTTGCATTCATGCCAGTTCACATCCATCTCAAGTATTTATCTTTCTTTTTAAGAAAATTTATCATTATTATCGATTTTGTAACTGACCTTGAAATTGTTTAGCTAAAAGAATTAGTTGAAGTCATTGTTAGGGAATTCAGCAACATGGCTGGAGAAGTTGGATTGGTGAGGAATCACTTGCATACACCGGTTTTATTTAAATCCTCGAAGTAAAACAATTGATTATTTTCCTTTACAGTCGGAACTTAAACGAGCAAAGACGCAGCTCCAGTCAATGCTTTTGATGAACTTAGAATCACGTCCAGTAGTTTTTGAAGATATTGGACGACAAGTTTTAGCAAGTGGACAGCGTAGGCCACCGCAGTATTACATCGATGAAATTGGTAACACTAAAGACACCTGCTTTAAATTATGCTCTTTAGTTTCGCAAGGTATTATTTACTCCGAATTCATTTTTATTAGGTAAAATTACTGCTGAAGATATCAAACGAGTGGCTCTTCGAATGCTGAAAAGTAAACCCGCTTTAGCTGCTTTAGGTAACCTTAAAAAATTGCCTTCATATGAAGAAATTCAAGAAGGTCTTCATAATAGGGAAGGGAAAATGCCTCGTAAGTTTTCAATATTTCGGTAATAAATGAAACTCATCCGTATGACAGTCAGACTCAGTTTCGTCGTGTTAGTATAAAAATTTAGTATTCTTTTTTGAGATTTGATTAGACCATTACAATACATTTGGTCTATGATGACGTTTTTGCTTTGGAGATTCTACTTTTTATTTATCATTTTGTTTTTAGGAATGATACAACTTGAAAAACATAAATCTTTATGAAACTAATGAAATTTACGTGTAGCTCCTAAAAATTTTTTTTTATAAATGTCGCATCCTAAAAGTGTGGAATTTCTCTGGATCATTATGCAAATAAATCGGCATACGATATCTAAATAGTAATAAATAAGAGAAGAAATCTTGCACAGAGATATTTTTTTTTAAGTAATCATACCATTCTTAGACGATAGATGCAAAATTTATCCAGAGCAATATCTGCTGCTGAAAATGGTCAGTCATTTGAACGACTGGTTGTTGAAGACGTTCATCCATGAGGTAACCACAATGGATCCTTTAGTTTCACAGTGCCCTCAGTGAGGGACAAATATTTTGAAATGATAACTGTTTCCTACCAAGAGGTCATCTGACTGGATCCTTCAGGCGATTGCCCCTGCACGACATAAAAGGCAATCTAAAAGGCCTGATGTCTGGTTAGCAGCGAATCACGTTGAAATTTTTGTTCGTATGGTCCACCCTCAGTTCTTTAGCGTATTTCAGTTCATTTTTTAACTGGTTATTTGGGATTCCTGGGTTCTACTGAAGGTGTAAGAGTTACAGGCACTTCTCAGAACGATACAGTGATACCTCGACTTACGAATTTAATTCGTTCTGTGACTGAGCTCGTAACTCAGATTGCTCGTATGTCAAATCATTTTTGTTCATAGAAATCAATTGTGATGCCTTTAATCCGTTCCAGCTCCTCAAAACACCCTATATGCATTGTTTAAAAACATTATGAAAGATATATCATTGATTTTTGCTTGTTTTCCCATGCTATAATTCCTGCAGTGCTACGCCGCATCTTCAGAACCTCCAAGCCCACGCACTTTCCAAGGGACAGAGTCTCCTCCATCACTGCCACTTTTGTTATAATCCTTTGATACCCCATTCAGACCCAGCCTCAGAATACAGATTCTTACATGCAGAGGTCACGGTCTTTCTTGTAACACCCTGCCAGGCCATATCTATAATTCTGAGGCTCTGTCACATCAAAGCAGTAATAGAATATGTGCTTGGAGAAGAATTTCATGAAATTAGAATTTGCCTGCTGATTCTTTGACTGCAGGATAGGAAGTGTCTTCAAGGTTTGATGGGTGAGCAGATACATTATCCAGGATGAGAAGGGCTTGCAGGGGTAGATAATTTTCTTAGAGATTGCTAATTATTGGTGGTGTGTGAAGCTCACTTGGAACTCAAAATTTTGGCTCACACCTCAAATCAAATTGACCAAGTGACAGCTCGTATCTCTAATAACTCGTAAGTTAGGGCACTCGTAAGTCGAGGTATCACTGTATAAGAATTTCGAACCTTGCTAGATAACGTACTAGAACGTAGAAAAGCAAACGTAAGTAGGTTTTTATCAGGATTCCAGTAGCGAAATCAATTGAATCATGGTTTCAAGATGTGAAATCGTTATCTGGGTGCAGTTTGTAATTTTAGTTACTGCAGAGAAAAATGCCAACATCCTATTTGTAATTCTTTCGTTCATTGTACTTTTTTCCACCATAGGGTAAGCATTATACTTTTTTTCAGCATCATTCATAAACATAAATTTGTGACTGCAGAAGTAAAAGAAAACCCTTAGGGTTCAGAAATCCATCCATTCGTGTTAGCTATGAAACGATTATTTTACTGCAATTTAAAACATTAGGTCGTTTATCTTTCTATGTAATTGTCTATTTTCGCCGACCCCATTATTATCTTAGGACATCAAACGATTATAGTGACACTGAGGAAAAGCTTTGCTTTCACAATCACCAGGTACAGTAAACATAAACGGCACTTGTGTTTCTTATTCTGGTTTACTGTCTTAAATTTACAGCTAAGCGACATTTTTTATACCACACTCTGAAGAACGAAAAGTCACTTCATGGTTAATAAGAAAGCTCTTAGTGAAGTTATCTCCCGCCTACGGCAGGTTCTGGCACCCATGAGTGGCAGAAGACTAAGCAGAAACAAGGCATAAATAGTTGAGTTAAAACAAGTGGACAGGCAAGCGAACGGGTGTTGGACAGTGGCTTTGTTTGACTGGTTGCTGACCACAACCATTTTAGCCGTCCCCTACAACATGCAGGGAAACAGTGGGCTTTTTGTATTCTATGCCATAGCCCGGACAGAGAAAAAGTAAGTAAAATTATACGTATATCAAGCAGTTTGTGACCGAATTTGAGACGAGTTCAGTCACAGGCCAGCTTATGCCAAAAACAGCTGCATGCCATAATGCTATCTTTAAAACATTAGGCGATCCACCCACCTACAGTGTCTATAGTACTGCCTGAGGAAATAGCCCTTCAAGGATACCTTACAATTTGGACTGGCAACGCCCTTCGTAATGAAACAAATAATGATCTTTGTGTTCATAATGATACAACGTCTTAAGTTCTAATCCCTAGTTATGAAATAACATTTTGGCCATCGAAGACAATGCTCCTAATAACAGACCGAAAGTTGAAACTCCATCTCCGACTCGAAGTCATTGACAGTAAATCTTAGTTACCCTTAAAGTTAACGCAGTAATTTAAGCTAGGTGCATTGGATAGTGTAAAATAACTTTTGAAATCTGATCCAGACTTGCGTTGCCGCCTGGGAAAAGTGGGTAGTGCTAATACCCAATAATCGTCGCATTAGTGTAGTGTCTGTGCAGTCTTTGCACTGGAGCTGTGTAGTTGAAGGGCCCTAAAACACCAACGAAATAAAAAAATAATAAGTAAAAACCGTGGCTCTGTGTGTTGATGTGGGGTGTCTCTTGACATAGTACCACTGGTCCTTAACAGGAAGCGATTTGGCTATCTGAGGACCTAAGGATTCCGCCATCGGCAGGGGCGGGTCTGCGGGTTCTCGCTCATCTCCCACCAAGTCCCCTCCACTCCGCACACTACCATGTCTCTCAGTAGGATCTGTTCCCATGTCTGCTTAGGTTTTCCCCTTTTTGTTGTTTGTTGGTGTTTTAGGGCCCTTCAACTACAAAGGTCATTAGAGCCCCGTCCACAGCATAGTTCTTATGCAGAGACTGCACAGACACTACACTAATG
This sequence comes from Trigoniulus corallinus, assembly GCA_013389805.1. Lineage (NCBI taxonomy): Eukaryota > Metazoa > Arthropoda > Diplopoda > Spirobolida > Trigoniulidae > Trigoniulus > Trigoniulus corallinus. The sequence continues at coordinate 16,114,546 of JAAFCE010009109.1, forward strand.
CGACGATTTTGGGGTCTTAGCAGTACCCAGTTTTCCCAAGCGGCCATCCATGTCAGTACTAGCTGGGGTTGCGCTGCTTCACTTCAGTAATCAGACGAGAACTGGTGTGTGCAACGCAATTCGCCGCTCCCAGGCTTTCCCCTGCCCCTTTCGCTACCCTCAACCTGCTTCCCCATAATGGCCTTGACGGGCTCCTCATTCCCTCTTCTCATTACATGGCCCTACCACCTCAAGAATATGTCAATGGGATACTACAGATGAAAAATATGTAACGTGGGGATACAGCAGCCAACCTTTACAAGGATCGAATCTAGATACACTGGGGCCTCCTCTCGTCGGCCGTAAGTCCCCACTCATAAGACGAGGCCGACGCTTATAATGATATTAATTATATCATTCCGTCGCAAATCAGCAAACTATCTTCATACCCTTATCCCGCCTGTGGCAGGATCGGGTCTGCGGGTCCACTGAACATGCTCTGACTGGGGGTACCCCAGCCAGGCGCTTGTTGGAACCCGCAGGAAATATTGGCTTTGTTGTCTGCGGGGGGGGGGGGGGGGATGCCGGTCAGCAAACTATATTGATCGTAATTCCAATAATTAATAAGTCCTAGTTTTGATGCTCTTTATAATTATATTTGCTAATCCATTCATTTTAGATTTATTTACAGCATAGTGTATGTGCATATACTATACTGTATATGAATACACAATAAGTGATTATACGGAAGGAAAGGGATTGCATTTATTCCAATACAAGAAAATATTGATACTGTCATGCTTAAATTAATCTTGAATGCATAAGAAATTAACACCAATCAGTTAAATTTAAGTGAAATTGAATTGCGGAAGCTGAGAACGAATATCGAACCGTCATCATGTACCTGAACATCCCCAGCTTGAAAGAGATGGGAATTGACCAATCATAGAGGGTGACAGACGCACGTGCCTATGACGTCATATGTTGTATTTGTTGCCTGCAAGTTGAGCGTCGGATCAATGGTCTTGACTGCCTTGGTGGCCATAGGGCGCGTAAGTCAGTATCGTACCGAGTGAACCGTACTTATCTGTGATCGCGATTCATTGTATGCAGTTATTGACTTTGGCAGTGGGTTGGTTAGGGATTTTGACGTGTGGCACTTTTAGCTTGACTTTTAATTCCGATACTTTCCCTTCGGTTTTAACTGGCGTTATATAATTGCTATGCGAATGGCCTCATGTTGACGGCATTCCGGCACTTGAGTTGTCATCACGTCCAACGTCCCTAGTTGTAGTCCTTTAAAAGTTAGAGAAGAGGTTAGTCACCTGCGGCCGTTTTTCTTATTCATTTGACAGCCAGACGCGTCATCACTGTAAACATAAGATCAAGGAAAATAACTGTCGACAATTCCAATTTGCCACCAACACCGACGTCTTTTTTTTGTCTTCCTCCTGAAAACTCCATTAAAGAATTTTTTCTTTTTCGGAATTCGATTTTCGAATGCGTCTTCTGACGCCATATTTCTATCTGACGATCGACACACCGACGCGTCCAGGAAAGTCGGATCCATTTGGTAACTGACTGACGGCGGTTTAGTCGTTGCCTTCGGTTGACAAGCATTATCAAATTATGGCTTTTTAGCTGTAAGTATACTTAATTTTATTCGTTTTATTTATTACGTAAATCATAACTCGATTATACCAATAATTTGTTCGATCAAATGGAATGCAGTTACGGCGCGCGCAGCAGAACATTTAAAAATGTTCTTTATTCTGCGAAGTAAATTGTTCTTACGGTATTCCTATTGAAGTTTGATTTTATAAAAAGTGACGGGTAAGACTATTAATTAAGAATTGCTATGATTTATTTGAGAAATGTACGAACTTCGATATTGACTTATTGCATTCCGATGTACTACAGCTTCATTGAGAAGTTCACAAGATGCCCTATACGTACCGGTAGTTAGGTAAGTTGATTTGCAATGGACGCTTAATCTGAGTAAACTGCTATCAATAATAGTTAACGACATTTAAAAGATCTTAAGCTAAACACAATATTGCTTATGACACTGTCACAAAAGCGAAGAGAAACGTTTAAATTCATATTATAACTGCATTGTAGCATAGATTGGTTTTACATTGTGAAAACGTTGCCTTTGTAGAAAGGGCCGAATGTCGCTAAAATGGATAGTGTTCATCATGAATAGTATTAATATTTCATTTTAACGACTCAGTGAGTATTATTGATGTACGGTATGAAATTTTTAAAATCGTTTCATTGTTTTCGGTAATATTTAAAAGGAAAAGAAGAAGCCTATAAGTTCTAAGCCTTAACGTTCACTGCTTCCGCTTTAGGGCACTTGTGATGATATGCAGTACGACAGGAAATGTAATTGGTTTATCACAGTCTTAAATACATTCCAGATTAGGTCCTTAAGATTACAAATTAAATCATCACTGCACTTTATTAGCAGCTGCACCTCATGACGGAGATATTAATTAATTATATTATTTCAGATTTATATTTATACTACACGTCCGGTTTTCAGAGATCCTCTTGTCTGTCATACGGTGGTATAACTGAAAGGGCGAACTATAGGCCTATAAATCTTTCACTATTTTTTTCAAGATTTATAGGTTTTGAAAGGCTGAAATTTAAACCTAAAAGAGGACTCAAAGGAATTTTATAAAATATTATTGCTGAACTGTAACAAAACTAGAAAATTATGTTTGTAGTATGGACGTGCTTTGTGATGGCTACCAGGAAATGAACTGACGGGCTCAGGTGCAGTCGGATGGGCTAGGCAGAAGTTACGGTGAGCATTGTCGAGGGCGGAAACCTCTTTGCACCTATCCTCAATCCAGGTTCTTAACTTACAAGTGTCGGCCGTACTCTCCGAAAGGGGTCTCCACTTGCCACCGTTCATCTCCACTATTGTAAATTTCGCAGTTTCCTAAGCTATATGACGTAATAGTACTAATAGAAATGTTGAAGAGCCAAATGACCGCTATAGCAGTGGAGTGGCCCCCAATTAAATTTATGTCAACTATTATGGCCACTAATGAAGTTTTAAGTCTCCTATAAATTCCTTAACAATTATAATCAATTTTACACTGTTGTAGTTGTATGCCACGCGGATGGTCATTTCAGGCAAGAGCTTTGGTGCAAGGCAAAACAGCGGTCGTGTAGAATGGGGTTAGTTACTCTTCATTCAGGTGACCTGTTTCATTCAAAGATTGGAAATATGACTCCAGTATCACACTCAGGGTCGAACCCACACTTTCGAGATCGCCTAGCCCCAAAAATGTCATCGTTTGGTACGGAAACCGGTATATATTGTGGTCCAATTGACGTGGTAAATGTAAGTTTGATCCACGCCAAAATTCTGCTGAAAGGACATTTTGTCAGCAGAACTTAAGAGACAATGTCCCGGTTTGGGCAGGCGAGTATACTAATGTTTCAGAAATGGGATCGACGTGTGCATCCCGAGGTATGTCTGCAATCTCGGGAGGTGGGCAAGCAAGAACCCCTTTTGCAGGGATCTATGTCAGCAGGACTACATTAAACGTTCTTTAGGGCACTCCACCGACGCCAGGGGCGAGCTCCTACACATAGGAAATTTTACCTAATTACTCGTTGCATAGTAGAGAGTGGTCTGTTTTACGTTCAGGCGACATCGTACACACGCCACACGATTGGATTCGTTTCACAGGTTGGGGATTTAGCCAAGCAGCCATAACAGGATGAACCCTTAAGAGGCTGCTCGCGGGAGAAAAGGAGGGTTGTTGTTTGTTTGTTTGTTGAGGCGTAAGGTCCCGTCAACTACGAGGTCATTAAAGACCCGTCCACTGCATAGTTCTAATGCATATACTGCACAGACACCACACTAATGCGACGATTCTTGGGTATTAGCAGTACCCAGCTTTCCCGAGCGACCACCCATGTCAGTACTAACTGGGCTTGCGTTGCTTAACTTCAGTGATCAGACGAGAACTGGTGTGTCCAACGCAACTTGGCTGCACATTCCCTTGAGAACACGGCTTCACGTTTCATCTGACTAATTTCAACCGCGGGCCACATTAAGTAACTCATAACCCTTTCCCCACCTGTAGCAAGGTCGGGTATCCATCTTACTATGTTACGCTAACGGGTTTCTCCGGAGAGTAGGTCAATTAGCCATAACAGGCCAAATCCTATGGAGGCTGCTCGCAGGTAAGGAGGAGGTGGGTTTAGGGGATGAGGAGAGGGGAAATTTGCAACCCCTATGCTTAGTTATCGTCATGTTGGGGCACTCCACCGACGTCAGGAGGCGAGCTCCTCCTACACCTGGGAATTTGGCCTCATCTACCCATTGCATAGAGACGGTTCCTTTACGGGCAAATGACACCGTATGCCACGCGGGGCCACGGGTTCACTTCCCATCCGACGGAAGGCACACTCGGGGCCTCTCGTCCGAAAGAAGCCAACCCTCCTCGATCTAATATCGAACCTGGAATTTAATGGCACCTTCAGCGCCATTGAGGCGAGACTTTTCCAGTAGTTCCCATGTGAAATAAATCCTTTAACAGTTATTGCGCACAGCACATAACCCGTCGAGGGCCGCCGTGTTGCACCTGTGATCTAGAGCAGGGGTGGCCAACACGTCGATCGCGATCGACCGGTCGATCACGAAGCCAGTTTTGGTCGATCACTCGCGATGTGTTGACTTAACATCCGCCTGGGTGACGTAGTGGCTCAGTATTTCTAGGTCTGCGTCAGTGGTTCTAAGTTCGATACTGGACCGATGTGGGTCCAGTATCGAACCTCCCCCTCCTCACTTTGACTACGCCTATGACAAGAAGTCGATCGCGACACTTTTTTAAGATAAAAAGTCGATCGCGACACATTTTTGAGATAAAAAGTAGATCTTATGTACACAAAAGTTGGCCACCCTTGATCTAGAGGGCTTCGAAAATGAAGTCAGCATATCCGGATTAACGCCAGCCTCTCTACTTAGAAGACTAATGGACAGGAATGATATTGACCGAGTTGTAAATTTCGTTTCCGTGTAGTAAGGGTTATTTTGCGTTGTATAGTAGACAACTTGGTATCCTCCGCCTGGGGCTACTGTACTCATTCTGTTTCGGGAAGCGAGCTTGAAATTTTATGGCTTCTCGCCTGCTTTCCCCAGTAGTGTAGAGCATCGGTTTTCAAACTGTGTTCCGCGGAACCCCAGGGTTCCGCAATACATCTCTGGGGGTTCCGCGAGTCAAAATGAAAATTCGTAGCGGCAAGATATACTTTTCTAAAGGTGGGATGGGGTTCTCATAGTTCTAAGGGTTCCGTGAGTCGACAAAGTTTGAAGACCACTGGTGTAGAGGGACGTCTCGTTTCTACCCTGAACTGTAAAGGCACTCATGTCCTCCAGCCTGCCAATGCAGAGGCTTTTCCATCCACACCGACAACGCACTCTATAATTGGGCAGTGGTCATTCTGGATCATATTTAACGGCCTTAAATATTTGAGAGTGGGTAACGAAGATTGTAAAATTTAGTATTGTTGACCTAAGTAACCGGAAGAGTGATGTCCATATTTGTTCATACCAAATTCGGTCATTAATTAGTAGTTATTAATGACCAAAATGACTGGCCAGCTCAGTGATGTGGCTACAATGGAATGCTTCTTACTGCGCAAGCTCACTAATAGATGACCGGAAATTCATCTTCGAGTTTGATTTCGTCTCCCCTAAACAATATCCATTTACCCTCAATCCCGTTCGAAGTGATGCCACTCTGTTGCCGGCTTTCGTAGCTCAAATGATCTGTTAACTATTCTCAGGTAAAATGTCTAGGTCAGAAAAATTTCGGAGTGTAGCGGCTCGCCCCCTAGCGTCGGTAAGTTGACACTGAATGTGAAATGCAGACGTTAAGCGATCCTCCTTCACCTCTTTGTCACCTCAATCCGCCCCGCCTCCTCCTTTCGTTCGAAATCCATCTAAGCATTGAAAGCTGTTAGCGCAGGTGTTTCTGATTGGTTGAGCCATCAACCAATGATAAGGGGTTTCATTGATTCTGAGTTGTAATTGGACAACGTGTTTGCTTTATTGTGATGAGTGACGTTTGACTGACGTACGCGTCGTCAAGTCTTGCATAGTGTATAGGGGGCGGGCAGTGCATAAAACATTACACGCGAGGCAAAAAAAAATTACAGGGTGGCTCACAGTGTTGCGGTGTACCTTGATCTAACTGATCCTTGCTGAGACATGTGTCGACCAAGCACGAAATTAATTGAAATGAACCTACTTCTTAATTGTAATCGAAAATGAACGTAGAAAGTTCTGTCCATCTCGCAAAATGATTACGATAAATTGCCGAAGGGGTTTTAGCCAGATTTCTGGTCTCTTTATTTGGTCAAATTATGTATGTTTTGGGAATGCCACTTGGTCCTATTCCAGTCGTGTGTGAAATGGCATGTGTTTTACAAAAGATGAATGGATAAACGAGTGGAAATCTGGTCTGCCCTAGAATCCCGTTATGCCCCCCTTTAATGGCTTTTTTGAAATACACCAATGTATGAAGTGATTGCCTGATAGCTGAGGTCACACTTAATATGTTTAGGCGTGTCTCAGATTTTGCAGACAATTGCGTAGATGTCAGTTATTCTTAAAGACGTGATTAAGGCCATCTTCTTTACACTTTCGTCTTCCTCTAAACTTGTATTTTGAACTGATCAGCTGACGGACATGGCTATGGCTGTCATATTTATTTGAATCCATCCTTGATCTACGTAGAATAGGAAATGACCTGTGAGATGTTGAATGGGAAGAAGCTGAGCAACTGCACGTGCACCAGTCTCAGGCTGTCGACGTGGTTGCCAGTGGTGCCAGTTAGAGGTGTTTAGGCGGGTATTGTCCTGCTACTACTGACTAGCAGTTATCGAGCCGTTTATCAGCCGTTTGAGCTACCTAGGCCGACTAATGTAGACTGCGGAAGTTCGCATCTAGGCCTGCATAATTACCCGTTCATTTTGGATTTTTGGTGTTTTAGGACCCTTCACTTGCAAAGGTATGTAAGGACAGTATCCCTCACTCACCCCTGTTGGCAAATCATTTGAACAGTTTAAATAGCCCCAAGGTGCCCATGCGTTTGTTTTGTCCTTATCATTTCTCTATTGTTTCATTTCCTTCTATAACGATAGGTCCTGCAAGTTTGGAATTTCAAAACCCTTTGTAAGGACATCCTGTGTGGTTCCTTGGCAGTGAGTCAGGTATGCCCTTTGGGCACAAGGGTCAAGCCACAGCCAAGGCTCTCGATGAACACAGCCTCATGTAAACAACCTCCTTGGAGAGTCTCCGTCTGCACATGATGTGTCCGCTATAATTTGGACCCATACGATCCCAAACGAATTGAAAAGGTATCACATCATAAATCGCACCTCTGTTTATTTTCGTGTAGGCCCCCTATATATGGGCATCATCATCCTTGCCCGAGAACGCAATAGGTCATTGGAGCCCCGTTCATTGTGTAGTTCTAATGCTGTCTGTTACAACGATTTTTGGGAATTAGCATTACCCAGTGTTTCCAAGCGGTCTCTCATGCTAGTAGGGTGTACTAGTTGGGGTTGCGTTGCTTAACTTCAGTAACCAGACGAGAACTGTTGTGTCCGACGCAATACAGCCGCTTCTGTCATTTTGGATCCCGTCAGTTATTTTTAGTAGGCTTAGTGTTACATGATATTTTTATTTGAATTTCTGAACGTGGCGTTTATTAAGTTGAGTCATTTTTTAAATAAAAATTTCAAAATATATCTAAATGCTGTTTAATGAATGTCGTGTGAAAATGGCAGCAGTGAAAGTGAATTTTTTTTCGATTCGTTGGTGTTTTAGAGCCCTTCAACTACAGTGGTTATTAGAGCCCCGTCCACTGCGTAGTTCTAATGCAGCGTCTGCATAGACACTACGGTGTTTGGTTATTAGCAGTACCCAGTGTTCCCAAGCGATCGCCCATGATAGTACCAGCTGGGGTTGCCTTGCTTAACATTTAAAGTGGAACAGTCTGCACGTTGTAAAGATGATCTTAATCTTCATAGGTCATTAGTTCCCTTCCGGCTCGTCTTCTTTTTATGATGAGCGTGTTTGGCATCATCTCATTCAAAAGCTTCTACTGCCTGCCTGTTTGCCCTTTCCGCTTCTCTTCTCTTCCTCCTCCTTTTTTGTAAAGGTCGTATTTGTTGAAAGATTTTCTCGAGTCAATGTGTGGCCCCCCCCCTGTCTCTCTCTGTCTGTCGCCCCTTGTAATCCTTATTGGTGGCCATGATTATATTGGCAATGCATCGGTTCAGAGCCCATTGTCTAAATGTGCACGTGTGTCCATCTCAGTACTGGGGTGACCTACTGTACACCCATTAAGTGCAAAAGTTATACAGGGTCGCCTAGTATCAAGAGGGACGGATATAATAGAGAGACAAAGTAGACATGGAGCAGGCGAGAAGGGAGAGGGGAAGGAAAGAGAAGGGAACCTCCTTCAGTAGGCAACACGGAGTATTTAACGATGTGGTGCACACGTGTTCCGACAGCACGCCAGTTAAGTCCTATCCGTATTTTGTTATAGACGGGGGTCCAGTTTAGTAGGTCTATATTAAGACTTGGCTCTTGGGGATATAAAAGCTCAGTTGTGTGGACCATGAAGAAAACAATATAGTATATTAGCGATTCATTCTCTTATTTCGGGTTGTCATCACGTCCGTATCCTCATCTGTCTCCTCTCCGCCTTGCTCCCCTCCTCCTTTGCACAAAAAAATGCGACTTGCAGTTGTCAGCAGCTGTACAATGCCATGGACATCGGCAAAAAATGGATTTCATGCGGTTTTATATATGAGCCGCACGTGCAGGAGGGTCCTATCTCGGCATCTTCCCTCTCGTGCTGATGTCCACCCTCAGCCACAGAATGCGGATTTGTTCACGTGTGCACACACACACCTCCCACACGCGTCCATCCGGCCTTGTCCTTTCTTTTCTGACTTCATTTGCATGGAATGTTTTTCTCTGAGTCTGTTTGACCGCCTGTGGGTGAAAAGGACAAGGGATGCTCAACCCTTCTTTTAAAATCAGTTATAATATAACTCTCCGCTTTCTTCCCCTGCTCTCCGATTTAACCATATTCTCGATTTCAGTTCTTAACTTGAGAATGTAAAAACGTAATAGCAGCGTGAGGGATTACTGCGTCGGTGGGTCCAGGTCGATCCTGGACCGATGAATTGCGATTGGACACACCAGTTCTCCTCTGATCACTGAAGTTAAGCAACGCAACCCCAGCTAGTACTGACATAGGTGGCCGCTTGGGAAAACTGGGTACCGCTAGTATCCAAAAATCGTCACATTAGTGTAGTGTCGGTGCAGTCTCTGCATCAGAACTACACTGTGGACGGGGCTCTAATGACCTTGCAGTTGAAGGGCCCTAAAACATCAATAAACAACAACAACAACAACTGTCCGATCAAAGTGGTATGGCTTCTTTCGGGCGAGAGAGAGAGAGAGAGAGAGGGACGCCCTCAGTGCGCCTACTGCTGAATGGGACATGGAAAATAATGGCTTCGTGTGGTATGTACGATATCGCTTGGACGTTAAAACTATCGGTTGGATAAAAAAATCATCGTCCACCAGATCGCTCATGTGTCACACTGGGACAAAAATGGGCACCTAACCCTACCATAGGCGAGATAAGGGTTATTGATAGTTACTTTGTAGCCTTCGTAATGTAAAATTGCTTTCGTGGTCGAGCCCAGTTGAACGTCGAGCTGTTGTATGCAATCTAGACGGTTCGTGTTCGCCTCGTGGTCCTTAACTTTTCCTGCTGCTGTCCCAGGTAGGGGTTAAGACAGTGGGTCCTGTACAGAGTGCGCGATGTCACCTGCCCGTAACAGGATCAGTTCTGTAGTTGGTCGTCTTTGGAGTTGAGATAAGCGTTAAGTCACCCCTTAATTTGGCTGTTTTTCTCTTTGCAAAGGAAGGCTTTGCAAAACAGGGAGTACACTGTTGGGGGACGGTCTCGGAATTTCTTTAGAGCCCTGCTTCGCCTCATTCTGGTTTACTATAACTTCGAGCAGGGTCGAACCTGTAGTTTGGGCACATGCTGCAAGGGCGCTAGCAATTGAGTCATCTCGAAGCTGCTGCTGCCATGTCATGAAGTGGGTCTCGAAACCTCAATTCAGAATCAGCGTTGTAATTAGGCCCTATATCACGTGATCATTTGTTTCTAAGGGACGAAATTCATCCAGAAATATTGAGCTTGTTGTTGAGAGAATATCTGCTGCAAAGACCCTAAGTAAAGCTCATATTTTTAGAAGAAAGAAAAGAGGAAGAGATTAAAAATCCCCGTCCCATAAATGGATGTTGTAACGGAGTCTCAATGACAACGTCTTAAATAATTTTTTAAGGATTATATTTTGACGTTTCGTGTACGTCTTATGGATTTCGCTGCTTTGACATATTTTTTTAATACCAATCAGCCAGCCGAAGGCGGATGGAAGGAAGGGGAAGGAAAAAAAAAGGGTTGGAGAGAGTTGGTGGTGGTACTGATGATGATTATCTTCATACTGATACGAGATATGATAGGCATAGTATGGACGCTGTGTGATTAAAGGAGGGTGGGAGATGCCGTTGAGGGACCGATGAAGGAAGATGCAACTGAAATGAAAATATGTGTAATTTGCGTTTTTTATACACTTTGTTATATGCATAAGTCTCTCTCTATATATATATCTATATTTAGGGCTCATCCTCTTCTTCGTCTTTCGCTGCCCCAATTTTATGATCCTTCTATGTTAATCTCCTGCACACCTTCCCCTCACTCTTCTGTCCCTTCAACTAAATGCCCATAGCTTCTTTCCCCCTTCATACAAATCCACTTTTTTTAGGAACTCTAAGGATGCAGCAAGAGATATCGGTAAGACAGATGATGACAAGGGAGGTGGGGTATGGGTTGCAGTCCCATAAAGTCTCACATAAAAATGTTGACTCCGCCTTTTCTCATATAGGACTCTCTCGCTCTGTGCCTCCTTCTTTGGACCTGAACGGTTTATTTTAACTGCGTTAGTATGAAAGCGTCCCTCCTCCTCCACCTTTATTTCGGTGTGTGTGTTTGTCGCTGAGGGACCTCCCTTACTTTTTTTGCCTGCTGTTGTTGCTGAATGGTCCCTAAACCATGTTGGATGCCAAGTTTTCTATCGTGTTTACTTTCCTCTTCAAAGAAATTAAAGCCAGTTTTATTGAAAGCGATACTAGGGTTTTATTGCAAGGAGACAACGCAAACTGGTATGTGTTTTGTACATAGTAAGGTGGGTGTTGAGGGAAGGAGGTAGAGGAGATGACAACCGAAGAGGAGAAGGGGTGAAAGAGGGATAGGATAGGGCTTCTTCTCATATGCCCCACTTTAATCCTCCGCATATTCTAACTTCTCATGCATCTATCACCTGTTTTTATTTCTTTGCACGGTATGTGATCTAGGGACTTGCCTCGATGACGCAATAGATAGCATGCTCGATTTACTTCACCAGGGATTCCAGGTTCGATACTGGCTCGAGGTGGGTTGGCTTCTTTCGGGCAAGAGTACGCCTTCCTTCGGATGAGAAGTAAAACCGAGGTCCCATGTGGTGTACGATGACATTTGCACATAAAAGAACCCTCTTTATTATGCAATGGGTGGATGAGGAAAAATTCCCAGGTGTAGGTGCTGGCCCCCTGGCGTCGGTGGAGTGCCCCAACGAACAGTAGACCGACGATAAATAAGCAGCTTTAGTCGGCAACCGGCTGCGGAAGAACACTGTCCAATATATCACCCTTGTGTCCATTCAGAGGGACAAGATGGATACCCGACCCTGCTATAGGCTGGGAAAGGGTTTGAAGTTGTTTGTCCAGGGGTTGCTATTTAGGTACCCACAGCTAGTTAACGTCGTCATCGACGTTTTTACCACCTATGCAGGATTGGGTGCCCCTTTTGCTCCCATTGGGACACATGACAGATCTGCTTTGTGAAGTCGGCTGCAAACCTAATGCTGCAACCCCTATATAGGCCTACTTATTTATCGTCGGTCGAATTTACTTTTTTTTTTTGGGGGGGGGGGGGGGGATTTTCCTCCACCAACTCCCGGAGGCGAGCTCCCACAATTTGGGCTAACTACACGTTTATTCTAGGGGTCCCATAGTGTTATGACTGGCTATTGGTAATATGCCTGACTAGTTGCTAGTGCGCAGGATGGATGCTGACTTAGGTCGGGTCTTGTCCCTTGGGGCTGTAGTGCAGGTAAATCTTCAAGAACCGTGCGCCCTGTGTGTGCATGATGTTACCTACATTTTTCTATATGCGTCAAATGTGTGTGAATTGGCAAACTTTCCAAGTGTTGGAACCCGTTTCCGTATCGCCAGCGTACTTAAATTGTGAATGAATAAGTGTAGGTTCAATTCTGGCCTAGGCGGATTCGTTTTTTACCGTGCCGGAGTGTGGGTGGCGGTATGCGTGCTTTTCCGTCGTTAAGCACACAAGTCAAAGTTTCGTATTGCTTGTATGCTGTCACAACCCTGTCTACATGGAGAGAAATAAGATACAGGTGTAAATCGACCAAATTCCCGGTTCGTTCCCAGGCATCGATAAATGGCCGCATAAGCAACCAAACTGACATTCCAGGTGGTGAACTTGAAACTTCGGAACTAAAAATGTTTATGTTAAATTGTATCCATGAGAAGAGGGGCAGACAGGATTCTAGAGATGCGGAAAGAGATCATCACCACTAACTTTGATGACAGGGCTCGAACCTGGAGTCAGAAATCGACAAATAAAGCACGTTATCACAGAACTGTTGAAGGGGAGATTTATTTTTCTCTTCTCTCTCCTCTCTCTCCTTCCTCTCTTCTCTCTCTCTCCTTCTCTTCTCTCTCTCTCCTTCCTCTCCTCTCTCTCTCCTTCCTCTCTTCTCTTCTCTCTCCTCTCTCTCTGAAGTGCTCGCAAAATACCAGCTTCACACCCTCCCTATTTATTCCCGTTTCCTTCTCTCCTCCCTCTCCTTCACCCTCACTACCTCACTCCCTTCTTTCTCTAAACAACATTTCCGTCTCGTTGCAGTCGTCCCAAATTTAATTCGTCTTAATAATTGCGTTTGGCGTTTACTGTTGTTATCTTGGGTGGTTGGCCGGTTGTGTGTGTTGTCGTCATTGTTTGACATAATGTAACCAGAACAGGTTGTGCGTTAAATGAGTTTCCAACGATATATCTATATAATACACACTGTTGCTCATTTCTTCGAAATGTTTGTATTTATGTCCAAGATACGGAGGAGGAAGAGGAGGCGGAAGGGGGAGGATGGCAGCCGGCAGGGAGGGAGGGTAGGGAGAGGGTGGTGTGATAAAAAGCAAATATCATAAAGTTATCATTTGATTGCGCTTTATTTCAGTCGCCTACTCATAGCTACATAAAGGTTATTGCGATGAGTGAGTGACACAGACACGCGTCCGTCCCAACAAACAACCAGTAGCGTTCCCTTGTACCTACCTCTCTCTATGAACCACTCTGTCCTGTTTTCCTCCCCTTCTTCTCACCTCTCCGCCCCCACTCCCTCCTTTTTTTTGTGAGTGCTCTTCCTTATTATGCACCATCATCGCCTTCCATACGTGGAGGGGCAGGAGCAGGCTCAGATGAGTTACCCTTTACCTCACCTCCCCTCTTTATTCACCTTCTCCTTTAGCACACCTCCACCTTCTTTGAGTAGAGGAGCAGGAGGAAGAGGGGGCTGTTTTTGCATGGAAACTGTGAAATGATGACATGTTATCTTTCGATGGACATGAATAAATTTGAAAGTCTGGACACGTGTCCGTCATCTGCGATAGTGCAACAGCATCGATTTCGTCACAGTTGCAAAAGTTTCCACGGTTTTTGAATGTGCGCCATAGCAACGTGTGCCTTGCACTTCATATTGACTTAATCAACACATCATATGAAATTTATTATTAGCGTGTTATTAAAAAACTCAGCACCTCAGGTAGAGAGAAATCTCTGAGAGAGGGGGGAGAGGGAGAGGTGAGGCACACATATTACACAAAATTATCATGATCTTAACAGCCTCATGTGTCGTGAATACTCGACTAAGAGAAGGTAGTCATTGTTTTCTCTCTCTCTCTCACCCTCCATCTATCCCCTACTCCCTCTTCCACTCACCTTCCCCCTCTCCTCTGTCATCTAAAGCCCGCCAATCCATCGTATCACCTGCTCCTTCATCCTTCTGCTTTTCAGAAGTGATTTCTGAATTCAGAATGCGTACCGTCCAACACTTTCTCTTGTTTTCAGAATGTGTTGTTTCTCTCTCCCCACTTCAGTCCTTGGATGAAGGTTCGATCCTTATCGATATGAGTAGCCTCTTTCGGACGAGGTGGAGGGAAGTCCCAGACTTCCAGGTGTGCCTTCCTTCTTATGGGAAGTAAAGCCGGTTTTTTGTTTTGTTGGTGTTTTAGGGCCCTTCAACTACAAGGTCATTAGAGCCCCGTCCACTGTGTAGTTCTGATGCAGGGACTGCACAGACACTACACTAATGCGGCGATTTTTAGATACTAGCGGTACCCAGTTTTCTCAAGCGGCCACCCATGTCAGTACTAGCTGGGGTTGCGTTGCTTAACTTCAGTGATCAGACGAGAACTGGTGTGTCCAATGCAATCCGCCGCTCCCCACATACTCTATTGTTCCCTAGTGTAGGAGGTAGCCTTGCCGGCATCGGTAAATTATTTTCAGCAGTAGAGAAATCGATGTTAATTAACTAACCAATCTTTCAATTTTGTGACCACTCTAATACATGTATTCAATATAGGACTTTGGTGAACGGAAGTCCATCACTTTCGTTTCCTGGAGCTTGTTACTTGTCGGGAGCTCCATTCCTGCCATGATGTGTTCTGTTCCAGATGATGACACGGTGTCGTTGTGTTTTTTTTACCGGCTAGTTTGCAGATACCAACTGCATGGAATGTGTAAGTCGACAGGATTTTGAAGTGTAGGAATTGCGGGCCCTTTGTCTCCTTGTCCTAGCTTCTTGGAGGGCAGTGTTACTTCCCATGAGCACTTAGAAGTAGAGGACGTTATACACATTATAATTGCTATTGTCTGGTTTTTGAAATGTTTGGGTTTCTGATTTGGTTCCGTACAGGCGTCTCAGTTACTATAGGTCTTATACTGAAGTTAAACAGAAGAACAAAGAGATGGGTCTCAACTGGCAGTAATTTTGCCAATTTCCTTAAGTTTTTGTCTTCCGCGTAAAAGGTTTCTACGCGTGAAGGTGATGTAAAGCTCCTACCACATATCCACAACGGTACTACCTTTATTCGTGTGCCTCACCTTCCTGTTTTTTATTTCATTAGAAGGTGTCCTAGAGCTCCGAGTTTGAGACCTTGGTTTGGTTGGCACTGTTCTGTAGTACAATCTAATTGAGTTGTGAATAATGTCGAAGAATGGGGAGGAGGAGGTTAGAAGAAGCTGCTTGCTCAGGAGGAAGAGCAAGACGGTGGGATTGGTGGGTCGCGAAGTGAAATAAAAATGGGCAGTAGAAAGAGAGTCATCATAGTATGAAATTAAAATTAAATCTCGCACGTTCCGACTGGTTGGTCGCGCGTTCAATTCATAAACGATGTGTAATTGTTTTTTATGCCTGACCGAGATGCGACCAAAGATTGCAACAGCGGCGGCGGTGACGGGCTGCAGCAGCAGCCGTGGCAGTGCCACACTGGCATCAGCAGCTTGAGTCCCTGTGGTCGTGCAAAACAGCACTCGAGTCTAGCATCCTTTTATAATACTTAGCTAGTGAACGAAAGGATACATGGCGGTCGTGTGCGCGCGCAGTTGCACGTGAACGATAGAACGTAGAAAGATAGAATGCTAGAGGGAAGGAGAGAGAGAAAAATCCCGCCAAGGAGAAAAGAAAAATTGAAAGCTAAAGGAGGAAAGTATAGGGTGGAGTAGGAGAGGTCATAAACAGCAGCCGGTGCACGCGACCGTCGCACGTGCCACCTCTTGGATGATGACGCGCATACAAAAGGAAGAGGAGGGATGCAGTGCACGGAGATTTGATTTTGTGTGAGAGGGGAGGGGGGGAGAGAACAAAACGTGATTATGCGCATTCGTCACGCTGCCACACGGATGACGCCCAAAACTGTACTTTGTCACCCGAGTAAAGAAGCGGAAAAATGGTGCAGATGCCAATTGTCAACGGGCGGTTTCGACATCGCGCAGAAAGAATGGGAGATGGAGGGCTGGAAGGGGTCATTGGAGACATGGCAGAGAGTGGAGAGGGATCATTTCTCCTATGCTTCTTTCCATGATCCTTCATTTCTGTGTTAACCCCCTCATCCATCGCCTTTTCAACTACTTTTCTCCCGTTTGCTCTCCCCCCCCCCACCACATTTTGATCCTCGGTGTCGCTCTCACCCCATTAATGCTTGTGCCTCTTCTTGGATAGTATCCCCTCCTCTCCTCTTCACTGCTTTCCTCCTGGCGAGCTCACCTCACTCTTGCCATTTTTGGTGTCTCACGCTTTCCCCTCGTTAAACCCGTACTCGTGCCTATGTAACAGCAGGAAGCGAAATTTAGTCAGTTCTTGTTATAGGTGACATGTCAATGTGGACTGACGACAAGGTGGTCCCTTTCTCACTCCTCCTCCCTCCTTCCTTGTCTCTTCCTCTCACTGATCAACACCCCTCTTCTCTTCTATCCAGCCGCTCCCCCCTTAAGTCCTGGGCGCATGACAGGGCTCTACAAGCAAAAATAAATGAGAGATTTTAGGGTGAATTTAACCGTGGGGAGTCACAAAGAGTAGGAAGGGGCTTAATGGAGGAAAAACGTTTAGGGAAAGAGGTAAGTGTATGGTGTACAGAATCGGGTATTGAAAAGTAATGGGATCAGTAGAATTAAACGTTATTTAGCTTTCTAGGAATAAATCCAACGTATCATCTTCACGTCGAAATGAATCAAAAGTTAACATTCATTCGTCCTCTGATTCGAATGTTCAACGTGTCTGGACATGACACACACACCCACGCACAAAACCATGGCTTTTACTTCGTATCCGTCAGTTGTTGTTGTTTGTTGGTGTTTTAGGGCCCTTCAACTACAAAGGTCATTAGAGCCCCGTCCACATCATAGTTCTTATGCGGAGACTGCACAGACACTACGCTAATGCGACGATTTTTGGGTATTATCAGTACCCATTTTTCCCAAGCAGCCACCCATGTCAGTACTAGCTGGGGTTGCGCTGCTTAACTTCAGTGACCACACGAGAACTGGTGTGTCCAACGCAATTCGCCGCTTCCCGTATCCGTCAGAAAACTGCATTAGGCCTCCGTGTTATTCTCAAAAATAAGCTACTACCCCAGGGCGTGACACAAGCGCCCTAATTTGATCATTTGACGTCCGACAATCTGCCGTTGCAGGTAATTTCCGCCAATCCCCACGTCGGGGGAGGGGGCGAGCTCCGTGTTGCCATGTTGCGAGCTCCGATATTTTTACTCCGTGTTGCAAGGGTTCTTTTACGTGCAGGTATGATAACATGCATACCACACGGGATCACCGTTCTTTTTCCTACCTGGGACGAAAGTAACAGTTGTGGTGTGTGGGAGCATCGACCGAGGACGAAACCAACCACCTCCATTAGAATCGAACCTGCTTCCACGGTCTCCAAAGTTAATCAAGCACTTTTTCTTCACCTGCTTTTCTCGGAAGATATATTCTGTCCTCATGGACAGCATCCTGTAACTCGAAATGAGAAGAGGAGCTTGTTAGGTCCATTCTAGGAATGTTGGTGGGGTCGGAAAATCCCGGGGCAAGGGAGACCGAAGCAGACGTGGGAGTAGGTTGTCCTTAAGGATATGACAGTGTGTGGGGTGGACGGGGACCTGGTGGGAGATAGACGGGAGTGGAGGGCTAGAACCCGCAGAACCGAGCCTGCCACAGGCGGGATAAGGGTATGCTGATGATGGACAAGCACCCTGAAAGATCAACCGAACATTTCAGAAATCCCGTCGAAGGCTTCCTCTCCTAGTCCTTATCTACCACGAAAGCCTGGTAGGGCCTACTGTTTGATCAGCGGAGGGTTCGAATAGTGGCCATAGTTGGGCTTCAAAGGTGGACTTCTAATTGGAGAACGAGCGAACCCGAGTTCAATTCTTTACTTGTGGAGAGAAACTGCTTGTATCAGTGCTCTTCCACCTATGGAAGGGTCGGATGTTTCTTTTTAAGTTCAGAAGGACCACAAACCAGAAATAGGAGAGAAAAGGGAAGACAAGCGGGAGTGTTGGACGTTGGCTGATAACCAACCAAATGCCACAACCCTTTTTTTTTCTGCCCCCTTTGCTTCATTAGTCAACTATTAAAAAAACCGGCGCGGTTTGCTTCTCGTCTGTTTTGTAAATATACAGTCACTACAAATGATACTTAATTAGAATTGAAATTTCGACGATTCAGGTTTTATTTATTTATTATATATGTAAAAAAGTAGCGTGATTGAGTCGTATTTTGATTCTCGTGGTAGTGGGGGTGTCGGTTCTTCATTCACCCCCCTTTTTTTCCTTAGTCTCCTCGTACTTATTGCAGTCTTGATATAGAGATTTCTTTTGAAAGTTTCCATTTCGTCAACTTAAGTAAATATAATCTCGGCGGTAAATTTCCAGCCGCGTAAGTTTTATTTTTCCGGAGTTTTAACGGTAGGATTAAATGTGAGCAACTAATTACATTTATTGAGGGGTAGAGAAAGAGGGTGATATGGGTTCTCTTTTTTATATATATAAAATATTCATCCTAATATAAAATTGAATGAAACTTCAAGAGTAGTTTGTCGTTTCTCTTCCGGTTTACGACGCTGATTTAGTATTTGAATGAAAACTTTTTTTTCTGTTTTATTTTATCCTTTATGAACGATTAAATAACGTAGCCGGTTTTTTGGTTACGAGTTCTTCATTCTGCTTAATATTGCATGCTCTCAAAACGCCAAACTCAGGGTGAGCAGGTTCAGTCCCCTTTGAATTGGGAATAAAAAACCAATGCCTTCTACCATTAGGGTGGGTGTCTATGTGCATGATGCCATCTGCACGTCAAAGACTCCTTTTCGCGTGGATTTCACGCATTTCACTATTTCAATTCGGGTTGTGACCCGCCTCTGTTGCGTAGGAGGTAGCGTGCTCGACTACTGAGTCTGTGGTTCCAGGTACGATCCTGGATCAAGATGGGTTGGCTTCCTAAGGCGAGAGAGAGCTCCCAATTGCCCCTTCCGCCGGATGGGGGAGCGGCAAATTGCGTTGGACACAGCAGTTCTCGTCCGATCACTGAAGTTAAGCAACGCAACCCCAGTTAGTACTGACATGGGTGATCGCTTGGGAAAAACTGGGTACTGCTAAGACCCAAAAATCGTCGCATTAGTGTAGTGTCTGTGCAGTCTCTGGGATCACGTCAATTTGCGCATGACAATTTGGCGTACATACCGATCTCTTGGGTTCACACATTTGTTCAAAATTGCAACTGTCATAACCAGTGACGGATCCAGGGGGGGGTTTGAGCTAATACGGGGGGGGGGGGGTTGAACTAATGCAGGGGAGTTGAGCTAAACCTCACATATTATGCGAATATAAGTTTATATGTGCATGAGGGGTTGCAACCCCAAAAACCCCATCCTAGATCCGCGCGTGAGTCATAACAGTCATTGCAATAGTCCCGTATAACACAGTTGGGTTTGTTTGTTTGTATTTTAGGGCCCATCGACTTCAAAGGTCATTAGGGCCCTATAACACAGTTATGGTAGGCATTCATTGTTCTATTACCTTGCAATAACTGTTGAAATATGAACAAATTTGGGCACCCAAGAGATCGGTATGTACGCCAAATTGACTACGCCAAATAGCCACACGCCAAATTGTCATGCGCCAAATTGACGTAGACCTGACCCACGGACAACTTTTTGTTTTTTTCTCTTTTCGTGTTATTGTGACCCGTCTTCAAAAAAAGGCTCGCCACCACTGCCCTAGTCAATCGTTTCGTCCCGTCTTCGTCATCCTGCGTGGTTGCACAATATCAAGAGCAGTTACCGTATAAATGAATCTTATGTCCTTAGTGCAATTATAGCTTGTGGTCATCCTTCCATGATGCGAGCAAGAAAGGTCATTTATCTGCTGTCCACTGTGTATTTGTGCCTCAGTCGCTCTTTTAGAGGTCATGTTGCTCTAGTTCAAGGTTCCCCTTTCAGATGACGCAGTCTAGACTAGAACGAGATAATAGCTTTACTGCTTGTCTTATATTTTCACCAAGAAAAGGGCACATTTTTGCTCTCTTCAGTTTGAAGCATGCTACAACCATGCGCCGGAATCGAACCTATATTCACTGACGTATGATATAAGGACGCTACCGCAAAGCTAGCCTTCTGTGCAGTATTATTGGCATTTCCCTTTAGGGATATTAGACATAGGAGTTGTGTGGTGAGGAGGGGGAGGAGAATGGTTGTAATGGGGGCTCATTTTTCTATGGGTCACTGAAGAATTTGGGATAACTGGCGGTAGTGATGGAAGGTTGGAAGGGAAAGAATAACAAGGGGAGCAAAGGGGAAAAACTGTTTTTCAATTTCGCCATTAGTCATTGTCCATTTTTGGGAACCCCATCTTTTACCCTCTGCTACCGCTTCCTTGTTTCCCTATAATTAATATACACGTTGGAATTCGGATATGAAGTAGCAGTGCCGCCCGCCTCCTGAAACGGAGAGGAGGAAGTGACTGTGAGATGTGCAGCAGAACCTGCACAGAACCTTTGGTGAACCTGCTGCTCTCCGACCTCGAATTTTTTTTTTACTTTCCTGCTTCTGCCTGTCTTTCGATGTGTCAGTCTAGGAAAACGTATGCCCCTTCCCCTCCCAACAATAGGTCTGTTGACAACGAAATCTGAACTCTCTCTCCCCTTCCCTCCCTTCTTGGTGGGTGTGTCCACTACTATCAGACAACATTCCGCCCTTTGTAAAGACGGCGGGGGAGGAAAGATGCTGAAGGAAGAGACAGGGGTTGACCTAAACACGCGTGAAATGCATATTGGAATAGAGGGGAGAGAGAGGCATATCGCCGAGAGGGGTGGAGGATTATAACTATATCGATCGATACGATCGATATCGATTTTGAATAATTTTTTGCTCGTGCGTGCACCTGTGGGTAGAGTGGGAGATGAACAACTAAGTAGAAGATGAATGTTCTCTTCCTTGCTCTCTCCAAGAAAAAAGACGAGAATCTCGTGGGTGATTTCGAGAAGAGAGCAAAAAGGACGAGAGAGTACGTGAACTAGACAGATAAAGAATGCTAAGGAGACATCGAAAGTTAGGGAGAGATGTAAGGGGAGACAGGGAGAGAGAGAGATATTAGTAGTTTTTTTATATATGCGTTTCGTGTGGATGTGGATCTTATGTGGTTTATGTACCTCGTTAGATGTATACGAATGGTATTAGTGGAACTTTTTCTTTCTCCATCCTACTCCTTTCTCTCTGTCCTGTGTCCCCCTCCCCTCCAATCCTAGCCCCTACTTTCCCTCACTCCTCCTTTACGTCCTCCCTCACCTCTCATTCAGTCTCTTGTCTTCCTTTTCCCTCCTCATTTCATCTTCCTGTTGCCAGCCTGCTGTCAAAGAGAAGGGGAAGAGGAAAAAAAGCTGACTGCAGCAGCCGGTGCGACGACGACGTATACCGTTGTTACTTTCCATGCAGTTGTAGCTTCCCTGCAACATTCCTTAAATTCCAGTTCTTTTCCTTCCTCTGTGGCCTCCCCTATTCTCCCCCCTGTTTCAGCTCTCATCTCCCTCTTTGTCCCCTTCACTTTCTCTCTCAGGTCTGGATCATTCTCTCTCTCACTCTGTGTCTCTCCCACCGTCTTTTGTGTATCACTGCGCGCAGTAATTAACTTTCTAACTGATGACGTCACAAGGGGGTCTGAGGCAACAGCTGCCTGAGTGCTGGTTAGTAGTTGAATAAATAGTAGTGTGTCACACAGAGACAGAAAAAAAGGGAGAGAAGACATGAGGTGGTGAAGGGATAGATTAAGAAAAGGGATGCTAGGGAATTGTAAAAGAAAAAAATACAAAGGAGGTGATGGGCTCTAGTGTGGCTGCAAGGTGGGTGCAATAGAGGTTGGAAATGCAACCCGAGATCTATTGATCATTATGTATCTTTAGCTCTTTAGAAATGTAAATGGGAGAATTTCGGGAGGGGGGACAATCGTAAAAAATGGGGATTTTGAAGGAGGATGTTCGTTCATAAAGGACGGAAAGTTTAACGGATTAGGATCATAAAGAGTGGGACTCTGGCCTAGCTAAGAATAAGGTCCCTAACTCTGTCGACAAACATTGTGGTTATTTGAAAAGTGAAATGTAATGTAATTGTGACGACATTTGGGATAGCAAAAGGGGGTTGTGCGCCATGGGTTTCACCTGTTTGTTCCTGCCTCCAGATCTTCAAGCCAGGGGCGGATCCAGATGCAAATCGAGGGGGAGCACTTCAAAAAAGTGCGCCCCAAATACTTTTAAATATTCAAAATCCCTTAGTATAATTCTAGCTAGTAATTACAATAGGACTTCTACTGCCCCTTAAACAATGTCCTGTCTTCAGTGGTTCCGCCAACTGCAAATTTGACTGTAACTGTTGGGCCGGAAGTATAGAAAACGGGAACAGCAACTCAAAAATGCATCATCAGTTGCGAAGTTGAATCATGCATCAGATGAAATATGCGCCCCATTGAGGCACTGAGGGGGAGCAATTGCTGCATTGCTCCCCTTCCCTGGATCCGCCCCTGCTTCAAACCCAGGTACCCAGACTTGCCATAAGCTAGTAAGGGATTGGTAAAGTTGAAGGCATGCGTATTCTCTCTTGCCGCCTCTACTTCCTGTTGAAGAAAACACACACCCTTGACCTGAATCGAATCTGTTTCCTTAAGTTCCAAGGTAAATGCTTTCCCATCGGCTTGGCGATAAATTATACCTGTAGATGTGATCACGCGCGGATCCAGGGTGGGGTTTTCGGGGTTGCAACCCCCCCCCCATGCACATATAAACTTATTCGCATAATATATGTGAGCTTTAGCTCAACCCCCTGACGAAAATCCTAGATCCGCCAATGGATGTGATGAACTTATCAGAACTACACCATGAGGACTTTGATGTTCTCATTGCATAGGGAGGTAGTGTTTTTGAAGAACTATTGGCGATAGTGAGAATTGAACCCATACACTATAAAAGCAAAGCAACTACTAACCCTTTTCCCGCCTGTGGCAGGGTCGAGTACACATCTTGGTCCTCTGAATGGACACAAGGGTGATATATTGGACGGTGTTTTTTTCGCAGCCGACTGCCGACAAAAGCTGCAACCTTTATGCTTATTGATCGTCAGTCTACTGTTCATTGGGGCGCTCCACCGACGCCAGGGGGGGGGGCGAGCTCCTACACCTGGAAATTTTGCCTCATCTACCCGTTGCATAGTAGACAGGGTTCTTTTATGTGCAAATGATATCGTAGACCTGCACCACACGGAACCTCGATAAATCGAGTAAATCGAGCACGCTGCCTATTACGCCAAAGAGGCGGAACCCATACACGATAAACTCGAAAAACAGGTGCGTTGCGAATTGATCTACTGACATGACAAGAAAGTAGTAGACCTATAAGTTGAATTGGTCTCGGGGTGTGATGAGGCAGTAATGAGAAAGTGGGACGAAAGAGTTGAATAGGTCCGTTGTGGGGGAGGACAGGGGCAGAAGTAGGTTAATTCGGAAAAGAGATGGAGAAGAAGGGAGATAGTAGACTCCTAGAATTCGTAGGCTGGACCTGAAGGGCTATTGAAATCACCTCAGCCTCTATTTTCTGCTTCTGTTTGCTTTTCATAATCCAACTTGAAATGAGTGGCTAGCAGTTTCACGGGTCATGGGCAGAGGCGTAACTAGGTGGGGGGGGGGGGCAAGGGGGGACAGATGTCCCCGGGCGCCGAAGGCAGGGGGCGCAAAAATGTACAGCAAAAATGCGCTTAGCGGGTGCCAGAGGGCGCAGATTTCGGTCTTTGTCCCCGGGCGCAGAATACCCTCGGCCTGCCTCGGTACGCCACTGGTCATAGGTTCTATTCTTGACTAACCATATTATTCATCTGTATTATGTATTGCATCAGGAGAGGGGAAATTCTACAGGGCAGTGGTTAGGCCAGCTCCGCTGTATGGATTAGTGTTGGGCAGTACGAAAAAGCCATGGCAATAGAATGAGGGTAGCTGAAATGCGAACGCTGCGGTTCCAGGGGTGGGTGTCAAGAACAGACAGAATTAGTTATGAGTATGTTACGGGTTGTTTGGGGCTGGGGACATCATGAGAAAGATGAGAGAGGATAGATTGAGGTGGTATGGTCATGTGATGAGAAGAGCGGAGGAGGAGCTGCTTAGGTCCATCACAGGGATGCAAAGTTTGGAAGCATCCGGAGCAGGGGAAGACGTAAACAGACGTGGAAGCAGGTTGTACTTAGGGATACGGGTGTGTGTGGGATGGATGGGAACAGTGGCGGATCCAGGATTTTCGTCAGGGGGGGTGGTTGAACTAAAGCTCGCATATACTGTATTATGTGAATAGGTTTATATGTGCATGGGGCGGGGTTGCAACCCCCAAAACCCCACCCTGGATCCGCGCGTGGATGGGAGCCTGCAGACTCGACCCTGCCACAGGCTGGAATTCATGTCGTAATGTATGTGTTTAGTTGTCAAACGTGAGGGCTCATAAAATAGGTTTTTATCCACTTTTCTTAGCCGTAGGAGATATGAGCGGATAAAATCCTGGGTTGCAGGTTCGATCCCGACCGAGGTAGGTGGCTACTTGCATAGGAAGTAAAGCCGATGATGTGTGCGTCATATCACAATATCTAAAAGACCCCTTTCTACACTGAGTCAAAATTCTCGGTGTAGGATGTCACCTCCCTAGGTGTCGGTATTTTGTACCTTCAACATGAGCAAAGCCGACGTTAAGTGGACACGTAACCAGCATCAAGTTAAATTTTAACTCCATTAGTCTGGGCTTGGAATGAACTTCCTCATTGTGAGCTGGAGCACTCTGTTAAGCCCGTCGGATCTACATGCAGTATATGGGTGTTGAGTGGCGGTTTTGTATTTACTTTCTCTATATGTAATATGTCCTGGATTTTTACTTTCATTTTCATCACTTTTCCGTCACATCCTTCACTTCCTCTTCCGCTTGCGCCGAGGTGTTGCTTTGACGCGTTACTGTCATAAAGATTGCTTTTTTTTCTCGTATCAAACATCAAATATTAATAACTGCTTGTGATCTTTATTCGGCAGTATACATTTGTTTGTCCTCTCACTCGTCTTCCTATTTTTCTGACGCTAGAAATTTGAGGAAGGGTTGCCTGTCACCTATGAAATTTCCTTTTCTTTATAACCCTTTTTGTCCCCTCCTTGTCCTTCATCTTCTTCTCTGCCTCTTCCCTGGCGTTACAGGCTTTTTATCCTTCCTGTCGTTTTTTTTTTTTGCCAATATGAATATCATTCGGTTGAATTCATCGATCAAATCACAACGACTTTTCGAGAGAAAAGGCGGATGGGGTTGAAGAAAACTCGCAAAGAATTTTTGCGAAAATATCCAAGACTTTTTATCTGCATGTTTATTGCTATGATAGATGACCTAAAAGTGGTGGAGGATTCCACTGGGTAGCGAGTCTCATTTTAAATTGCTCTAAGTTGTAATCCACCAGGCGAACGAATATCCGGGATACTACTTCCAGTAGGCCTATAATAAGGAAGTTGCCAGAAGGTTGTGGATGGCGCTAGACACCCACCAACCTTTTAGGCTGTGAGGAAGATTCCAGTCTACAACAGCATTCCAGTAGCTAGGGTCTAGGTCGTGGGTTCGTTCCTGGTCGATGTCGGTGAAACATATATTTTGCTCCCTATGAAAAACGGGGGGGGGGGGTCCTTATGGTGCTTCAGGGGCTTCACTGCGTAAGGAATCCTCAAATGCATCATCTTGCGTATTTAGGAGCGAGCATCTAGGAATTTTGACAATCTACACATATTTTTCTCCCATTGGAAATAGAAGAGGATCCTTCTGCCTTCTTTTTCGGTGACTCAGTTATTTGCCATGCTTCTTGACTTGCAAATTCGGTCCTCCTGAGACAAGGACACTGTTTCTTTCGGACGGCAGAAGCTCATCATTATCACTAACCCATTTTCCGCCTGTGGCAGGGTCGGGTGCCCATTATCGTCCAATGCAGCGATCTTTTTGACGGTATTCTTACGCAGCCGGCTACCAACCTAATGCTGCAGCCCAGTGGCGTAGCCAGGATTTTCTGAAGGGGGGGATGTGACTGTCGATAGGGTGAACCAGGATTTTCTGAGGGGGGGATATGACTCGATTCGTTATATTCGAGGCCCAAGGGGCTGTGCCCGTGGCTACGCCACTGCTGCAGCCTCCTATGTTTATTTTTCGTTGGACCACTTTTTCATCGTTGTGGCACATTCCTCCGCCGACGCGACGCGTCGTCAGGAAGCGAACTCGTACACCTGGAAATTTTGCCGAACTACACGTATTTTTTACTCCAAGTAGTAAGAGTTATTAGAGTTTTCTGGCTGCGGTTCTGTCCGACGTGCACTACGCAATGCAGACGAATCGTGAACTGCGCAGACGCATGCAGGGTCTGAGCTTGCGCAGTTGACAGTTCTTCTGCGTTACGTAGCGTACGTCGGATAGAGCCGCAGCCAGAAAACTCTCTATTATAAATACGTGCGGGTGACATCGTACACACCACATGGGACTACGGCTTTACTTCCCATCCAACTCTCTCGTTAGCCAAGTGCAGCCAAGTTGCGTTGGACACACCAGTTCCTGTGAGATCACTGAAGTTAAGCAGCGCAAGCCCACGTCAATACCAACTTGGGTGGTTGGTAAAGAACGTTGGGTGCTGCAAATTAACGCTCCCCTTTGTCCTTTCACCCACCTCCTCATCTCCCCCGGGCAGCCTCCTAAGGGTTCGTCCTGTTATGGCTGCCTTGCTTACACCCCAACCAACAATACTAGTCCAGAAGT
The DNA here is from genome assembly GCA_013389805.1 of Trigoniulus corallinus. Classification (NCBI taxonomy): domain Eukaryota; kingdom Metazoa; phylum Arthropoda; class Diplopoda; order Spirobolida; family Trigoniulidae; genus Trigoniulus; species Trigoniulus corallinus. The sequence goes on from JAAFCE010009109.1 coordinate 16,141,605, forward strand.
CTACCGAAATATGCCACCCACTTCATTTCAGGAGCGAACCCGGAACCATGCAGTAGTCCAGCTCGCTACCTCTGCTCCGCCGACGCGGTTTTACCTACTTGTACCAAGTTAAAAGGTGGAAGAACAAGTGGCAAATATTACGTTAATGATCTTTATGCGGTCACAGATATAATCTATAGGATTTATTAACAGGTGACATGAAGTACTTTGAAAAGGGGTTTCCCGCGTTTCCCATTGTGTTTGTATTTTTATCTGTTGTTCCGTTGATGACAGGTTGACAGATTCAGTTTCACCTCTCCACACTGATAAACGGTTTATTGTCTTAACGGTGCAGCTATCGCACACTTTAATGTTGATTGTCATTGATACAATATGTTGAAATTCTCAGAAACTATTTAATTTCTAAATGATTTGATCCAGGTCTCGGGGGTGCAGTATATCCGTCCGCAAGATAAGTTTTGACCTGCTTTCTAATCTATCGATAGCCCCCCCCCCCCTCTCTTAGGAAAGTTGATTGAATCATGTTATTGGTTCTGGTTTATTAACCATCATTTTGATCTTACTGTGACCCTGGACTGAAGGCAGTCTCTCTCTCTCTCTCTCTCTCCTCCTTCTGTCAGGTTTTCTCCTGTTTCTCTTCCCAACATATTCTCCAAGATTAAGTAGCTAAAGTATCACAGCATCATTCTGGTGAAAAATCTTGGTCTTCCTCCCTACCTACCTTCTTGTCCTTCAGCTTCGAAATGTCTGAGCCAGCCTTGCCATAGGCTGGATAAGGAGGTTGGTTATGTGAAGAAAACGATTCTTGATAATGAATTGCAGGCGTGAGGTTTACGATTATGAAGGCTCAGCGGCGTTTGTAGGGCGTGTAGGGTTTTGATGATTTATGGAAGTGTCCTTAAAAAAAGAAACTTCCTAAAAGGGCCTGTCAGAATTGATATGTTAAAGTGTGTCAATCTTTTTTAGGGTTGAAAAGAGAGAGAAAAAGAAATTGAGTACGTCAATACGTCTGTTACACTGCTGATGATATAGAAAATGACTCGTGTGGAGACAGTGGACTCTGTGCAAGTTTTTTTTTCCCTCCTTTTTCTTCTTCTAGGGCATGGCACTTGTCTACAAATGGTGCACACACAGTTTAAGTTTTGATGTTTGCCTTTCTATTTGCCCAAAGGGGACATATTTCATTTTGTATGTAGACAGTTGTTGTTAATTTCGTAGTGCGTAGACACACACACACACACAAATCACGTACATGCATACGCACAGTATGGTGGCAGCAGTAGGCCCTAGAGTAGTAGTAATGGTGGTGTGTCAAGAATGGGGCGAGTGAATGTGACGCTACCGACATTTTGACGTCTCATCATCACCACACCATACACGTACGTAAATGTAAATGAGATTTCTCATCTCTCTCCTCGCCTTTCCCTCGTGATTTCCAGTCTTTTCTCTAATACCTGAGCTCTACGACCCAGCTTTCCGAAATGGCCTTTGAATCGGTTCCGGTTTGATCTTCATACACCCTGGAGGCTGTCAAATCCGTTTCCGGTTCTTTGTACAACGATGAAGGTTGTTCATCAGTGCTACTGCAACTGTATCTCTCTCGCTCTCTTCGAATGTTTGTCGAAGGACAGTGTCACAGGCATCTTTTACAGATTGGGTCCATTGAAAAGTCACTACTACTGCTTGTTGTAAGGGCTCTTTCTCTTGGATGTATTTATATGTGTTGTGTGCACACTAGGCATGCAGTGGCGCAGAACCGGAAAGACCGTTTTATTATTATTTCTCCTAAGTCAATATAGTTTTGAAATGGTCGCTTTCTCTTTTCTTGTTGGAAAGTTCTCTCCCTCTCAAACACACACTCTCAAGAAGAGGCAAGAGTTTTGTCAGTTTGTGAAGTGACGAGTGAAATCTAAGCTCTCTCTACGTAGCTACTATACCATTGCACCACACAGAGAGGGGAAAAAAATGAAGTATTTAATGAGTGGAAGAAGGAGCGTGAGGGTCACACGACCACACGCACAAAAAGTCAGTTTACCATCATTTCTCTTTAGCCGTTTGGCAAACACTTTAGATGGGAAAGCTGGTGGCGTTTTGGGTCCTCAGAATTCATTTTGAGTTCATACTTTCTCCTCCTCCTCTTCCTCTTTGACTGGTGGCTGGCTGTCAGACGTCCTTCCTTTCAATTTCTTTTCGTATCTAATAATAATGACGACGATGATGATAATAATAATGCTTTTCGGAACGATTTTTGGCTCTCTCACATGTTGTTGGCAAACACATTTTGATACGCTTGAATGGTTGAAATCCATTGAGGATCTCATGACTTGGATGTCTAGTATTATCAACCCTCTCTATATCTCTAAACCCCAAATTTTTCTTCTATTATGAACCATATTATTCTTAAATTATATGTTCGATTACCTGTTATCTCGGAATTGTGCACGGTATATGATAAAAATTTATAAGTTTCTATTGTTTTTAATATCAAACATGTTTATTCTTATTCATCGAGCCGCCATTTAACGATTCGTTCGAATTGAGTGCCAAAGGGCAGCGGTAGGTGTCAGGATTTACGGCGCTCCACATTCGGTAGCCGTTTGCCGAAGGCAGTCGCACGAACCTGCACGTGCCTAGATTCGTCATCGGAGTTTCGAGTCAATAATTGTTCTGTTTTTCTTCGTTTTTGGTCAACAGGAAGAGGAAGGTTTTATTGCACGTGTTCTCTTTAATTCCCTCAAAATGTCGATCCTCTTTTATGAATTCGTAGACCATGAAAAGCGAGTTGGCCTAACTGAAATCATCAGGCCCCCCAGTAGTGTGCCCTGATGCCGATGGTTATCCGTTGTCTGTTTTGATAAAAATGTCAGTCAATCGACAATAAAGAATTCACCAAAAAAGGCCTGGGGCATTTGAGTTGTAACAATGTTCCTGGTTCTCAGCCTGATAAACTTGGGAACCATGACTACAATTCCTATTCCTTTGAAATCACTTTTATTCAAAGTAAGCCACTTTCTTTAATAGCACAGCGGTCGTTGCCGATGTCATACCTCATTGTGTCCGGGGGGACACTTTGAGATAATTTAACACATACCTCAAAGTGTCCCGGACATTTTACCCGGTTAGTCTAACATTTGATATAAATTATGCTTTGATGCAATTAACGTTGCATATGTGCTCTGCAGTGGGTAAGAATAAAATGGAAGCTCAGTCGATCGGTCAGAAGCCTGATCATGCACAGCTAGTAATTGTCTGTGATGACTGATGAAGAAAAGAGACGAATAATTAAGCATCTGCATTTGGGTCTAGGTGGTGGACACTTTGAGGTACTCAAAAATTACCTGAAAGTGTCCAACCAGACACTTTGAGGTGTGAAACCGGCCCGCCAATGAAGTCTAGTTCTTACTCGTTGCCAACGTTCTTCTCAAACTTCCTTTTTTTCTTGTTGCAACCCATTTGAGCTAAACGTATACCTTAGTGGCCCACTAGCCCCTAACCTAACACAGCACTTAGCATGAAGAGAGCAAGAGCAGCTCATATACTTATTTAGATGTTAGAGCTAAACTTCTGCCCTCACAGTCGACTCAGTCTACATAAAAACCTAGAACTGGTTTTCTTTTGTTACGGTTAATGTTGGTATACATGCTCACTGGCCAGCTAGGCCCTATTATGTTCCCGGAACTGGTCATTCATTAAGGGTGAATTCTGGATTCAGTTCTGGATTCATTTAATGGGTTGGGGAGTCAGCCAATCAGCCATAACAGGTTGAATCCTAAGGAGGCTGCTCGCGGGAGATGAGGAGGTAGGTAGTGGACATAGGAGAGGGGAACTTTGCAGCACCGAACGTTCTTTACCAACCACCCATGTTGGTACTAACGTAGGCTTGCGCTGCTTAACTTCAGTGATCTTACGAGAACTGGTGCGTCCAACGCAACTTGGCTGCACAATTTCGGGTAGCTAGAGCCTTCATTTTAGTTAATCCGGAATCACCACCCACACCACGATGTTTCACTCAAACAAGGCAGCACACCAGTGTGTGTGTAAATCTCGATGGAGTCCATTACAAAAGTGGAAGGGTGCGGCGTTGTTGGACCATGTTGACGCCCTCAGGGCCGATACATACCTTGCATTTGGTTTACCTGTCATGGGATGGGGTGTGATGAAAATATCCCATCTGAGGTGGTAGCTGGTAAGCTGGCTGTCACCTCTTGAGGGTATCAATGCGCCAGTTGGCTTACTGTCTGTCTGAAGTCGGTGGTCATAACTCTCTGTCATAACTGGATAACTAAAGAATGATATCTGATGAGGGGAGGGTTTGTGCATGTGTGGATATCCGATGTCACCTGCCTGTCGTTCACAAACAGTGAATACCTGAATGGGGTATATTCAGCATGGAATAGATGAGATCTTAAACAAGTAAGATTAACGTCGATTTCAAATAGGATTTGTTAGGAAGTGATAGGATATGAGTGCAAGTAGGTAGGTGTAAGGCGGAGGAGGAAGGAGACTCCCCCTTCACTCTCTCTCTCTTTGAAGTTGGAAAGGGTTATAGGCGGCGTTATCGTCGGCGACGGCGGCATTGGTGTCGACCAACAACAACATCCTCCTCCGTTTTATGGAAATTAGAAACCATGGCAAAATATGTGCAATAAAATAGCAGTTGTCATGGCAACCGTGGGAATGGCGCTCTTTGGCGTATACCTTTTGATGATAACTGTCGTCGCAGCGGGATCCAATGCAATATTGCTGGAAATTAAGAAGAGCTCTCTCTCTGCGTGCAACGTTGAGCAATTTAAGCAAAACGACAAAACACCGAGCCAGAGAGAGAGTTTGTAGTAGACATCACAATAGATAAATATATATACGTACCCTATATACAACACTCCATAGGTTTCAATACAAGTGTGGAAAAGGAGTAAGGAATTTCTTAAAGCAAGTTATATATATTTTGTTAAAGAATGAGACAGAAGGAGGAGGAGACTTTAAAACTACGGTGTACTTTGGTTTATATTTCTCAGACTTTTCAGTATCGTTTATGAGTCGCTGTTATTATATAAGACATGTACAGTATATATGAAAATAAAACAACATATCTTTAGGAGATGGATAACAACATTTTTGGGGAGATGTAGCAGCCATTACTATCATTTGGTTGTTGTAGTCCATTCACGTGTGTGTGCACCTACTAAATGTAGGTGACACGAGGGGAGAACAGTCACAGTAAGTAGAGAAGTGTATGAGAGAGGGGAGTTGAGGAGTCTTTTTTTGTATCCCATACTCTTCTCACAAATTCAATTCAGGAAAATATTCGTCATCATCATTTAATCCTATGATCAGCAACTAGGCTATATGGGGCTTATGGATTGACTATATACTCAACAGGAGGCGGAAACGGTATGGAACTATATTGAAACGTCGCGTTTTAGTTTTAATGATATTTCTCAGTTGGAAGAGGAAAAATGAAAAAAAATATATATACTATAAGTTATTTGATATACTAGGGCCGTTTTTGTAACTCTCTAAAATCTCCACATTGGTAAGTTTGACTGTGGGGTTAGTTTATGTCACTGGTCTGTGTTATTAATTCTAGCGATGTTCGTCGCCGATACGAAAGTTCAAACTTTTCCTCGATTGGATATTATGTAGAGAACGGAATCGAACCATCTTTCTCCGTTGTTTCTGTCCATAATATGCAGTACAACGTCAGGGTGCATCGCATTGCATACTCTTTCTCATTCATTAGCTTTGCTGCCGTCGTCTCTCTGACGTTCTTCAAATCAAATATCTCGTGGTACGAAACTACAATGTACTCATTCCTTTCGATTCACCTTTACTCTCACCCCTCAACCCCTATTAGATGAGAGGGATGCCTAGGACCATGGACAGAATCGATTCTACATGTTCGTGCTCATTCATTTGCAGTACTAACGTTCTCACGCGCGGATTCAGGGTGGGGTTTTTGGGGTTGCAATCCCCCTACACATGTAAACTTATATTCGCATAATATACGCGAGCTTTAGCTCAACCAACCTGACGAAAATCTTGGATCCGCGCCTGAACGTTCTACCATTGGGATGACACAGAAGTCGTCACCAGGCACTTGTGTCGATTTACCTCAATTCCTATGGCGTCATCAGTATCTTAGTCTTCCACTGTTGCGCGCGCATGAATTTTTAAATCGCCGCCAGTGACATGTATAATATGGACTTAGTTGAATTAAATTGAAATAATATTGAATTTAAGATATTTTTGTCTACAGATAGCAGTTAAAAGCAAAGAGTGACAGTGCCGTCTTAACAGAATTATGGACCCCTGGGCAAAACAGTGTGCTGGGGCCCCTACTACAACAACTCGCAGGAATAATATGTAAATAGTAACTTGGCATCCACAGAGCCCAGCGAATCCATGCGTTAAGACTGCACTGAAGAGTTAAAACCCGCCTGGGTGGCTTAGGAAGAAGCGTGCTTGATACAGCGTCAGTGGTTCCAGGTTCGGCACTGGATCGAGGTGGACTGAGTGTGCCTTCCCTCGGTTGGGTTCTAAAGCCGTGGCCTCTTGTAGTCTTACTTGCACGTCAAAGAACCCTCTCTACTATGCAACTGGTAGATGAGGCAAAATTTCCAGGTGTAGGAGCTCGCCCCAGCGAACAGTAGGCCGACGATAAATCAGCATAGGAGTTGCAGCTTTGATCGGCGGCCGGTGTTACACCTCAAAGTGTCCAACCATGTATAAAGTTCAGCTGTCCAGATCGCCTTAGTTGTTGTTTGTTGGTGTTTTAGGGCCCTTCATCTACAAGGTCATTAGAGCCCCTTCCACAGCATAGTTCTTATGCAGAGACTGCACAGACACTACACTAATGCGACGATTTTTGGATACTAGCGGTACCCAGTTTTCCCAAGCGGCCGCCCATGTCAGTACTAGCTGGGGTTGCGCTGCTTAACTTGAGTGATCAGACGAGAACTGGTGTGTCCAACGCAATTCGCCGCTCCCATCGCCTTAGCAAACGCTGATATTAAGTGGGATGTAATTTTTGCACCATAAATCCCTAACATGGCAAAATGCTTGGACACTTTGGCCTGGCACCCGACCATAGCCGGGAGAATGGTTTGTAGTAGTTGCCATGATCAATCTTTGTATTCTACGGGTTAATATTTATGAGATATTCAATCGTTAAGACTCACTTTGACAAATCTTTTTTTTTTTCTGTGGTCAACTCCAATTAAAATCTCTGTTGTTCTTCTATTAGGGTAATGTCCAGTTTGATAATATCAATATCACGGTTTTTATTCCCCTTACTTTTTCTTGCTCACAAATCCAAGCGAGAGTAATTGAGAGAGTGAATATCGAATCTTTTTTTTGTCAGTGTTTCCCTCCTTTTCCTTCCTTCCTTCCGTCGAGTCCTCCTTTTATATATTTATGTATTTGGTGCCTATTGGGGCTATAGGGTAACAATTAACCCCGTGAGAATTCAAGCTTGATCGCTGTATGCCACACAGTTATTACATGGGGAGATAAATAACGGTTGTTGTATATGCGTGAGTGAACGTGCATGCGTGGTGTATATACTGTATATGTATGTGTGTGACCGGCAAACGACTGTTTATCTGGCGGCCGTAAACCAGATGTTTGACCGCGAAAGTGAGAAAGACACACGCCACAACCCGCCCATTATCATCACAATATATTATAGTGATATAAATTAAGGGGATGACTGCATATGTAACAATAGGTGATGTGTGTCTCCTCCTCCTCCTTCGTCTTTTTTTTTTCTCTTCTCTTCTCACTCCCTTCTCATCTTCTTCCTCATCCTTCTTGGCTCCTGACCCTCTGGACCCCCCCCATATTTACTCCTTCCTCCGTAGAAACATAGGGAGACATTTTTTCCCCTTCTTTGCATTGTGCTCACTTAGTTTATGCAGTAAATTCGTTGGCTAATTCATCATTAAATTTTGTTACAAATACTTGTTGTGTACTCACAACTTCACTTTTTTTTATATCAGTTTCCGCAAAACATTATGCTTTTTTTATTATAACATTAAAGCTTCCTTGGGTGTCAGGTGGGCTTAATTGTTGGTCACTATCTACTCGTGATGTTCAATTACTGCGGTATGAATTATCAACTGCCACGCCTGAATTTTTTTGTCTTCCTTTTGCCCTACCTGTGCTAATCTACTTGTAATTATTTCGTAATAATACTAATTTTTTTACGTGAGAGGGTCATCGAACTTCTAACAACGTCACCTATAGGTCATTGCAGAGATTCCCCATTCAGTCGGATTAGAACCTGTAACCTCTGGTTTAGCATAAAGCGCGCTAATAACTGAACTGCGGAATTACATTTACTGACACATTTCTAACCCCGACTTCGCTTTGGGGAGTTAACATTAAAGATGTAATTTTACTTCTATGTGCTAATGTCTCATTTCGCCCTCTAAATTCATAGTTCTTTACAACTTATAGCTGCAAAATATGTATTATTGCGGTCCACTGCACGATTTAATTATTTGTCCTAATGTTGGCAAGGCGCTGTGATGGGTTGTTGTGGGTTGGTTGGTGAATCACTTTGGTGTATTCAGTCCATTTCGGTATAGCTTACATGGAAGCGCACTTGTCTTGTGGTCGTCGTGAGCAGGTTCGATCTTGATCTCTTTCAAACTAGAGGGGAAGTAAAACTCATTCTCATTTTTCTGTTTGTAGCAGTCAGTGGCGGATCCAGGATTTTCGTCGGGGGGGGGGGGGGGGCTGAGCTTAACCTTACATATTATGCGAATATAAGTTTATATGTGCATAAGGGGGGTTGCAACTCCAAAAGCCCCATCCTGGATCCGCACGTGGTAGCAATCGTGTGGCATTTCACCTCGGTAGCGCACTCGACTACGAGTCAAGGGTTCCAGGATTTCGAAACTGGGTCGAGGTGAGTTGGTTTCGTTCGGCCGAGAGAGAGAAGCCCCCAATATGCCTTCCGTAGTCTGGGAAGTGGTGTGTACAACATCATCACTGCACGGAGAAGAACCCTTTCTACATTTTTGACAAAATTCTCAGGTGTAGTAGCTCGCCTCCCGGCGTCGGTGGAGGAAAACCTACCCATGAAGAAATATATGCTCAAATAAATAAGCAAAGGGGTCGAAGAACTTGGTTAACAGCCGGCTGCTTAAAAAATACCGTCCAACAAATTGCTCATGCGCCCTTATGGGATAAAAAAATGAGTACCGGATCCTGCCATAAGCAGGAACAGGGGTCAGGTGTCATCTGCCGGCAAAAGAACTGTTTTTATGCGAGGGAAACTGAATACTGTACTGTAAGTACCGGGGTATGAATATGTAATCCTTTGTGACGGATACCTTGCTGATGGGATTTCTCATTTTAGGCTCATATGTCTAGATCTCCACCAGCACCCCAGCAACATCTTTGCCCTTTGCACCCATTCTAGTCGGTTCACCCCAACACTCCCAGGACTTCTTCCAATGTGGGGGGTTCCCCAACCCCTCCTGCAGTGGTCCAGCATTGGACATGCCAGCATCACATGTCTGACATCTTCCACTAGATCCCCACAAAATCCACAGCCCTTCCCCCCCCCCCCCCCCCCGCCTGTGATCTTTGCCATCCTCTGTCTCGTCTCCAGTGATCCAGCTCTTGCCTGAAACAAAAGTGAGCTCTTCCGCGTATTATCTTAAATTACTTCCCTCTTTATCTTGAGTTTATTTCCATACACCAGCGGTCTTCAAACTGTGTTCCGCGGAACCCCAGGGTTCCGCAATACATCTTTGGGGGGGGGGGGGGGTTCCGCGAGTCAAAATGAAAATTCGTTAGCAGCGGCAAGATATACTTTTCTAAAGGTGGGATGGGGTCCCCCAAAACATCTTATAGTTCTAAGGGTTCCGTTAGTCGACAGAGTTTGAAGACCACTGCCATACACCATCAGCGTTTTCTTTGCTACCCTTTCCTCCATTGATGATAATGGACACCCTCTCGATGGTCAGGGTTGGTGGACGAGGTGTTATCGAATCACCCCCTTACCCAACGCAGTGCCACAGGCTAAGAGCGAGCATACTTACTCTGGCAAGATCGAGCCTGCGAGTTCTCCTTTCCAATCCTTGCTATTTATTGTCTGCGATGTCCCTGCCTGTTCCGAACGTTGTGTGGGGTTGACGGGGACCTGGTGGAAGATAGTTGAGAGCAGAAGGGAAGAACCCACAGATCCGACCATGCCACAGGCGGGATAAGGGTATGATGATGATGATGGAACTTATGTATAGCTCATTTTTGACCTACGGTTTCTTTTTACCTTGACCTATTCTCCGATTTTGCCACCTGGGATCTGAAACACTACGGACAATATCTCGTTAAAACTTTTATGCCCTATTTAAAAAAGCCACATTTTCTGTATTTTTTTGTCATCGGCTCGAGAAGTTAGTCTAATGATTTGATTAAGCCGCCCTAAATCTAGTTCAAAATCATAAACAGGGACTAACAGCCATGTAACTACATCTAAACCACAGCAAAAGACTCGCATTAAATACCCATTAAACTCGTAAGTTACCAAATTTGACAGTGTAAAAATAAACCGGATGTGAAGACGTAGAGATTAAGGCAAAGTGACACATGATATATTGAAACATAGTGTGTCCTTAAACAAGGGCAACGGATTGATGCTAACATTGTGTGTAAATGGTCTCTAAAAACGTAGTGTTGATTATTGTCTGACTTACCGAAATTGTAGAAAGGGCCCTCTCTTGGTTTTATAGTCTGCCCAGTACCAACTGACCGATTGATCGTTTATTGAGAAATACCGTAAAATCTCACGTAGTGCCCGCGGATTATACGCGAAACATAGGGTCATTTAGTGCGGACTATATGCGAGGGCGGATTATATATGAGTGCGGACTGTAAATGAAACCAAGGGTTCTCAATGAAAACTGTTCCTCATTTTCTGAGCATTTTATTACACTTAACAACACGACTTTACACAGTACGTTCTTATTTCTATGATAATGCAATATAAAATCATACACATTTCAATTTCATCGTCAGAGCATTTGACATTTCATGCTCTAAATTCATTTGATCCCATTGCCCCCTACAAGTTGCACCAGTGGTTACAGTAGAAATTTTAAAGTGCGTACTATACATGAGTGCGGACTATATTTGAGATGCGGACTTTACGTGAGATTTTACGGTATATTAACTCTGTTCTGTAACCTTTTATACTAGAAATTTTACAGACGAGCACGTGTAGTTTCCGTCTAGAAAGGGTTCTATTATATTGCAGAGCCGATGTCATTTGCGCCATTCGAGATAGTTTGAAACCATACTTAGCACTGTCGTACCGCAGCACTAAAGAGGCCACTGCTGTAGGTCCGGGGCGAACCCTAGAGCATTTTAATGTGGTGCTCAAGAGTTAAGTACGTTATCAGACAGCCTGTTACCGAGGCAGACTTTTATTTCAGTGTAGAAGAGATATATAACAGACACCGACTTTGCTTCCCCAGTCGACGGAAAGTGCATCCGAGTTCTCCTCTCTCGCAGAAGCAACCGTCATCTGGGATTTGGTCATTAAACAGCTGCTCTGATGGTCAAATTTATTTGTTCTCACCAGGAGCCGACCTCTTCTTACAATTTGAAATATTGTCGATTTATACCTGGGTTTTATTGGAAGAAAGAAGTTTCTTTTACGTATAGCTGACATCGTGCATAGTATGAGACCTGGGCTTTATTTTCCACTCTTTCGCACTGGGACGCAACTCCTTTCTCAACCAAAATCGAACTTGCGACCACGGACTCACGAGGCGAACTTGCTATCAATTCACACACAAAGGCAGGTTTCTTGAGAAACTGCTGAAGGTGCCCTGTCAAAGCGGTGGGGTGGACGAACTCCTACACCTGGGAATTTTGCCGATCTACACATATACAATATGTTACTCTCAATGCAGTGGTGACATCGTACACGCTCACACACCCGCACATGCGGTAGGACACCGGCGTTACTTCTTGTCCGACGGAAGGCACATCCCTCTCTCTCTTCTTTCACCTTCATAAGAAACGATCTACCTCAGCCAGAATCGAACCTACAGCCTCGACAGAACACAGAGGGAAAGGCAGCAAAGGAAACGCTGAGGGTACATGGGAACAAACTTAAGATAGAGAGGGAGGCAATGTATGATAACACGTGGGCCGGGGGGGGGGGGGGATAAATGTAGATTGTGTGGGGATGAAGTGGAGGACGTCAGACATGTATGTGTTACTGGCATGTCCAACGCTGGACCACTGCAGGAGCGGTCCTGGGAGTATTGGGTGCAATGTGTGTTTGCAAAGACTATCTACAGCCTGATTGCAGGCCAGTAGATGACTGCTCTTTGCAAGAAAAACCATGTTGACATAAAGAGCAGCATATTAGTACCAGTAGTGAAATGGTGTAATAGAGGAACTATATCTGCACACATTTCTCTGAAATACCACAGGGCGCACCTGGAAATGTTCTAGAGTGCACCCTTTAAGAAGCACCGGTCTAGCATGCGAAATTCCACTAGCAAGATATCCGTCATCAAGGATTACATACAGTATTCATATTCCTTATATGTGATTGTGAATCACGCATGCAGCTACTTGGAATGACCCCCTTACCTTCTACTATGAGTCTAAGCTACTGCTGGGATCGATCCTTTATATGTAACTGTTAAGTGAGCCGCATGTTGTAGCTTTGGCCTCTGCTGGCTCTCCATGCTGCACATGTACAGTGTGTGTTTGAATAGCGGTGCGATTGAGAAATCAAGTGTCGATCGTTACCGGGGATTATGATGTAATGTAAGTTATGGACTGTGTACAATTTAATGCTACAAAGTCATTTGTTTATTTATAAATGGGAGTGAATTCACTGCATTCGAAATTAATACGCTACTTTTGATCTCGAGAGGCTCGGGTAAATGATAAATCGAGGTTTTTAAGACCGACTAATCCTCGGACATAAAAATAGTTCATGCGAGTTTCCGGCGGCGTCCTTTCTGTTAAGATGTGGACTGGATTTGCGCATGCCTGGTTGAAGAGATGGTTTTCAAATTCGTTTTGTTTATGATAAAATTCGATAGTGAGTTCAATTCCTAGGTCGTGTCTTAGCCACTGAGAGCGGGGCATGAAATGAGCTGGGAGCGGTGAATTGCGCTGGACAAACCAGTTCTCGTCTGATCACTGAAGTTAAGCAGCTGAAGTGAAGTACTGACATGGGTGGCCGCTTGGGAAAACTGGTTACTGCTAATACCTAAAAAATCGTCTCATTAGTGTAGTGTCTGTGCAGTCTCTTCATAAGAACTATGCTGTGGACGGGGCTCTAATGACCTTGTAGTTGAAGGGCCCTAAAACACCAACAAACAACAACAAATGAAATGAGCTAGCTACAGTGAGAGTCAAAAGTGAACGACCATGCATGATTGTCACACATTTTTGTTTGTAAATAAAAATGTAGTTCCCATAAATAAAAAAATTTTTTTTAATTTCAACCATAACATGTTATTATTAATAACTGGTGAAAAAATCAAATGAAAATTTATGCAAGGTATTGAAAAAAATGCAAATGTGTATTGATATACCATTTTTAAGCGTCAAAAGCGTACAACCAAAACATGCCATTTGCGTGATAAAGAAGTGAAACTTTCTTTCCCTACTACTTTAGTACTTTGTTGGTTCTCCTTTACTTTCTATTACTGCTGATAATCGGCGTGGCATTGATTCCACCAAGGTTTGTGTGAGTTTTGTTGATATTTTTCCCCACTCTTCAGTAATCACATCTTTCAGCCTGGATTTGCTGGAAATTTTCTGTTTTTGTATTTGTTTCTCTAAATATCTCCATAAATGTTCAATGGGATTTAAATCTGGTGACTGGGGTGGGTGATCAAGTATTTTTGGAACGTTATACAGTAGCCATTCCATCACCAAATTGGACTTATGCTTTGGATCATTGTCCTGCTGAAAGATCCAACTTGGTCCTAGCCTTAAATGATCCACACTAATCAACAAATTATCTTGCAGAATCTTCAAATAATCTTCTTTTTTCATAGTAGAGTCCACAAACACTAAATTACCAACTCCAGAGGAAACCATACACCCCCACACCATTACTGCACCTCCAACATACTTCACCATTGGCAGAACATTGTGTTTGTCCCTACATGTTGTTGATATTCTTGGTTTTGAGATCTCCACATTTTTGGTCTTGTTTCAGGTCAAAAAAGTTCAAATTTAGATTCATCTGTAAAAATAACATTACTCCAAAAAGAAAAGTCAAAATTTTTGTATTTTGTAGCAAAATCAAGTCTTTTCTGTTTATTCACTTTAGAGGTGTATGGCTTCTTCCTAGGTACTCTGCCATGTAATCCTGCATCATTTAGTGCCCACCTTATTGTGCTTGCACTAACTGGTACTTCACTAAATTTACATCACTCTTATTCTGGACTTCACGAACCACTGCACGTTCATCAGCATAAGATAGTTTTTTGGGGCGATCAGAACGAGGCAGACTCTCAATTTTTCCAGTCTTATTGTATTTAATCATGAAGGTTTTTACAGTTGATGGGGAAATATTAAGAATTTCAGTGATTTTAGCAAGTGTTTTACCTTCATTTCTAAGTTTTATGAAGACTTTTCTCAAATCATTACTAACTTCTTTTCTATTATCCATTGTGCGACAAGATGGAATATAATTTTTTTTGAATAGAATGTGGAATAGAATATGAAATAGAATATTGAATAGAATTACTTTTGCCCAGAATTACTTATGTCTTATTGCTTTGAAAATTACTGGTAAAATCATACATGGTTGTTGACTTTTGACTCTTAAGATTTTGCATATCCATACACAATTGCAATTTTGTCAATAATTGGCATATATTTTCCTCTTATTTTTTTCACCACGCATTAACAACATTTAAGAGTTGAAAATAAGAACATACTTTTTTATTTATGTGAGCTGCATTTCTATTTACAAACAAAAATGTGTGACAATCATGCATGGTCGTTCACTTTTGACTCTCACTGTACATGTAATGTATGCCAGACGTTGAGCAAACTACCTCCTGTGCCACTTGCAAGGAGTGGCGAATTGCTTTGGACACCAGTTCTCGTCTGATTACTGAAGTTAAGCAGCGCAACACCAGCTAGTACTGAAATGGGTGGCCATTTGGGAAAACTGTACTGCTAATACCCAAAAATCGTCGCATTAGTGTAGTTTCTGTGCAGTCTCTGCATCAGAACTAGGCTGTGAACGGGGCTCTAATGACCTTTGTAGTTGAAGGGCCCTAAAACACCAACAAGCGACAAACAAATGCGCCACTTGCCACGTTGGTGCAGGAGGTAGTTTGCTCGATTACTGCGGCAGCGATCCCAGGTTCAATACTGGATCAAGGTGGGCTGGCTTCTTCCTGGCGAGTGAAATGTATTCCGTCGGAAGGGAAGTAAAGCCCTTGGCCTCTTGTGGTGCACGATGTCATTTGCACGTTAAAGAGCCCTCTCTACTATGCAACAGGCAAAATTCCCAGGGGTAGGTGCTCGCTCCACTTGGCGTCGGCGGAGTGCCCCAATGAACAGTCCTCACCATCCAAACTATCGCCCGTGTGTCCAGAGTGACAGAGATGGGTACCTGACCCTACTATACACGGGAAAAGAGTTAGTTGTTTGTTTTGCTTGTCGCAGTGGTGGCCGCATAGAAATAAAAGTCTAAAAATTGTGAGCCAGGGTTTAGTCGCAACTCTGCTCCGGAATTACTGAAACCCTTTTTTTGTCAGGCAGCCTGCCTGCATAATGCGGAATAGTTATTTTTTTAATGTAATATTTCGTGTAACATATTTGACCCACCCCGGTGGCGCAGTAGGTAGCTTGTTCGGTAACTGCGTTGGTAGTTTCATGTTCTATACTTGGCCCCAGGTGGGTTGGCTTCTTTCGGTCGAGATAGGTGCCTCGAGTGCCCCTTCTTTCGGATGAGAAGTAAACTGACGTCCCGCGTGGTGTATGATGGCATTTGCACCTAAATAAAACCCTCTGTACTATATGCAACGAGTAGATGAGGCCAAATTCCCAGGTATAGCAGCTCGCCCCCTGCCGTCGTGCCCCAATGAACAGCAGACCGACGATAAATAAGCATAGGAGTTGCAGCTCTGGTCGGCAGCCGGCTGCGGAAAACACCGTCGAATATATCACCCGTGTGTTCATTCATAGGGACAAGATGGGTACTTGACCCTGGCATAGGAGAGAGAAGGGTTAGGAGTTGCTTACTTTCTGTAACATATGCCTGATGTCCTCAGAGGAGCTAACGAGTTGACAACTTCAACGCCCAAGGTTGACTTAATGACTTTTTGCCTTTATCTCCTTTAACAGTATTATAAACTCTTGGATGAATTTTAATAGGTCCTAATATACATCATCATTATACCCTTATCCCGCCTGTGTCAGGGTCGGGTCTGCGGGTTCT
This sequence comes from Trigoniulus corallinus, assembly GCA_013389805.1. Taxonomy (NCBI): domain Eukaryota; kingdom Metazoa; phylum Arthropoda; class Diplopoda; order Spirobolida; family Trigoniulidae; genus Trigoniulus; species Trigoniulus corallinus. Next base: position 16,158,055 of record JAAFCE010009109.1, read on the forward strand.
AGCCCTCCACTCCCGTCTGTCTCTCACCAGGTCCCCTTCCACCCCACACACTGTCATGTCTTTACGGACAACCTGTTCCCACGTCTGTTTCGGTCTCCCCCTGCCCCGGGTGCTACCGACCACCTGCATTCCTGGCAAGGATCTAACGAGCTCCTCATCTCCTCTTCTCATAATTCCCGTGTTTAACCAGTAGGGGTCCCCATATTCCACGTTCCTAATCTACGATTGGCCCCTAAGCTTCTTGAACATGCTCGGACTGGGGCCATCCCAGCCAGGCGTCTGAAACCCGCAGGCATGTTGGCGCTGCTTGCCGTGGGGGGGGGGGGGGGGGGGTTGCCGGCCTGCCTCACAATAGGTCGTAATATGCATACAATATATATTTTTTTGTACTATGTTTGACCAATCTGAATACCATTTTAGGCTTCAGGGCCTATTTCCTACGTTGTTCATTAGTTCCCCCTTAACCAGCATTTCTACTTCTATAGACCTACTTAGTTTACGATATTTTGACAAAGTATCAGACGTGCCCTTGCCAATATTTTATGTGTGTGTGTGCGTGTTTTTGTCAACTTGTCTTGGGTCTCTATATCACTGTCTCTCTCGCACACACACACTGAATTCATCCCTCGTAGTAGTATGCAAGGAGGATCGCATCCGCCAATAAGGCGAAGTAAAGCTGTGTGTTCCTTAGCGCAATCGATCGATAAAAACTGCAATGTTCCCAACGTTGAAAAGGACCCAAAAGCCCTTACAACCAGCCCTTCTTACACATTTCCTATTGTACTTTCTACTACATTTCATATTGCTTCTATCGCTGAAGATGCTTCATTGTAATTCGACGTCTTAGATATTGGTTGTTGCTGTTTTGCTCTCGTTTCTAGTGCTTCTTCTTCTCCCTCATTCCTCTCCCTCCGACCACCTCTCTCTCTGTCTCTCCTCCACTCCTTTTTCATTTTGGAGGAGAGAAGGGGGTAAGAAGATGACAGGGGGTTATTTCTCCATTTTTATGTATCGTTTTCTACCAAGTAGTTTCTGCAAGACGAAAAACATTTCTGCCATATACGATGATGATCTATATACGTACTTTCATACCTCTGAAGTCATTTCTTCTTCACCCTCTCCTCACCTTATCTTCTACCCCTTGCTCCCCCTCCTCCACCCCATCACCTAAAGTTTGAAGACGTTTCAAAATTTTTTTTAGTCTGCTAGTTGTTATTTAGTGTAGAAAAGAGAGCATATTTTAAAGGGGTGGGCGTATGTCCGACATTTGAAGTTTAAGTCTTCATTGATTCTTCGCACATTTTCTTGATAGTTTTTCTTAGATAAGTTAAGAGGGAGGGTGATAGGGGCGAAGTTCACTTTTTTCAGGTCCCTGCTGTTGTGACCATTCATTTTTATGTCTACGCGGTTGAGTGGTGAAGTGTGTTAAATGCGTGTAATGGACATTGTCCATCATCACGAGGCAACTGTTTGTTGTTCGCCCACCCTCATTTCTTTGTGCCCTCCCTCCGAAATAGTCTTGAGAGGAGGAGGGGTAGAGCGATGACTTTTTTTGAATGCTTGTAAGAAATTTTTCAAGAAATTCTTACGTAGTTTAATATAGAGGTTCTGCTCACTTCCGTTCCTTCCTCTCTCACTTCCACCTTGTTGCCCTTGACCATCATTTCTTCCGCCCCCTTACACATAACACGAGTGAATTTACCGTGTGAGGTACACAAAATGACCACCACGACACTTATTTTTTGTCTTTTGGACCCCATTGGACACATTGATAGTTTGAAATTCCCTCGTGTTTCTGTGAGACTATTTAAAATATATTAAGCTCAAGTGTTACCACTATTGTCAAATGATGCATGTTTATTACCCCCCCCCCCTTTTTACACAAGTTGGTTGAAATTGGTCCATTGTGCTCAATGTGGCAGTCCGTTTTTTCTCCTTTCCGTTCAGAATTCAGGTTTGACCGATGGTAAGCGCGAATAGACAGACAGTTTATAGCTTTGACCTCTTTTTATACGAGGAAGTGCCTATTCAACTTTTGACTGCAACCTATCATTGCATGATTTTGGGACTCTTCCTTCCTCCTCCGTCTGACCACGTTGAGTTATGCAAGAATCACCATGTGGGTTCCAGGACGGAATGTAAAGTGCAGGATACTATTAAACACGTCTAGGTGGCGCAGAGGTAATATGTACGACTGCTGAATCAGTGGTTCGACTTAAACCTGGATCGAGGTTGATTGATTTCTTTTTAGGCGAGAGAGAGAGAGAGGTTCCGAGTGCGCCTTACGTCAGATTAGAAGTAAAACCGTTGCTGTTTGTTGGTGTTTTTGGTCCCATCAACTTCAAGGTCATTAGAGACCCGTCCACTGCATAGTTCTAATGCATAGACTGCACAGACACTACAGTAATGTGACGATTTTTGGGTATTAGCAGTACCCAATTTTCCCCGAGCGACCACCCATGTCAGTACTAGCTGGGTTTGCGTTGCTTAACTTCAGTGATCAGACGAGAACTGGTGTCCAACGCAACTCACCGCTCTAAAACCGTTGCTTTGTGTTGTTTATACCAGTGGTCTTAAACTTTGTCGACTCACGGAACCCATTCATGTGGGAAGGTTAGAGGAGTTCCAAGAGGAGGTTCAACAGGGCTCACAGGACATTACAACAGCAATGGCGAAAGGGGTTGCAGGTATTACAAAGGGACATGATTGCGTGTGGAGTGGATGACAGCCTGGTGGGGGATAAACGGGAGTGGAGGATTAGAACCCGCAAACCCGTCCCTGCCATAGGCGGGATAAGGGTGTACTGGATGGAAAACAGCCGGAAGAGGCTGTATTGAGTTGGCACACCAGTTCTTGTCTGATCACTGAAGTTAAGCAACGCAACCACGTAGTTTCTGTGCAGTCTCTGCATTAGAACTACGCAGTGGACGGGGTTCTAATGACCTTGTAGTTGAAAGGCTTTAAAACACCAACAAGCCGAAACCTGGAAAAGAGCTCGTTCTACACACAAGGAGTAGATCGGTAATAAATTTCCAGATGTAAGAGCTCGATTACTGGCGTCGGCGAAGGAGAAATGCTCCATTGAAGACCCCATCCTCAATGTGTTCCCATGTGCCCCAATGAAGGAAAAGTGGGAACGCATGCATGCCCTAGGCGGGAAAAGGAATAGTTGCTCTTGGTTTGTTGGAAGATACTTTAGAGGGGTGTCTAATACCTCGTAAATATCGTGGTCCAGCCGGTAGCTCATGACTTTCATTCTTTTTAGCCTACCGTTCAGTAGCAAACCAACGTCTTGCCTATGGCAGAGCTGGGTGCTTAGACATATGATTTCCATTCCTCGTGTTTCTTTGTTACGTTTTCAGTTTTTTTTTTCAAGATGGAAAGCCGACAAATTGACTTCCGGTTATTTTTCAAGGTGTTCATTATTTGAAGCCCACTTAAGGCAGGCTGGTACATAAATGACGTATAGTGTTCTGGCGACCTGAGTTCTAACCCCCCCAACTTAAGGCTCCGATGTTGATATCTTGAAGGACTGATTATATAATGACCTCGATAAGGACTATAGAGACCCAGGGTGTTCCTTCCTTCTAATAGGAAATGGAGTCTTATTCCCTGTTTGACTCCTGATAGGAAGACTCCTTTACAGGGTGTGTTTATGTAGGTCCTTTGAAGGCTGTTGATTCGGAATGCATCTTAAATAGACTAGTGTAATTAATCATAAGTTGTGAACGAAAGGGGAAGGATAAGTAGTAGGCCTACATGGGGTGACTGTCATCCAAATTTTATAGCTGACTTTATAGTGGAAGGAAGTTATTTCGCTTTCCCTTTTAGGTCTTTGTCATTTTGCTGCGTTGTAGCTACGGAGTAACATGAGATGAAAACATCGACTGAGAGCTGAAGAAGGAATAGTTGAATGGGGTGGGTTGGAATTGGGATGTGCTCGGCTTAGTCTGTAATCTATATAGGCCTAAAAATGTTAAGACGAGATCTTTTGAAGTCAAAAGGTCCTTTGACGGGAGTCTTTTTTTTTTTTTACCGTGTTATAAACTACAAGTAGACATCCTCCGAGAAAAGGGAGGAAATATAGAGCAGAGATAGGCTTTTCTAGAAATTTTTAACTTTTACTCATCATTTACTACTACTTTTACTACTAATACTATTATAGGAGAGAACAGCGCTCTTGAAATTCCACCTTGTCGGAATATTTGCATATTTGTGTTCTACGGCGCTCTAAGGTTGCCATGCCAATCTTCAACTCTGGAATGCTTTTGTTCCATTTCGAAACTAGAAATTGTCGTCAAAAAATTCTGTTCGGTTGCCAAGGCAACCACGTTCGAAATAGAATGCTTCTTTTCTTTCTCTGTCTCCTCCCTTGCCACTCTTATATAAAAATGTGTATTTTTTTTTCTTTTTTGTGTGCGTGTGATGGATTCAACTTTCCTTCCAATCATTAAACAGTTGTTGGTTTTGGATAGTCACTTGGTCCAATAAACTCGAGGATGAATTCGGTAAAATTGATGCACGTAGGGCCTACATCATTTTGATAACTTCTCGACTTACTTTCTGTTGTTAGTTTTCTCATGGCTAGACTTGTTTTCGAAGTACCGTGTGAAAGAATGGAAGCAACCAACCAGACATCTGAGAATTCCGTTCGAATTTGTTAATTGAAGTATTTTATATCCTACATATATTTTTAGGAAAGGCTATCTATCAGTTGAGTCGCCCCGGTGGCGTAGAGGTCGCGTGTTTGCTTACTGCGTTAGTGGTTTCAGGTTCGATACACAACCCAGGTGGATTGGTGAGAGTAATTTCTTTAAAGCAGCGATTTTCAACCTTTTTTTCGTCACGGCACACTTTTGATAACTTAAAAATTTGGCGGCACACTAATGCCTGTTTCCGTATACCCACGCGCTAACGCTATTACCGTTGAATCAGACGACACAGCACACAAAAATGGTGACGTCACACTGCTACTTGGGGCGCCGCAGAGCAGCTATGCGTGACGGTAGTTGAGTTGACAGGTGGTCAACTCACATAGCGTCCCGCAAGTCACGCGGCGTTCTGATTGGTTGGCGGTTGAGCTGTCTGCTTGAAAAATGGCGGAGGATAAACTAAGGCAAGACGGCGGCGTGCCGTGACTCCAAATAAAGCGCTACACTTCAGGAATTGCGCTGGCGCTCCTTCATAACGCACTAGCACAAAACGTCATCAAAATGTCATCAGTGGTGACGTGATTAGTGTTGAAGTGTGGTGATACGGAACTAGGCATAACAAAGATGAATTTAGGGGCACACAAACGCCAAAGACATACCGTAATTATTCTAATAAACGGCGCCCTCCAATAACCGGCACACCTCTCACCTGAAAAAAATAATAAACGGCGCGCCATTTATTTCAAAACTGTCTGGAAGTTATCGTGCAAGTTAACTTGAATTTTTTTAATGATTAATCCTTTACTGCTACACAGGGGTACTGGTATCATCATCATCACACCCTTATCCAGCCTGTGGCAGGGTTGGGTCCGTGGGTCCATCGAACATGCTATGACTGGGAACACCCCAGCCAGGCGTCTGGAACCCGCAGGAATATTGGCTGGTTGTCTGTGTGGGGATGTCGGCCTACCACACTGTTCCAACACAACATTTTACAACCAAAATATAAATTTTGGCAGGTAAATTAATACTTTGTCAGTTTTAATATTGCATGGTGTCTGACCTATTGCACAACAACTATACTGCAATAAGGAATCAGGCTCATGCCTGAACAAAGGTACTGGTGTACCCCAGGGTTTTTCTTCCTCCTCTCTGTTCTGTGGGTGACCCTGGTGCAATGCGATTCACAGTATTTTCACATGATAGGCTGAACTTCCTAATAAGTTACAGTCGTGTAAACTAAGCTTTAGTGCAGATATTGTTGAAAGAAAAGTTTCGAAGAGAAAGTATTCTTCAGCATTTAAATTGTTGGCAATTTCTGCAGTTGAGAATGATAGTAATCGTACAGTGGCTAAACCTCTACAGTTATCTGACTCTAGGGTAAGGATTTAAATTTTAAATTAACCATTGATTATTTTTCTCAATTTCATTTTGCCAATAAATTCAGATGTGAGAGTGGCATCAGCAAAAATCAAAATTAATGAAATCAACTTGTCCGGCTAAAAAGTTTCCATTTATAAATTGAAAAAAATAATAAACGGCGCGACAAAAAGGCCTTTGAAAAAATAAACGGCGCGCCGTTTATTAGAATAATTACGGTATGCAAGTTGTAACCTAATCCAATGCAAAATCCCGCCTCGGTGGCGCAGTGGGTAGCACGCTCGGGAACTTCGTCAGCAGTTAGAGCATTAGTTAGAGGTTCAATACTGGACCAAGGCGGGTTAGCCCCAAGAGAGGCCCCGATTGTGCCTTCTTTCGGATGAGAAGTAAAAGTGTAAAACTGAGGTCCCGTGTGGTGTACGATGGCATTTGTACCTAAAAGAACCCTTTCTACTATGCAACAGGTCGATAACGCCAAATTGCGAGGTGTAGGAGTTCACCCTTTAGCGTCCGTGGAATGCCCCAACCAATAGTAGACCGACGATAAATAAGCATAGGGGTTGCAGCTTTGGTCGGCAACCGGCTGTGGCAAAGCGCTGTTTAATATATCGCCCTTTTGTCTATTCAGAGGGACAAGATGGGAACCCGACCCTGCAGTAGGCAGGAAACGAGTTAGGAGTTACGTTGTAGTCTAACCCTATGCACACATCAAGCTTTGTTAGCCAATAGTCAGAACTGAAATATTTATGCCCATTGGTTCAGCTAGCTAGTCCCTCCTAGGAGGGTAGAACCGATTGAACGAACTACTTGGCTGACGTCGCTTATGTATGGGTATTCGCAACGGCGACGGCACATTTCAGGAATCTCGCGGCACAGTGGTTGAGAATCGCTGCTTTAGGGTAATCCCGCAATCAGAGTTCAAATCTGGCATCCAATGGGTCTACGCAGGGTAGAATTGGTTTTCATAGATAAAGTATCAACAATGCGGTTTTGAAATTCATTTTTCCTCCCGAATTTTGTTGAAATAGTACATCGTGTAGCAGTAAATTCAGTTATTGTTGTTTGTTGGTGTTTTAGGGTTCTTCAGCTAAAAAGGGCATTAGAGCCCCGTCCACAGAGACTGCACAGACACTACACTAATGCGACGATTTCTGGGTATTAGCAGTACCCAGTTTTCCCAAGCGGCCACCCATGTCAGTACTAGATGGGGCAGCTCTGCTTTACTTCAGTGATCGGACGAGAACTGGTGTGTCCAACGCAATTCGCCGCTCTCCAGTAAATCAAAATGTCGAGACGTCAAAGCCACACGAAATTACTTTGGAATTAGTTAAAATGGTTATAATTTCAGGCGGGATAATGGTAGGGTGATGATGATGATGGTTATACTTTCAGACCCTTTATAAAGCTAAACAGAAGTAACAGCAGTAGTGTTCACTTTCTTGAATTATAGTACGTGAGGCTTTTACCCCACAAACACATGTACAGCCTCAATGGTGTTGCTTTCGTCGTAATTCTCGTAATCGATACTGACAGGTGGTTGAACATATACATTTGTCAATCTCCTGATTTCAAGTGAAGATAGTAGGGATATTTACGACGCTGTTAACTGTAACATTGGATGTTACAAGTTTGGTCAAGTTCTGGATATTACAACTGTTGGTCAGTGAAGAAATAAACTTTACAACAACTTTTGTAATCTGAGATAGTTAGGGGTAGGACTACATTTCTGATATGTTCGAAAAAGGCAGTTCGCGACCGTCGTCGTAGCACCGTTATATGCGAAATTTGATCTTGAAGTAGGGTGCACATACGTTCCAATTCGTTGTGCGGCACCTATCAGACTCGTCGTTATGCAAAACGTGAACCAAATTACGAGGTGAGGAGAGGGGGAGGCAAATCTGAGAAAAATCAAGTTTTAATTCAATAAATTCAACTGTAAGTCATAAATTTGCGGTGCAGTCATACTATATTCGGATGACACATTTAATGTCAGCAACATTCACAAGTTCACATATCCACAATTTCACGTGCATTCCGAATTCTTTGCCGACCTACAGTATGTTAAGTTGTTTAATTTCACCGGGATCGTAGTACGTAATCGATTACTGCGTCAGTGGTTCCAGGTTCGATACTGGGCGATGTCATTGGCACGTAATAGAAACCCTCTCTAAAGTAAAAGCAACTCATAACCCTTTTCCCACCTATGGCAGGGTCGGGTACCCATCTTGTCCCCTCTGAATGGCCACAAGGGTGATATATTGGTCATAGTTTTTCTGCAGCCGGTTGCCGGCCAAAGCTGCACCCCTGCTTATTTATCGTCGGTCTAGTGTTCGTTGGGGAATGCTACCGACGCCTGGAAATTTTGCCTCATCAACCCGTTGCATAGTAGAGAGGGTTCTTTTACATGCAAGTGCCATCGTACACCCACACGGGACCTCGGTTTTACTTCTCATCCGAAGGAAGGCGTACTCGGTACATCTCTCTTACCGGAAAGAAGCCAACCTACCTCGTTCCGGTAACGAGCACGCTACCCGGAGGGATTCCAAAACACTCGAATCGGGATGAAAAATTGAATGACCTTATGTGCACATAGTGTAGATGAGTGCTGAAGGGAAATGAAAAATGGTCGCACAGAGCCGAGTGGAGTCAGTAGTTAATGGAATGGACATCACTTGATGCTTGTTGGTTGTCAGGAAGATGACTGGTTGCCATGACAACATGTGACAACGCGGTCTTTTGTGTTGGAAGTGCTATGCAACGCCGACTAGACCCTAAAATGTCAACTCGTTCCTCATTGGCGTAACAAGAGAATATCAACTGTCGTTGGCTGCTTACGCTGTAATAGAAAATAAGGAAAGCGCAATTGTTTGGAATCCAAACGAGGCGTTTGAGTGGTGCGGCGTCATCACACCACTATCAGTTCACTTTTTTTTTCGGTTTTTTTTTGTTATGTGTGTGGTGTAGCAGTTTGATGTTGCGTTTGAGATGCGCGGTGGTAACGTCCCATCCATTGGGGTCACTCGCACGTGCGCGCGTTTTGGCCATTGACGACATTTTGATGTTCTTTGGCATAGTTCTATTAGTCGTCAAAAAATGACTGTTTTTCGTAGTTTTAGTGAAGATTCTGCGGCATTTTGATACTTTTATCGGATTGAATGTTAGTTATGTGTATGACGTATGGAATTATTTGATGACAAGAGGAGTTTATTATTATAATAGAGTCAAAATTGTACGCCAGTTGCCATATGAAAGAGTTCATTGGGCTTCAGGTAAGATTCTTTATTTTTAACTGTGGTTGACTAGTGTTAAAGAAGGGTCCAATATGGCTTATAACTACGCCAAGTGAATGATATAATGATGATGATGATAATAGCAGCATTAGCATCTTGTTGATTATCTTTCTGATATGTGGTTTAGCTGAAGGTTTGAAATGTGGACGGCGGTTTTAATTACGAAGGTCTTTGCTCTTGCTTATTAGAGGCATGTGCATTGGATGACGTTGACTGTTGAGAAAATAAATGATAAAATGATGAGTTGGTAATGGCTTCTGTTATTGATGGTGGCACAGTACTGACAGTTAATGAATGAGTTTGTAACGACCACTTCTGAATGTGAAACTAGAAATATACAACTCAGCATCAGGTTTTGTCTTACCGCTTTTTTAAAAAATATAATAGTAATTTAAAAATCATCATTTTTTTTAATTTCAGCTACCGAGGTGCGGGTGTTTTGAGCACCTCGTGATTGAGAAACATGGTGCAAGATGCTGGGAAGACATCATCTAAACCTATTCAAGAAAATTTTCAAGGTAAGTTTCCTATGTGTATGTCACACAGGATCTGAACTATTCGATGCTGATGATTGATTAACTTGTGCAACTGTCGATTTTATTGAACGCCTTGTATTAAATCACTGATCGCTCTAAGAAAAATCAGTCTTAAAACAAGTTATTGCCCGTTCGTTGGTGTTTTAGGGCCCATCAACTACAAGGTCATTAGAACCCCGTCCACTGCGTAGTTCTAATGCAGAGACTGCACAGACACTACACTAATGCGACGATTTTTGGGTATTAGCGGTACCCAGTTTTCCCAAGCGGCCACCCATGTCAGTACTAACTGGGGTTGCGCTGCTTAACTTCAGTGATCAGACGAGAGCTGGTGTGTCCAACGCAATTTGCCTCTCCGAAAAGTTATTGCCATCTTGATTGTTAGTGAGGCTGTCAGATTGATGAAGGGCGTAGTCATGTGCAGCCAAGTTGAGTTGGACACTGATAAGTGATTGGTGAGATAACTGAAGTTAAACAGCGCAAGCCCACGCTAGTACCAACAAGGATGGTTGGTAAAGAACGTTGGGTGCTGCAGATTTCCCCTTTCCTTCATCCTATACACCTTCCTTCTCATCTCCCGCGAGCAGCCTCCTAAGGGTTCGTCATGTTATGGCTGCTTGGCTTACTCCCCAACCCATGAAATAAATCCAGTAGTAATTAAAATTATCAAAACACCAAGCGCTTTAAATCATTTGCAGAGGTTAGGCTGTCTTAAGCAGGAAGTTAAGAAATTGACTAAGCTGACAGTTGAGCAGGCATTCCACCAATCCTTCAGCTTCACCGATTCATGTCTGCAAACGACTGTCATTTTAAATAAATTATGTGAATGACAATATCCTGAACATTTGTTTTCTATTTTTGTCATTTTCTGGCTCAGCAACAGGTGCAGTTGTTATCTTTTTCAACATGGCATAGGGCACTTGCAATAAAATGACGGATCTTTGTAAATTGTAAATATTTAATAACTACATTTCAGGTGTTTATTGCTCCAGTTCAATGTTCTTAATAACAAGTAGCGAATCTCAATTTGCCTTGATGGGATCAGGTTCTTAGGCCTTATGTTTTCATAGTCATACCTTTATCCCGCCTGTGGCAGAGTCGGTTCTACGGGTTCCAGCCCTCCACTCCCGTCGATCTCCCCACTATCTCCACGTCTACTTTGTTCTTCCTCTGCCCCGAGTGCTTCCAACGACCTACATCCCCGTAATGGTCAGAAATGCCTCTGTAATAAGGTGACTAAATCGTGAAAGGAGTGCCAAATGTCAAAACCAATTTCTAACAGAGAGATTTGGGAGCTGCTGAAAGTGACAACAGGTGAACAGGGCTTAGAAGAGTTATGGCACTAGTGATAACCCAGGCGAGCACGTGAACATCTTAACTGAGAGTAAGGTTTAATTCTTTGATTAGTTTGTGGGTTGAGGTGTAAGCCAGGCAGCCATAACAGGTTAACCCCTTAGGAGGCTGCCCACGGGAGATGAGGAGGTAGGTGAAAGGAGGAGGAAGAGGGTTAATTTGCAGCACCCAACGTTCTTTACCAACCACCCAAGTTGGTATTGACGTGGGTATGCGCTGCTTAACTTCAGTGATCTAACGGGAACTGGTGTGTCCAACGCAACTTGGCCGCACTTAAGTTCTGGAAATGATCGGTTTTGGTTTGCTGCATGACTGAATTGGTACCACATTGCACTTTCACCTTTAGGACAAGGCACGAAAAAAATGTCCCAGTGAAGGAGGAAGAGGTTCACGCGTTCGTGGCTGCGCGTAATCTGGATAATGATAAGGGAGGAATCCTTTTTTTTTGTTTGTCAGTCAAACGAATAGGTATTAGAATCCATTGTTCCAGTTATGGGATGTAGGTTTAGCGTAACCCTTGATGCAAGAATAACACATTTGGTAAATACTGTCTGGTCTTCTTCCCTTTCTCAGTCTTTGATGGCCCCGCGGTCCTAATGGTGGTTTGAGATGTCCCAAGTATACTATTGTCGCGATAAGCGGTTGTTTGATAGTTGGTGTTGTTGGTGTGTCGAGACAGGTGTCGTCTCAGAGAAAGCCGCGAGTTACGAAACCTTCAATTAAAAATGTCAAAATTGCCAACAGGGCGCCTTTTGCTTAGTTGAGAAGAAAGGGTGGATCTACTTTAAAGATGACCTCCTCGTTGATCATGGCGCCTGTCCACTCCGATAATCCAATGGAAAGCTGAGGTATTTTTGAAGGATTGTTGAAAATAAATGCATGTCCCTTTAGAAGACTCCTGCACATATATATTTTGGGGAAAAGATAGTTGAAGGTTTTACGTTTTGGCAGAGGAGAAAAAAAAACATCATAATCTTTACGGTAATTTATGTGAAAGTGAAAATTATAACCTGTGATAATTTTTGCTTTGTGGTTAGGTCGTAGACTTTGGGTCAGGTGTGTTCATAGTTTGTAAAGGTGTGTCTTAATTAGATTTGTTTGAAAATGAGAACTACTTACTGATTTTTTTTTCTACGCATCTCATCCGTGTAATCAGGAAATTGTTTTTGCGCGCAGGTTTTCTGGTCAATTATAGATGTAGCTCGTGGCTCGAGGGTTAGGTGGAGGCTGTGGGGCATGTTCCTCCTACCTAAGTGTAGGTATCCTTCGGTTTTCATGAGTCACTGTGTGGTGGATCCCCGTGAATTACTTTTTTGTCTCCACCCCTTTGGTATCATGAGAACGAGATACAGATCCAGAAAATTGCACATTAGGTCGTTATTTTTGGCCCCCCCTCCCCTTCTTCTCCACATTATTTCGCTAAAGATATGTAAGTTGCATTGCGATAGTATGTACTTATGTGTACAGTATGTTGTGTACCATTATGGTAGTGACCTCTGTTAGACTGGAAATAATTGCTATATGTAGATTTTTTAAAATTTAAACTGTGTCCTATTCCGCGTTAAGGGTCGTCTGTCTCCACCCTTACATTGTTTTATGTTTGCAAAAAAATGCCAAGTATAAGCTCATGGGCATGCCAGTCAAAGTCCTTATTACAGTATGTAGGCTATAACAGTCTTTGTTATTCGAATTCAAGGATATGAGTTCGAATCTTGTTTCTGAAATCCTTTTCGGATTTTGAATTTGGATAAGGTTGTGTAGCCTGTCTGCATGTCGCAGAGGTGACGCACTCGACTACAGCGTTAGTGATTCCAGGTTCAACATTGGATCGAGGTGGGTTGACTTCTTTCGGACAAGAGAGATCCTCAGTGCGCCTTCCCTCGGATAGGTTTGCTTGTTTCATTGGTGTTTTAGGGCCATTCAACTACAATGGTCATTAGAGCCCGGTCCACTGAGTAGTTCTAATGCAGAGTCTGCACAGGCGATTTTAGGTATTATCAGTACCCAGTATTTTCAAGCAGTGGCGTAGTCAGGAAAATGCTTGGGGGGGAAGGGGGTGTTAGTACCCCCTCCCTGGGGACATACTTTTTTTCCCCATCGTTCACAAGAGTTTCCCGGAGATTTCAGGAGGTGTTTTAACACAGATCATTCCCCCTGGCTACGCCGGTGTTCCCAAGCAGCAGCGCCTGCTCAAGCACTTATGCCGCTCCGGACAAAAAAGACAAATTGCCACCCCCTACAAAAGGACAAATTGCCGCCCCTTGAAGCAGCGCTCTGTTCTTACACTTACAGCCAAATTGGCGCCCCGGACAAACACCCGGGTTGCCCTCCCCCCCTCCTTGTGGGAGCGGCGAATTGCGTTGGACACACCAGTTCTCGTCTGATCACGGAAGTTAAGAAGCGCAACCCCAACTAGTACTGACATGGGTGGCCGCTTAGGAAAACTGGGTACCGCTGAGACTCAAAAATCGTCGCATTAGTGTAGTGTCTGTGCAGTCTCTGAATCAGATCTACACTGTGGACGGGGCTCTAATGACCTTTGTAGTTGAAGGGCCCTAAAACACCAACAAACAACAACAATTCCCCCCCCCCCCTTCCTTAGAGCTGGTCCTGCAAGTAGTTACTCATGCTAATATTAGCTGTGGTTCCGTCCCTTAATTTCAGCGATCAGACGAGAACTGGTATGTCCAACGCAATACAGCCGCTCCCACTTCGGATAGGATGTAACGCTGGAGTGGCTAGCTAGGTCATATTCCCAAGTGTAGGAGCTTGCCCACCCTCTGGCGTCGCGTCGGTGGAGGAAAAGTGCCCCAATGAATTAAAATGAACAAACGATAAATTGGCATAGGGGTTGCAGGATTAGGCTGCGTGAAAATACCGTCCAATAGATCGCCCATGTGTCCATCAACAGGAACAAAGATGGGTGCCCGACCCTGCCATAGGCGGGGAAAGGGTTAGTAGTTGCCCTTTTGGCTTTGAGGAGCTATAGTACATTTAATAATACTGGTGATGTTATTATTTAGAAGAGAAGGAGTTAAGCAGAAAGAAAAAGATGGAAAACATTGCATTCTATGGTATTGACCTTTTGAAATTAAAGTTAATGGTAACTTTTTTTCCTAATTCATTAGTTTTAGCGCTTTATGACGAAATTAAAGGGTAAATTGATTCAGGCCTGAATTGATTAGTTGAACATACTTATTTCTTTTTTTTTAAAAGGCCCTAAGCAGTATGCAGTATCTCGCAGTTATTAGTATAAGCAACTGTAGGGGAAGTATCTATACTAATACGTGGGGTAGGCCGGCAACCCCCCCCCCACAGACAACAAAGCCAATAGTTCTTCGGGTTCCAGATACCTGGCTGGGGTGCCCCCAGTCAGAGCATGTTCAGTGGACTTGCAGACCCGACCCTGCCACTGGCGGAATAAGGGTATGATGATCAACTGTAGGGACAGTGACATATTGAAATATTGATGAGTCTGTCAAATCGGTCCTATGTCGAAAGAGCTGGTGTCACAAAACTGTAATCGCCCATCAGATCACCGACTAATTCTGGAATGTCTGGATATAATTCGTTCATTACGTCTAAATGTTGTAGATGCCATTGTTGATTCGAAATGTAAAGGACATTTGTTACTAGGCCCCTTATGTGATTGTTGACCACTGGCGGCGAACTAGAAATGTACAATATCGATTTGTCATTACTGACTTTTATTATTTATTTTGTTGCATTCCTGAAGATGCCGTCAAACTGGAGAAGTGTCAAGAAAACTGCGAAGGATGCGGAAGGGCTATCCACGACCGTTACCTTTTACGTGTGATGGACACTCTGTGGCATGAAGCTTGTCTGACGTGCAGCGTGTGTCATGTCCACTTAACCCACTCATGCTATGCAAGGGAACACAAACTTTATTGTAAATTAGACTACGAAAGGTAAAGTAACTCTCAAGTATTTCTATTCTATTAAAACGAAACCTTGACGATAAGAGTTTTGAACATCGTTAAAATAAAAAAAAACAACAAGCAACTAACCCTCTTCCCGCCTATGGCAGGGGCGGGTACCCACCTTGTTCCTCTGAATGGACACACGGGTGATATGTTGGACAATGTTTTTCCGCTGATTGCTGCCGACCAATGCTGCAACTCCTATGCTTATTTATTGTCGGTCTACTGTTCGTTGGGACACACCACTGACGCCAAAGGGGGCGAGCTCCTACACCTGGAAATTTTGCTTCATCTACCCCGTTGCATATTAGAAAGGGTTCTTTGATGTGCAAATGCCATCGTATACCACACGGGACCTCGGCTTTACTTCTCATCCAAAGGAAGTGCATTCGGGGTTTCTTTCTCGCTCGATAGAAGCCAAACCACTTCGATCCAGCATCGAAACTGGAACCACTGGTTCAGGAAATGGAGCACGCTACCTATTGCGGAAAGGATCCAAAGGAGGGCAGCAAGAATTGTATTCCACAGGTTTTCTCGCAGGAAGAGCGTGTCTAACATGATTAGGGAACTAGGGTGGGACACACTAAGCCAGCGGCGTGTAACTCACTGCATTAGTCTTTTTATCAGACTGCTGGGGTGCAATGGACCTCTGGTTGGAAGTGTGTTCCTGGCTGAGTATAAGGGGAGAAAGGATCATCCATATAAATTGAAGGAGATTACGGCACAGACAGACTCATACTATCGGTGTTTTTTTTACCAAGGACCATTCGACAATGGAATAGCCTTGGAGAGGATAAAGTGGAGGGCTTCCTCAAAGGAAAGCCCACCATTGCTAGTATGAGGGGGGAAGGAGGCACAAGAATTATAGCTTAGGGCTTTAGGAGTTTTATATATGGTATCATATGTAAGAATGAGAGTTAGTATCTCCACTGCCATATTTGACAAAGAAGGCTGCTTGAAGTGTAGTGAATTAGAATTATTGCGCCACCCGGGCGGGGCCTTTTTAAAATCATTAAAATAAAATGTTTAGACAACTATTAGCACTCATTATAGGAATTTTTGCATACTGTACTGTATTTTTTTTTCATTACTTTTATTTGATCATATTGTTGCGTTGGACACACCAGTTCTCGTCTGATCACTGAAGTTAAGCAGCGCAACCCCAGTTAGTACTAACATGGGTGGCCGCTTGGGAAAACTGGGTACTGCTAATACCCAAGAATCGTCACATTAGTGTAGTTTCTGTGCAGTCTCTGCATAAGAACTGTGCTGTGGACGGGGCTCTAATGACCTTGTAGTTGAAGGGCCCTAAAACACTAACAAACAACAAAAAAAATTGATCATATTGTTAATTATTTCAGGATTTACGGAATCAAATGCGGAGGCTGTGCCGAAAGAGTTTCTCCTCACGATTTGGTGATGAGGGCGTTGGACAGAGTGTATCATGTACAGTGTTTTGTTTGTGTCGTCTGTGGTAACCGCCTACAGAAAGGGGATCAGTTTGTATTTCGAGGAGGACAATTGTTTTGTCGGCTGGACTATGAAAAAGAACTTTACCTACTGCAGCAAGCGAGTCCAAGAAGTGAGTGTTGTTTAGTGGAATTTTGTTCTATTTACATATAGATTTGGGGGGGGGGGGGGGGGGGGGGGGGGGGGGGGCAGATAGTATGGGCATTCGCCTGGTATACAGATGATCTCGGGTTCAAAACCGCATCTATGGAGATAATACAGTATAATGCCTAAAATGTCATGGGCGTACGTACAAAATATTGTTTGGAAACCTGTGTTAGTGTTCGTTTTAAAGATTTTAGAGATATTTTTAGGTTTCTGGGCCTCGTTAATCATTTGTTATTCCAATTCATTAAGTTAATGTGGGCGCTTTCTTGCCCATTCATGAATATCGGGCATTTGCAAATGCTGTAGAGCAGTAGTCCTCAAACTTTGTAGACTCACGGAACCCTTAGAACTATAAGATGTTTTGGGGGAACCACATCCCACCTTTAGAAAAGTATGTCTTGCCGCTGCTAACGAATTTTCATTTTGACTCGCGGAACCCTGGGGTTCCGCGGAACACAGTTTGAAGACCGCTGCTGTAGAACTAACCTTCACAGGCTTTTGTCCATCTCTCACCTACCGACTCTACTCTGGTACCTGGTCAATAATGCTATCGTATGCATTACATTTAAGGTGATCTAGTATGTGATGAAAACAAACCACGGGACGGTCGGCGTGGACCTAAACGACCCAGGACCATTTTGACATCTCAACAGAGAAGGGCATTCAAATCATCTTTTGAAATCAGTCCCAAGCCATGCAGAAAGGTATGCTTATTGGGCCTCTGGGGCGCCTACTCACATGACGCATTGGGTTGGAGGAGAGAAGGCACAGATGGGTGGCTTGACAGAAGGTCATTCTTGATGGTGTTGTAGTCCCTAATGGGTCCTTTTACGCTGCTCATGAGTGCCTTAGAAATGAGTGATTGAGTGTTGGTGTTTTACAGTAGGTCCGCGAGTCACTGGCCAAGGAGACGGGGCTGAGCGTTCGAGTCGTTCAAGTGTGGTTTCAAAATCAAAGAGCCAAGGTAAAGACATATTTCCTAATTTAGTAGACAGCTTCTAGTTTTTCTTTTCTTTTTCTTTTTTCTTTTTTTTTTTGCAAGACACACGTTAAAATCAAATTTCGCGGTTGATATCGACAGATGGGCCTAGAATTGTTTTCAGACCACCAAGGTTGGCTTTAAAGGGTGGGATTGTAGAAATGTTTGTGTGATCTCGTCTTTATGTAAAGGGTATTATAATTGAAGTGACCAAGGCACATAAATGTAGGTTGGATGTATGGTAACTGCCATCACTTTTGTCGTCTAATTTTAGATGAAAAAATTACAGAGGCGCCAACGTCAGGACACGGGTGAAGGTGGATCCAAGGGAGAAGGCAAGGACGGCGACACTCCTTTAAGGCAAAAGAAACGCAAAGATTCCAGTGACGAAAGTAGGTTATTTTTATTACTGAAATCGACCCGACGGGATTATTGTTGTTATCGTCGTCTCTCGTGAACTGTTTCTTTGTGAGCAGTTAACTTGAGGATGTACACGTTTAGGGAACGTTAGCTTATTGGTGTTTAAGGTGGTTTGTTTTTCATTTGAAGGCCAATTCGTTGGACTCTCTCAGATGCCATTGTCTGGTGAGCTGCCGGCTTCCCCTTATTCGACAGAGATGTCTTCTGGTATGCCGTTTGATTCTTCGTGTAATGAAGGTATGTGTTCGTAGTCAATTGTCCTTAACCCTTTGATTTTGTTTGCTTTTTTGTAATGGATGTCTTGGATGTCGATTTTCCTAGGAGAATTGTATGGTAGTGGACCTAATGGACCCGATAGCTTCGGAGCTTCCGACTTATCGTTAGATGATGCAGAAAGTTTCGATAGGACGGATGACGGTGGCAGTTGTCACGAAAGTACTTCTAAATCTGGTATTTCTCCTGGTGACACTGGTCAGTTTTTACCACCGGTATATGGACATACTGTTAATCCGATCGATAAGTTGTACCTCATGCAGAATTCGTACTTCAGTACCGAACAATAAAGGGCGACAAAAAAAGAGAAAATAAAAAACTTTTTATTGCTATTTTTTAAAAAAAGTTAATGCAGAATGTGAAATTTGGTGACAGTGACGAAAACGGTGGTTGGTTTGTTGACTGACCAAGAATTGTGAAGAACTCTCTTTGAAGGCGGGTTCTAAAAACATACCTCTCTCTCTTTTTTCTTTTTAAATAACATGACGGACTGGATGAAAAAGGGGAATTTTTATTTTCTAAAATAATTTTTCTTCTTGTTTTAAACCGAAATTATATTTCGCCCACTTCTCTTAAATTCATCCATGGAATTTATGTGTTTGTGATTGTGAAAGAGGAATGAAGATGCTTGACGACAACGACGACGAAGAAAAAGAAAGGGCCAAACTCCTGTTCCTATAACTATAACCACCGCCGCCACTGCCCCCCTCTCCCATCGCCTTCAATATATGATCATTATGTAACAGATATCATATTTATTGTGCATCCAAAAATGACTAATGAAATGAGAAAAAAAGCTGGAATAAGAAGTTGGACGGACATCTTTGAAATTGTGAATGCCATATGAAATAGTGTTGTTAAAATTATTTGATGAAAATTACTAATTTTTTCCGCGCTTGAAATGAAAGCAACATATTTATCCATCGAAAATTTTTTTCATATTGCAAATAAATACATCAAGTCTTACGTCATGTCTTTTTTATGGTTTAATTACCGGGCAAGGTCGGTGTTTGCTTCTACAGACGCGGACGGAAGCCTAAAAAAGTCCATTGGAATAACGTCAAATTCTGGGCCTAATTCGATTCAAGCGAATTCGGAGATGTTAAGCGGTGTTAACTCCGGTACCTGTGAGCGATGTTAACTCCGGTACCTGTAACCTACGGGCAGCCAGGGCCCGCCCTAAGTGGGGAAATCCGGACATTATCGGGGGCGCTATTTTGGCTGTAAGTGTGAGAACAGAGCGTTGCTTCAAGGGGCGGCAATTTGTCCTTTTGTCGGGGGCGGCATAAGTGCTAGAGCAGGCGCTGAGGGTAGCCCACTTGTATTGAATTGATTTGCTGGTGTTTTAGGGCTCTTCAACTACAGTGGTCATTAGAGCTCCGTCCACTGCATAGTTCTCATCGAGAGTCTACACAGACACTCCTGTTACGACGATTTTTGGGTATAGCAGTTCCCTGTGTTCCCAAACGACCACCTATGTTAGTACTAACTGGGGTCGCACGTTGCTTAATTTCAGTGACCAGCCGGAAACTGGTGCGTCCAACGCAATTCAGCCACTCGCTCTTGGATAATTTAAGGCCGCTCGCACACACAGCCACTTGTGGCGGCTGCTAGTGACGACCACACGTTGTGGACTGCGTTTCTAATTGGAATCAAATAGGCTCAGCGCAGACACGGCGTTTGCAGTAGCACTACTGAACCACAACCTGCGGCAGTCGCCGTATCTCGCTACTTGTCGCCAGTGGCGGCGTTTTTCCTATTACCGCAAGCACGAGATCTCGTTGCTACCGCCTGTGGCAGCCACTGGTGGCCGTGTACAGCGACTAATGATAGCCACTAGTGGCTGCTGCAAGTGGCTGTGTGTGCGACCGGCCTAATTAGGGCCGACGAGATAGGCCAAATTCGCCGCCTCCTTATTTACGTATGTAAATCCTTAGCCCCCTCATTTCTTCTAATATTTTCTTCGTTAGCTCTACTTTTATCTTAATCGGTTCGAATTGTAGGTGCGATAAAATATGAAAAGAAATGGTTCAGATTTTTATTTCAAATTTCAGGATATTATTATTATTTATTGTGAAAGTTTTGCGCCCAGGGCAGGCCGCCCCCGTCACGCCAAGCCACTGACTATTGCTGTCCCTTTGCCTTCAACATTTTCAACAGATATATAAATTGACCGAATTAAAGAAGGGGGAAAACGGGAAACGTCGGGAATTCATGTCATGGGCGCACTGTTGGAAGGCATTTAAATTGGTTCTGATCTAATTGCTCAACCCTTTTAGCCGACTGTTACATGCAAGGGTACTTGACTAGTACTCTATACCAGAGCCTACATCATCATGCTATTATCCCGCCTGTGGCAGGGTCGGGTCTGTGGGTTCTAGCCCTCCACTCCCGCCTATCTCCCACCAGGTCTGCTTCGTTCTCCCTCTGCCCTGGGTGCCTTCAACCACCTGCATTCCGGTAATGGACCTAACGAGCTCGTACTCCCGTCCACACCACCTCAATGTACTCTCCCTCATTTTTTCCGCGATGTCCCCCACCCCCAGACTACCTCTAATATGCCCATTCCTAATTCTATCAGCTCTTGACACTCCTCGCATGTAGGGCCTACCGCGGCATTTGCATCTCGGCTACTTGCATTCTATTGACGTGGTTCTTCCTCACTGCCCAACACTCTGATCCATATAACATAAGAACCTTAATACAGTAATATAAAAAAATGTTGTGGTCATTCAGTCGGTGATGACCACTGAACGACGCCGGTGCACGGCAGCATGCTCCTTGGGTTGGTTTGTACTTTCAAGATTTGATCACCAGAGGGCGATTTGTAACTGAAACAGCTGACATGAAGACAGATTGTAAAGCGCCGTTACAAGAGGAATTTTTCTGTTGGTTGATTTGGTGTTATTCGTGATTGTCTGCTTCTTTTTCATTTCTATACCACCCAACAATTAGGAAAATGATTTACAGTTTATTTATCATAAATTCCTCCGGGTAAATATATTAATTACTTTTGAATCAGTTATCTGTTTCTAAATTTTTGATGAGGGTATTGGTATCTCTGAAAATTCAGTACTAACCAGTGAGCAGCTGTATAGTCTCGAATTTCGGTTTACATTTATCATGACTTTTTCTGCCATATCCATCTAATTACAGAGATGTATTCATGGAAAAACATTGGAAAAGTGTCGTGCACCGATCTGTTTGCGATTATTTTTTCGATGCACAACGTAAGGCTGCCAGTCCAGAGGATGTTCCTCCAGTAATTGCTACGCCACATCATTACCTTATTAGCATTTATCGATGTCAAATGTATTTCGTAGCAGTATGTATGACAGAAGGTACAATATAGTGTGATATAAAAATTGGGTGTATTCTCAATGCCCATATTTGAAGACATCGTCGTCCTTTTATTATTTCTGGCCATACTCATTTTTGAATTTATATTTTTATAGTTCCACCTTTATTTGTCATCGAGTTCTTACATAGAGTGGTGGATACATTTGAAGATTATTTCACTGAATGTACCGAGTCGCTGATTAAAGAACATTATGTGGTAGTTTATGAGGTACCTACTCTCCTTATTTAATATACATAACGTTGTAATTTATAACTTAGGGCAATTTACCTGAAATTCATACGTTTTCTTAGCTTTTAGATGAGATGCTGGATAATGGGTTTCCAATGGCGACTGAATCTAACATACTTAAAGAATTGATTAAACCTCCAAACATCTTAAGGACTATTGCTAACACTGTAACTGGCCGATCAAAGTGAGGAAAATATTCGTGTTGAATTTCTGCCAGTTTAGTATGTATTTCAGTTTGAGTTATGTTGCTATTTTGTTAGTGTGAGCTCCACACTACCAACAGGCCAATTGTCAAATATTCCTTGGCGAAGAACTGGTGTCAAATATACAAACAACGAAGCATATTTTGATGTTATTGAAGAAGTTGATGCTATTATCGATAAATCTGGAGCTACTGTTTTTGCAGAGATTCAAGGATATGTAAGTTTTCACCATTTATGTCCCATACCTCTCTTACCATCTTTCTCACATGTTTAATGTTTTTCTAAGATTGATTGCTGTATAAAATTGAGTGGCATGCCTGATTTAACACTTTCATTCGTGAATCCACGATTATTTGATGATGTGAGTTTCCATCCATGCGTTCGATTTAAAAGATGGGAGGTTAGAGCTTTAATTTATTTCAATTAATGAATATATTACCGGCACTCATAGCGCGGAATAAATTAATAATCCAGTGATATTTTTTCACGATCTTAGTCTGAAAGAATCTTATCCTTTGTGCCGCCAGATGGCAACTTTAGATTAATGTCATATCATATTGGATCTCAAAAGTACGTTGCGTTATCGAAGACTTTTATTCATTTAATTTTCTCATCATCTCACCCTTATCCCGCCTGCGGCAGGGCCGGGTCTGCGGGTTCTAATCCTCAACTCCCGCCTATCCCCCACCAAGTCCCCCTCCACCCCGCACGCCTTTATGACCCTTTGCACCACCTGCTCCCACGTCCGTTTTGGTCTTCCTCTATCTCTGGTGCCCCAAATTACCTGCAGGCCCACAATGGACCTAATAAGCTCCTCCTCATCACATGCCCATACCACCTCAACCGATTCTCTCTCATCTTTTCCGCAATGTCTCCCACCCCAAGCTACCTCTAACATAGTGTTTCGGATTCGGTCGGCTCGTGACACCCCACTCATGTAGCGCAGCATTCGCATCTCAGCCACTTGCATTTGCCTTTCGTGGTTCTTCCTAGCTGCCCAGCACTCTGAGCCATCATTCATTTAATTTTCTATTAATAATTATTTCCTTACACATTTAGTTTGGTGGTTATACCAGTCTATATTAGGCACAGTATGTCATTTCGAGATACTGGTGGAGGTCGTTTGGACATCACTGTAGGGCCAAAGCAAACAATGGGCAAAACCGTAAATGATTTTACACCAATTATAAGATTACATGATGCAGTTTTTCTATTGTTAGTATTAATCGATATCGATTATTAATCTATTGCAGGTTGAAGGTGTTACTCTTGAAATTCCAATGGCCAAGAGCGTTTTAAATGTCACCCTAACTTCTTCTCAGGGTAAACATTCTTTTGATCCAGTAAGTAAAATATTGCTCTGGGAAGTTGGAAGGATTGAACCCACTCGGTTACCGAATATTCGTGGAACAGTAAGTAATTTGAAAGAAACGGGTATACTATTGAATAAAAGTTGCTAATATTGAAAAAAAATATTTATTTTTCAGATCAATTTACAGAGTGGTGCACCTGCCCCTGAATCAAACCCAGCAATCACTGTGAGTAACAGAATTCTAGTTTTTCATGATATAACAATCTGTTAACCGCATCTTGCAATTCCGTTTATTGAAAAATAGTTAATATTATTAGAAATTACGTGTCATGTGTGGATGAGTCATATATCGATATTTCGTTGACTCATTGATTTATATTTTATCAGGTAAGATTCTTGATTAATCAATTAGCAGTTTCCGGTCTGAAGGTAAATCGTCTGGATATGTATGGTGAAGTAAGTGTTATCCTGAAATGTTGAAATCTTCTTAAATTGCATGAAATTTACTTTTTTTAATTCTTTGATAAAATTATACTTTTAGAAATATAAGCCATTTAAGGGAGTAAAATATGTTACTAAAGCTGGACGTTTTCAAGTGAGAACATAGGCAAAAATTTACTATAACGAATAAATTTTGCAACCGGGTTAAGTTCTAATTATTTCCAAAACACTTCGATCATATGTGAAGTTGAAAATTTTCTCAGGCGGAAAGTGGTTGAGGTCTCATTGACCTGCTTGGTGCCGATTTCAAATGCCTGAATAATTCTAATGTTTGACTTTTCATTTTAATTCTATTGATTCACAAGCATGGAATCGTGACGTAATAAACATTTCATATGTTTTACAGTAATAAGTATTATTTTCATTATTGTTTGACACCTCACGACTGTTCACACTTTAAGTATCTGTATTAGACACAATTAACATGTTAAAATAAGTAATTATTATTGGAAAGTGACCTTTTTTATTAACTTGCATATCAAGTGACTCCAGGATCAAGACTCCATTAGTAAAGCTCTACTTCCCTAATCTCTAATAAAGTTTTAAGTTCTTTAACACTAACATTCCTTCATTTATTTGGAGCTTGACTGACCAGTAAGTCACACGAAACCTTTTTTTGCTTAAAAAAAAGCTAATTTTTTTAAAATTGTTAGGGTCGATCGAGTTTGATGACAGACAGGGCTCTGTCGCGATTTGTCAAGCAAGAGTTACTTATGGAATGACCCGTTTGTAGGTGGCGCTGCAGTCGAATTCGAGTATTTTAAATTGGTGCGAAGTTAAAGCGCGGCTTGTATTTGGTGTTTGCATCAGTTGTTATTAGGTAGAAACGATTTGAGACAATTTGTATCAAGAATGGTTAATTTAGGCGACGTTTTTCCTGACTTCACGGTTGAGACAACTGAAGGCAAGTTAAATTTTCATCAATGGTTAGGAAATAGGTAAGTACAGACAAAATTCTATAGATTGTTCTATTTTGAAACTTTCTGTCATAACTTGTTAACCAAGTGCTATCTATGTTCGGTCATAAATCGAAATTAGCTCATTTCCATTTTGCATATCATGGTGAAGAATGATTTCTATTTCTAGTAGTAGCAGCTGACAGGAAACTTTGGGCCAGGGGTGGGGAACCTTTTCATTTCTGAAGGCCGTATTCGTGTGAGTGTTATATGTAAGGGGGTAGTATAGTAGCCAAAAGGCTGCAGGTGTTCTCACTGACATGAAGCACCATTGATGGATGAGTAGTGAATTGATATTTGACTACAAGTTAGCAAGTTAGAGATTATAAATATTACTCGGACTAATAACCTTTAGTCGTCTGAGACAGCATATAACGTATTAATTTCTTTGAAGTGATCGCTGATTTGGGTATAAGATATTTATTCTTTCGCTGCCATATGCAAGATCAAGTTGACAAAATTTAATTCTTGCAACCGGAAACCAACTTCGTGTTTATTTCTTGTGAATAAAGTCATGCAGTTTGACATTTCTGGCACTCCATGCTCTCTATTTAAGCCATAAACAACCATTGTACGTAAATCCTTGTTAACCTATCATATTCTTATCACATTAAGCTGAGTCTCGGAAAGAAATCAAAAAAGTTAGCATGTACACAGTGCTTCCTGTTTTGTGGAGGCCATCTGTCAGAAGCATTGACATTTTACTAATAGTGGTAAACATAGAATTAATTACAGAAAACTGTATGCTGACATGCGATTAAGGAAATCCAGAATTATTAACAATAAGTTTTCCTTAGTTTCTCAATATAGCCTACAAACTAAAGAGATGCATGCAGAAAGGAAGTGTTGATATAACTGTGTTGTCATCATCCTCTGCATTTCAGCCACTTAATTATATGGTTGATTCGCAATAAAAAATAACGTTGATAGAATAATTAATTTGTGGCTATCACACAACAGATTGTTTTTCCTGGGTAGCTGTAATTTTCGCGTTAAAATGATGCGCGACTATAATTATTGCTGTAAATCTGGGTCTAGTATTGCGTAATGATGTCCTGTGACTTTGTGCAACCTGTGCCATAGCCTTAACCTTCAATACCCCATTGCTAAAGTCGCTTTTCCCTCCTACGGCACATTTCGTTTCGTGTGTTGGTGTTTTAGGGCCCGTCAACTACAAGGTCATTAGAGCCCCATCCACTACGTAGTTTTAATGCAGACACTCCACAGACATTACACTAACGCGGCGATTTTGGGGTATTAGCGGTACCCAGTTTTCCCCAGCGGCCACCCATGTCAATACTAGCTGGGATTGCGTTGCTTAATTTCAGTTATCAGACGATAACTGGTGGGTCTAATGCAATTTGCCGCTCCCCCTACGGCACAGATTGTAGAACCATTGAGTCCCAGATTTCTAAAAAGAAATCAGAGTACCAGACAGAAGACGACCTAGAACCTCATGAGTCAACTGAAGTACAATGGTTAAATTAATTCATGTAATTTGTTTTTCAAGCTCGCCACATGCAAAGGAAGTTGTCGTTATCAAATTTGATGCGGCAACACTTCTCCTTTTCACCATTTCCTCGTACAGAAGACAATAGTAGTGCTTCCCTTTTCTAGGGAGGTTAAATGCTGTAGGCCCTTGACACCCCCTCCCCCCGCATGCACCATAACATACGCAATTTTTCCTTGCCTCTGCCCTATCCATTCTGTACTAAGCGTTTTGAGTCGTACCGGACTCAAATCTGTATTTTTCTCCTTTAATCCCTCCCATGAGGGCATATCACCGTCCTGTTCGCCATCTTCCTACTACCTGCTCTGCGGAAGTGGTCCTATTTCTTCTATGGGGTCACTCAAATCTTCAGTATCATCCACAGGCAACGTGATCTGGAGATCCTGTTACCCCACAATACTCGTCCATGGCCGGAACCCCGGTGCACACCGATCATATTTCAAAAGTGTCCTGCATTCCCTAGCCTGGGTGGTGCATAGCAGGGGTGTCAAAGTTGCGGCCCTAGAAGTCTATAGTTGCGGCCCTCACAACCGATATCATGTAGTCGACATATGCAGTCTGCTGTTCAGAGGCGTAACGAGAGGGGGAAAGTTGCCCCCTCCCCGGCATAGTTGGAATAGGGTGCCATGTGCTATATTTTGATTCAAATTATTGTTAAATACCATTTCGACAATTGTGTTTTTAAAAAAGAGAAAAGTCAACACAGCATGGCTCTTATGATAACTCACATGTTACGATGCGGCCCTCGGGGTATAACGAGTTTGACATGCCTGGTGCAGAGGATCTCCCACCTGGAACCACTGACGCAACTTAAAATATTCATCATTTCTTAAAAGAAAGAGTAATTCGGGGGAAGATATTGTGTGCTTGACATCTGGATGAATCCGGGCTTCAATGATTGAGCCACCTATAGTAAATATTAAACCAGCGTTGAATTACATTACTAAAACTAATATTTAGTTCGACGTTCTTCGAAGAGATAGGTGTGATAATTGGTGAGAAAATAAATCGAGATAAGGTTATTGGGAAGAATTTGTAAATTTGTGTGACATTGGTGGAGTTGCAGGCAGACACGACGTTGTCGATGTCTTGTTGATATCATTTCTTACCCAAATAGAAAACATAGAAATAGTATGCATAGCTTTAGGTTTCTACTCAAAAATGTATTCACCATCGTTATGATGTTGTTCGGATTTTTATTTTTCACTCCACATGGGAAGCTCAGTACTCGCCTCGGGTGGCACGGAGGTAACCTACTGACTACTGCGTCAGTGGTTCCGGGTTCCATACTGGGAAGTTGTAGGTTTGTTGTTTTCGGGCGAGAGAGACACCCCCCCCCCCCCAGTACATCTTCCGCCGGATGGGAATTGAAACCCCTGGCCTCCTGTGTATACAATGCCATTTGCAGGTAAACGAACCCAAGTGCAAAGAGTAGATCGGCAAAATTTTCAGGTGTAGGCGTAAAAATACCGTCCAATAGATCTCCCATGTGTCCCGGTGGGGCTAAACTGGGTACCCGATCCTGCCAGATAGGGGAAAGGGGTTACTGGTTGCTGGTAGTTACCTCACTCGCGGTGGGAAGTTTACTGATTATGTAGTGTGTGGGATTTGTCGACTCAAATTAATTTCGTCCCTATGTAGTCCTTATCTGGATTACGTGTACATTGCCTAAGTAAATGATATTGCTATCAGCAACGTAATATTAAGTAAGGTAGTCAAAATCTAGGGGGCGTTCACAGTGGGGCATATGTAAGAAATTCAGTCAGCATAAGGTCCTTTGAAGACATCACAAAAGGAAGTCGTCGCAATAAATGTGAAAAACTCAACCTCATTGCACAAATCATTACATAACTCTCTTACAACGATTTAGGCAATTCCCGAGTAGAGTTGGGGCTAAAATCTGGCTCACGTTTATTTAGACTTTGTGGTAATATCCGCACGCTTCAAAACTCGGAGAACATAGGTATGGAAACTGATGTTAAACGTTGGCCCAATGCAAAAATACCTAATCTAATCAAACCTAAACTATGCAGTGACAACAACTCCTAACCCTTATCCCACCTATGGCAGGGTCGGGTACCCATATTGTCCCTCTGAATGGCCACAAGGGTGATATATTGGTTAGTGTTTTTCCGTAGCCGGTTGCTGACAATTCCGGAACCCCTATGCTTATTTATCGCCGGTATGATGTTTTTTGGGGAATTCCGCTGACGCCAGGAATAAGCGAGGTCCTACAACTGGAAATCTTGCCTCATCTACCTGTTGCATAGTAGACAAGGTTCTTTTACGTGCAAATACCGTCGTACTCCACATCGGACCTCAGTTTTTACTTCCCCTCCGAAGGAAGGCGCGCTCGGGACACCTCTCCCGCACGAAAGAGGTCAACCCACATCGGCCCAGTATCGAACCTAGAACCAGTGATGCGATTACCGAATACATTACCCATTGTGCCACCGAGGGACAGGAAAACTCCAGTGAAAAATCTAAATGCTATATTTATGAATAGCACTAATCAGCTGACCTAAATGTCCGCACTAGGTGAAGCCTATTTCTCTTTTAATTTTGCCAAATCCCCTAAGTTACTTTTAGCAGGACCGCGTAACGAAGTGCGGCCAAGTTGCGTTGGACACACCAGTTCTGGTGAGATCACTGAAGTTAAGCAACGCAACCCCAGTTAGTATTGACATGGGTGGCCTCTTGGGAAAACTGGGTACCGCTAGTATCCAAAAATCGTCGCATTAGTGTAGTGTCTGTGCAGTCCCTGCATCAGAACTACGCAGTGGACGGGGCTCTAATGACCTTGTAGTTGAAGGGCCCTAAAACACCAACAAACAAAGTAAACGTTCGGTGCTGCAAATTTCCCCTCTTCTTATCGCCTACACCCACCTCTTCGTCTTCCGCGAGCAGCCGCTTAAGTGTTCGGCCTGTTATGGCTGCTTGGCTTAGGCCCTACTCCCCAACCCGTTAGCGTAACATAGTAATTAAATAAAAGTGGCATCCTAAACGGAAATGGAGGATCGGAACTGGCAGGCTCGACCCTGCTTTAGGTGAGATAGTGGCATTATGATAACGATGAATTGTGACATCATCACCTAGTTGCACATTTTGGGCCACGGATATGGACCTCGAGATCTTCAGTTCGAAGCATCTCTTCTTTCTTTTCTACACATCAGAATTAGTTCGAAGTCCTTGAATGAGTCACCTTTATCCCGTTTGTCAGATACCTTGCAAATTAACTGATAAAAAGGATGATTAAGGTGCTGCCAAAGAACAAGTGTGGGTTCATGTTGTACCTGATTGTTTAGCCGTGTTTGCGTATTGCAGTAGGTTATTTTTGACTGGTGTTATAGTTACGATTACTGCAACTCCGGCTTGTTACATCATAATTAAAACGTGTTAAAAAAATTTTTTAATAACAGTTTCAACAAATGTCGGCATTTCAAACAGTAAGAGCGAGATTGTGGTCAAATAAATGCTCCACAAATAAAATTAATTGTTTGGAGCATGCGTACTTAAATCTCGCCCGGAATATCCCTTGAGCATGCGGTCTGGAATATCCCTGTTGCTTATTGTTATTGCGCAGTAAGTCAGGTACCATGCAGTATTATAACTAACAAAGCATTAATTTATATGTCAAAGTTTCTATTTTGGTTGTATAATGCGACTTTGGAACAAGTGGGGTAGGGCGGCATCCCCCACAGACAACCCAGCCAATATTCTTGCGGGTTCCGGACGCCTGGCTGGGGTGCCCCCAGTCAAGAGCATGTTTCTATGTTACACCAACGGGTTGGGGAGTAAGCCAAGCAGCCATGGGGAGTAGGCCGAACGTTTAGGAGGCTGCTCTCGGGAGAGGAGGAAGAGGGTGTGAGGGATGTAGGAGAGGGGAAATTTGCAGCACCCAACGTTCTCTACCAACCACCCATGTTGGTACTAACGTGGGTTTGCGTTGCGTAACTTCAGGGATCTCACGAGAACTGGTGTGTCCGATGCAACTTGGCCGCACTAACAGTGGACCCGCTGACCCGACTCTGCTACAGGCGGGATTAAGGGTATGATGATGGTGAAATTTATCTGTCATCTGAGCGTTCCTACCTCCTCGTCTCCTGCGAGCAGCCTCCTAAGGGTTCGATCTGTTATGGCTGTTTGGCTTACCCCCAACCCGTTATTGTAACATAACATCTAGGTGTTTACGATAAACAAAATATTGGGTTCTATTTCATTTCAGTTGGGCCATCCTTTTTTCTCATCCTGCTGACTATACACCTGTGTGTACTACCGAGTTGGGAAGGCTTGCACAACTGAAATCGGAATTTGATAGCCGAGGGGTGAAACTGATGGCCCTTTCTTGTGACGACGTGGAAGCCCACAAAGGATGGATCAAGGCACATTATAACTATTATATCTAATATCTTCATTGCCTGGTTTACCTTTTCCTCCATTTATTAATCTGAGACTTTGAATTGTTGCAGGACATTCAAGCTTTTAGTGATTTGAAAGGAGAATTTCCATATCCAATCGTTTCGGATAAAGAGCGTTCGTTAGCAATCCAATTAGGAATGGTGGATCCGAAAGAAAAGGGTAGCGACGGAATGCCGCTGACCTGTAGAGCGGTAAGTCCATTTTCTGACGTTCAGAATACCTTTATAGGAAACTAATCGGTCTCGCCGCTCTAGAAACTGTCTGTTGTTGCCGGAGAGACAAGCTTCTGCACTCAGGTTCGCGGATCGCAATTTGTTTTTCCGCCTAGAAAAGGTCCTTTTTGCAGGTGTTACATTCCATTCGCGATGTAAACGGCACTTGCAGTTTTTCTTCACTTTCCTTTGCTTTCGAACCTGCGCACACGTAGCTCAAACGTCATAGAACTTGGGGCTGAGTTTTTCTAGGAGTCTTTCTACTCAGAAAGTGTATTTTGTGTTCCCTGCTGATGGGACTCGCCTGGCGTGCAGGAGACCATAGTCCATTTCTCAGTTGTGGGAATTTGTGGTGGTACGTACTACGACTGTTTGGCTCCTTGATGCTGTTTAAGGAATATGTAGTAAAGTAACTAGGGACTACGAACCCATTTCCTGCATATGACACTGTGGGGTACCCCTTTTTTGTTCCAGTGGAACACATGGGCGATGTGTTGAACGGTATTTTTACTCAGCTGGCTGCCGACCTAATGCCGCAGATCACCTCGATCCAGTAACGAACGTAGAACCACTGAAGCAATAGTTGAACACGTTAAATCTGTGCCACCGAAGCCGGTGTGGTTTTTAATTCGAACCTGTGAAATGAATGACAGTGGCAACAAAGCAGTGTTATTTTATAATTCAGGCTTATTTGGGGCGGAAATGTGTATTTTGCACCTTTTCGTTGTGACATAGGTAATAATATATATATTTTTTTTCGATTTGTTTTTGTCGTCTAGGTTTTTATTATTGGACCACAAAAAACTTTGAAGTTATCAATGTTGTACCCAGCAACAACTGGGCGAAATTTCGAGTGAGTCATTGCACTGGTTTCTTTCTGTTTTTGGCCGTTTATTTTCTATAGTTCAAACTTTTGTAATGCTAATTTGCTTTCTGGGTTGCGTCCATGTGTGGTGACGACGTGTGACAGTGAGATCCTAAGAGTTATTGACTCGTTGAAACTAACTGAAGAGAAAAAAGTTGCAACGCCAGCAGATTGGAAGGTAAAAAATATAATTTCGGTTTGTTCACCATAGCCTTTGGTTTTGTATCCTTCTGGCTACGAGGAAGAGGGATTGTAGTACACAAAATGCAACTTGCAGCGTAATTCAGCAGTAGTATTTCTGAAAAATGCGAGCAAGTCTCGTCGCCTTGTCTGTTACCTCACCTTATTAGGCGTGGTGGGTGGGCCGTGTTTAAATCAACCATTCAAATCAGGATGACGCATTATTTCTGTAAAATTACACTTAAAAAGAATGACATTATTTTTCCGAAAATTTTAAAAATGGGAACCCAAATATATTTTCACTTGACTGAGTTTTGCTACACACCTACAACGTTTAAATCACTCGGTAATCTTTAAAAAAAAACCGACATCACAGTTCGTAAATTACTACTGTTGGTTCTTTCTTAGGCTGGTCAACCCTGCATGGTTGTTCCTACTGTTAAGGATGAAGACCTAAAGAACCTTTTCCCAAAAGGCGTAACCGTTCATCCAGTTCCATCAGGAAAGGGGTATCTGCGAACAACACCTCAACCATGAAGAGTTAATTTGTTTCTGCCAAGGATGAAAAGTTGGGAAGTAGTGCACTGTTTTGCCATTTGGCTCCTAATCAAATATATCAATAAAAGGTTTGTTGCTGAAAGTATCATTTTTTTCTGATAATTCATAATAGAGAATTCCTTTGACTTTAAGACCTACAGAGAGAGATCTTTCCCGTCTCTGACACTAGACAAGAAACTCTCTGCCCTGCCATTCAACAAGAGAATGTCATGTCTTGTTTTCTCCAGACCAGTGTCGGTGAATTTAAACCAATACATTTATGATTCTATTTACTAGTGGTTCAGATTCTCCTCGTCTGTTGGCCAGCCACGGTTATGGATTGTTGTTGTTTGTTGGTGCTTTAGGGCCCTTCAACTACAAGGTCATTAGAGCCCCATCCACAGCATAGTTCTTATGCAGAGACTGTACAGACACTACACTAATGCGACGAATTTTGGGTATTAGCAGTACCCATTTTTCCCAACCGGCCACCCATGTCAGTATTAGCATGGGTTGCGCTGCTTAACTTCAGACGAGAACTGGTGTGTCCAACGCAATTCGTCGCTCCCCCACGGTTATGGAAGTGGTAGCACAAGGTGTGTAAGAAAGATTAAGTTGGCAAAAATCGCAGGTGTAGTACGTTTCAAGTCCTGGAATTGGCAAATGGCCTACTGCATAGGTCTGAAATTCATTTTGTTGGAGGGCGTGCCGTATTAGCAGCAGTGGGAATATCTTGTGGGCCGTTGACACACTTTGTTAATGTTTCTACAAGTGCCTCTGGCGGCTGCTGGGACCCGAAAGACCTTTACCTTCTCTGTCTACTGGAAAGTTGGAATAGCGCAAGTAGTGACTTCACTGTGGTTACTGTCTGTAACTAATTATTCTTAAAGGTCTTTGCGGGTTGTATGATGGGCCGTATAGTTGATACATGGTCCACACTCTACAGTTCTCAATTTCTTATCACTAGCTGTGAATAAGAAATAAGCGTGCTTGCCTCTTGAGCTCGAAGTAGACGAATTCGCCCCTACCTGATGTTATTTCTGATAAATGTCTTTGTCAGAGACGAAGTGGGAGTAGGTCTATTGATATGTGATTAACAGAGATGTAAACCTATTAAAAATGAAATTAGGACATCATTTATTGTTATCAAATATACAAATAGCAATTTACAATTATATACCTCCATTTT
The DNA here is from genome assembly GCA_013389805.1 of Trigoniulus corallinus. Lineage (NCBI taxonomy): Eukaryota > Metazoa > Arthropoda > Diplopoda > Spirobolida > Trigoniulidae > Trigoniulus > Trigoniulus corallinus. The sequence goes on from JAAFCE010009109.1 coordinate 16,191,969, forward strand.
TAATACTTGTCAGTGTTTTTTGTTTCTAAAATTACACGATAAGAGGTAGGAATAAGTTTTGGTATTTCAAGTATTGGTATACTGCTAGACAGGTGTTAACATGGAATTAGACTTCAGAACACACAACGTTTATCACAGGTTAAAAACTTGATTGCTAATCACTTCCGACTCTTTTTTTCCTCATCAATAAGCATCACTGGTATCGTCATCATAAAGTAACCATAAGAGATTATGCGCAGTTTGTGGAGACATCCATAAAAATGTCATTAATTTGTACTCAAAAATGCCCAAAAGGGTGCCACCGAGAATATCTCCTATATGATGTCGTCCCAGAAGCACACGAGAAAAACAAACTACAACTGACCACGTCGCTAACAAGAAACACAATGTCGGTGACAGTTCACACGTATAGAAAAACATCAAAAATAACATAATGGCTCGAGATGCATGACCAGATGGAAACGCGTAATTATCGACTGACAGAGTGGCAAACATGTCAGGTGTATTCTGACTTGGTCGTCCTCTGCGAAAAATTGCTTTCAAAATTCCGACCAGGATAATATCGATAATAAGTGCTGTAATATAAAGAAGTAATCTCATGAAACAGGCAACATTAAAATGAGGTCAGTATCGATTATTAATATTTACCAACAAAAGTATTAATAAGTAATTCTTGTGCCCAGGCACCACGAAGCGTGTATAAAAATCCTAGACAGCCTGCAAGCCATGGAACACCATGACAAGAAATTTCCAATAATTTCATTGTGGAGCGCCACGAGACATAAGATGGGTGACTACTAGCACATAAGGCTAATTGTGCTGACAGATATTTGTCTAAATTAACGAATGGTAGCAACCAAGCTGGCACTCTTGATTTCTTCATTTCTTTCCCATCCTTGGCGTCTGCAGCAACTTTGCAGCCACTGGAATCTGTAAGTAAATATCATATGGTCAATTTTAAAACCCATTCAAGCTACAGTAGACAACTCATAAATGGACGGAACTACCCCCAACACAAAAACCTGAAGTCAAAAGGGCAGACATGTCAATAACCAACCCTTTTCCTACCTATGGCAGGGTCGAGCGCCCATTTTTGTCCCACTAGGCACAACGATCTTTTGGACAGTATTTAACACACCCAGCTGCCAACCTAATGCTGCAACCCTTATGCTTATTTATCATCGTCCTGTTTTAATTCGTTGAGACACGTTTTGTCCACCACCTGCTGGTACCCTTAGAAATTCGGCCGGACTACGTTCAGTGATGACATCGTACACACTAGATGCGACCACGGCTGTACTTCATCGGACTAGGCCCTCTCTCTCTCTCTTGCACGAAAGAAGCTAACCATCTCAATCCAAGATGCAGTAATTCAGCACGCCAATCCTGCACCACCTTCAAGGAAATTATCAATGAGTTTGATTTGAAGGATGTGGTGCCAAGGGCAGAGCTGGTGGAGTGGAGTGAAAGTAGACTCTTTATGGGATGGGTTGTTCATCGGGCCTGTATTCCTTAGTTGACCTGCAATTTTAGACACGATTCTTGAGCATGTATTTCTAGTTTGCAATGTCACGCTCTCTTTACAATCACCCTATGACAAAGCTAACGAAAATAATGACTCAATTGTCAAACCAGTCACAGAAAATGGATGAGTGACCGCCTGAACTTTCATGCAACGTTGACCACCTTCGGTTTGGTGAAATGCATTAAGGATTTTTGTTGAAAGTACATTTACCATTATTAATAAAAGTCAAATTTCTTCAATGTGCGTGAGAGAGCACGTAGATACGTGCCATCTCACCCCATACAGATGCATGTGGCACTGTAAAATTGATACAGTATTTTATCGAGATAGATCACATGATTACAATTTGTAATCTAACTTAACACATACTTGTTCTAAGAATTTAAAGGCATTCCCGGTGGGAAAATTTCGTCAGTTATTCAGTTAATCAGGGCTGGCTGGAGGCTTTGCCCCAAAAATTTTCATAAATTATTATCAAATCGGCTTAGAAATTTGAAAACGCACGGCCTCGGTATGAAGCTTGAAAAATTGATGCCTGGCCCTGCACTTAAAACTCAAATGCAGAGAACTTCTAGTAAATACTGCGGACGGTCAACAAACATTTTCAATAAGTGAACTTCAATTTTATGATATAAAAGCTGTCACTATAATAAGTGAATGTGTTAGTGTTCTCATTTAATGAAGATTAAGTCTTAATCTGTACATTTGTTAAGATACTGTATACTAACCGTGTCTGTTTTCGGAAGACATCTCTGAACGTCAACGCTTCGCGTGGGGCGTCCACCTTGATCACTTGATTAACGATTAATTAAATTATGACTAGCAGAAGATTCGGCAGCCGAAGATTCATCGAAGTAAACAAATCCTTGTATTCTCGGCAATTTCTAAAAGTAATTTCGTGGTTGAAATTCTCGTCCCGGTCATAGATACCGATCTATGTAGTGCTGCCATCTACCGCCGTCAGATGGAACAACGACCACATAATACTACCGGTATTTTCAACGTCCATGTCCGTGACTCCTCATGTCGTTTAAGTCTAAATGTGTTTTAAGTTAATTAGGTTAGACTATTTTAGTTGAACAAGAAAAACTTTATAAACATGAAAAGTTTCAAGGCCATTTTTTTTTACAAGTGATCTGCATGAAAACAGTTCTATAACACAGTAGCGCATACTTCCGGTTATCAATTCGCGTGAATGTCAAAGTCGACGTTCCAATTGTAAATCAGCCAAAGTAAAATTTCTCACAAAATATTTTGATTCTTATCTTATGGGCAAGATTTCTTCATCAGGCGAATAATTTCCTAGAAATATAAGGTAATTAAGTCATCAGATAAGAGTTTAACCAACAGGGAGGGCTTAAATCAGAAATGGACAAACTCTAAAACAGACCTGCGTCAGGTAAAAGTTCTCATCACGAAGGTTCTCAATAATGTCATAATGGTCGATTTTGGGTATCACTTTAAAGCTGGTGTGCACGTTCAACTTTTGTAATAGCTGTAAAAGCGTTACTTAAAAACGTTAATCTACATTAAGATAGTTCAATTTCTTTCAACTGGACAAATGTCTACCTTATTAAACTCATGGGATTGTCTCACAAATTCTGGAGATTCATTTTCTCCGACGATAATCAAGAATTCGCACGTTTCTTGAACAGATGTCATCATTTTTTCACCTAAGTACATTGGACTATTCTTTATCGCGTCTTCCCTAAAATTACAAAAATAATGTACTGTAAGTATTCAGCATTCAAAAACGTTATCGTCTGAGACAGGAAGAGTGATGCACGCCATTTCTGATTTATAAACTATCATTAATTAGGAAAATCCCAACCGTACCTTTAGAAGGTACAGGAGGGGGCTGGAATGAACGTATATACAACTGCTTACAGGAGGACATGGAGGGCCTGCACCTGGAGGGCTACCAAGTTGTAATAGTGGGGGACTTCAATGGGCATCTACAGGAGATGGATGGGGTTGAAAATAGAAATGGTAGGATGCTAAAGGGCTTTGCATGTCAAAACGGCATGGTAATAGTTAACCTTCTGAAGTGCTGTCAGGGAAGGATCACAAGGGTGGGACCACAGAATGGCTCATGCATTGACTTCTGCTTGGTAGAGAATGATCTAGTGCAGGAGGTGTGTGGAATGACAGTGGATGAGGAAAACAGGGTGGGTTTAGATTCTGACCATAATCTAATTATGATTACTATGAAGGATAGGAACATAAAGGAAAAACGGATACATGTGGGAAGGAAAGTCAGCTGGCAACTGAAGAAATGGTTTAAACAGGAGGAGTTCCAGAAGGACATGGAAGCTGTACTGGAAAGTAAAGAAGCCACATATGCTGAACTTATAAGTGCCCTAATAGACAAAGCTAATGAAGGACAGGGAAGAGGTAAAAGAAATGGGAATAAATGGAAGAAACCATGGATGGATGATGAGGCATGGGAGGCTATTGAAAGTAGACGTCAAGCTAATAGGAAGCATAGGCAAGCAGTTAGAGGGGGAGATGAGGAAAGCATTAGACAAGCATGGGATGCCTATCAACAGAAGAAAAGAGAGGCAAAGGAAGTAGTGGGTAGGAAGATAGCAGAGGGGGATAGGAGGAAATGGAGGGAAATCATGGATGGGGGAAAACAGATGACCAAGAAATTTTGGAGATATGTCAGGGATAGACGTAGAGAGAGGAGTGAGGTAGTAGGTGATGGTAGGAAAGCTTTAGTGGATAAGGATGGCAGAAATATAACCAGCAGAGAAGGCATTAGAAGGATTTTGATGGAGTATGGATGTGGGTTCTCCTCTACTGGTGGAAAGGTGGTGGAAGGGCCAAACAGACCAATAATAAGCCAGAGAGCATCAGCTGGAGAGGCATGCTTTACCAGGGTAGAGTTAGATAAGGAGATAAATGCATTGAAGTTGGGAAAAGCATGTGGGGAGGACAAGGTAGCAAATGAGTTTCTCAAGGCACTAGGAAGTAAAGGTAGAGAACTGCTCTTAAGGATATTTAATAGGTGTTTAGGGGATGGAAAATTACCAGATGACTGGGGCATCACACGGGTAGTGATGCTGTACAAGGGCAAGGGAAAGAGCAAGGAAAGTTTGGACAGTTACCGGCCAGTAGCTATAAACAGTTGCATGTATAAGCTATTTGCTGGGTTAGTAAGAGGGCGATTAGGGACAATAATAGAAGGGTCAGGCAAACTAGTAGAATTCCAAAATGGGTTCCAAAAGGGGCGTAGAACGGGTGATAGTCTGTACATGATTACACAGATTATGGAAGTAGTACAAAGAAAGAAAGGGAAGGCATACCTCTGTTTCCTGGATGCCAAGGGGGCATATGATAAGGTGAATAGAGAGAAGCTATGGGCAGTTCTTCCCAAGTATGGGGTTAATAAGGGGCTAGTGGAGCTGCTCCAGAAGCTATATATGGGCACTAGGTATGATTTCCATTGGGAGGGAATAAATACGGGACAGATAGGTGTGGACAAGGGATTGCAACAGGGCTGTCCATTATCACCAATGCTGTTCCTAGTGTACATCAATGAACTGGGGCTCAAGCTCCAAGATAGTGGGCTGGGGTTTCCTCTGGGGGATGGTAACAAATTGCCAGCCATCTTTCAGTGTGATGATATAGTTCTGCTGACAGAGGGTGAGGGAGAGCTCCAAGAAGAACTGGATATCTGTGAGCAGTTCAGTAGGGATTTCCAGTTAGAATTTGGTCAAGATAAAACAAAACTGATGATCATTGGAGAGGATGGCATGCAGCCTAGTAATAAGATGCCAATCAAGCTTGGGGAGAGGGAGATAGAGGTGGTGTCAGAGGTTGCATACCTGGGGGTAAAACTCACAAATGATAGGGGATACTTAAAGGCAATGGAGGAAAACATCATGAGTAAGATAAAAACCAGAGAAGGATTAATAAGGAAACTGGCGTTTGATTCATTCTCAAGGTATGAAATGGTTAGGGGGCTATGGAAAGCTGTAGCAGTTCCAGGGCTAACGTATGGAAATGAGGTTCTGTGCATTAGTAAAAAGGTAAGGGACTGTATGGAAGTAGCCCAAAGAAGGTTAGGCAGGATGGCATTAGGGGGAAATAGGTTCACAGCAGTAGAAGCAATACAAGGGGACATGGGGTGGTCTACATTTGAACAGAGAGAAATGATAAGTAAGTTGCTATACTTATGCAGGATATGGGGGCTAGGGAAGGAGAATCCAGTATGGCAGGTCAATGCATGGGTAAACAACATGAGGGTATCTACCAACTGGGAGAGGAGGGTAAACCAGATGTCAAAGAAGATAGGCATAACACTGCAACCCAGGGAGAGCAAGGAGGGGGCAACAACATTGCAAAGACTAGTACAGGACAAAGTTAAGGAATGGGGGTTAGGGCAGTGGCGGCAGAGTATGGAGGGAAGGGCGGCAAAGAAAACGCTGATGGTGTATGGGAACAAGCTTAACATAGAGAGGGAGATAATCTATGACAATACGTGGGAGAGCTCACTTCTGTTTCGGGCAAGAGCTGGGTCACTGGAGACAAAACAGAGGATGGCAAAGATCACAGGTGGAGAGGTGGGCTGTGGATTGTGTGGGGATCGAGTGGAGGATGTCAGGCATGTGATCCTGGCCTGTCCAGCGCTGGGCCACTGCAGGATGAGTTGGGGAACCCCCACCTTGGAAGAGGTTCTGGGGTTGAGGGGTTCTGGTGTGGAGCGGCTGGAGTGGGTGCGAAAGGCAAAGGTACTCCTAGGGTGCTGGTGGAGATCTAGGTATATGGGCCTGGCATGAAAAATCTCGCTAGCAAGGTATCCGTCACAAAGGATTACATATTCATATTCATATTCATACCTTACATTCATACTAAAAGTGAGACATCCAAAATTTATATTTTGAGAGTACCCTATTGATCTAATATTTTGTGTGCCATCTTTGCTGGGAGCGGCCTATTGGTTTGGACCAGTATCTCCTATATATAAGGTGCTGATTGGACTCGCCAGTTCTCATCTGATCACAAGTTAAGCAACGCAACCCCAGCTAGTACTGACATGGGTGGTCGCTTGGGAAAACTGGGTACTGCTAATACCCAAAAATCGTCGCATTAGCGTAGTGTCTGTGCAGTCTCTACATTACAAGTATGCAGCGGGCGGGACTCTAATGACCTTGTAGTTGAAGGGCCCTAAAACACCAAAGAAATAAACAAAAATCCATCTTTGCTAAATACTGTATACCCGCCTCGGTGGCGCAGTAGGTAGCACGCTCGGTAACTGCGTCAGGTGGGTTGGCTTCTTTCGGGCGAGAGAGAGAGGTCCCGAGTGCCCCTTTTTCTCTGGTGAGAAGTAAAAATCGAAGTCCCGTGTGGTGTACGATGGCATTTGCACGTAAAAGAACCCTCTCTATAATGGAACCGGCTGTGGCAAAACACTTTTCAATATATTGCCGTTGTGTCCATTCACAGGAGGATTTTGGTTGTTGGTGTTTTAGGGCCCTTCAACTACAAGGTCATTAGAGCCCCGTCCACAGCATAGTTCTTATGCAGAGACTGCACAGACACTACACTAATGCGACGATTTCTGGGTATTAGCAGTACCCAGTTTTCCCAAGCGGCCACCCTCGTCAGTACTAGCTGGGGTTGCGCTGCTTAACTTCAGTGATCAGACGACAACTGGTGTGTCCAACACAATTCGCCGCCCCCTTCCATTCACAGGAACGAGATGGGTACCCGACCCTGCCATAGGCGTGATAAGGGTTAAGAGTTGTTTTGCCAAATACCGCGTGTATTATGTAACGTTTGAAAAAAATTGGAGCACTTTAATGTCGTTAAAAAAAGATTATTGCTTAAGATTTGTTTGTCCTTCGGTTGAATATTACATTGCGACATACCAAAAGTTGCCTTACTCGTTCATATTCATCGGCTCGTTGACATATGACCTGATGAGAGGTCTTAAATCGTATACTCCACTAATGCAAATATATCCTTCCAGAAAATAGAAAAATGATCTTAAGCTGTTTGATTTATTTCAATGAAGTTTAATGTAATTTCTTCCAACCTTTAATTAATTCTTTAGCTTCTTTGTCGTGGTGAAGCCAATCTGCGGTTGGAATCATAGCTGCCAAATGAGCACCGGCTGAATGCCCAGCAAAATAAACTCCACTATACGTGAGTAAAATACAGTACATGCACTTTCAACTTACTGACGATGACATTGAATACTGTTAAATAAATATCGAGTTAGAGCTCACCTTGAAACTTTCTCCTTGGCCATTTGAAGGATGTGCTTAGCTGCCGTTTGAATTTCGTTGACTATTTCGAATAAAGTGACTGAAAATTGATCCTCACTATTTGTTAATCTTGGAAATATGTTGAAATTAATCAATTTTTGTTCAGTTGTGGACTACTTTTTAGAGACATACCGTAGGGAGCTTGATCATACTCAACTAGGATGCATATACAATTTACAGCGTTAATTAATGTCTTGACACACAAACATCCCTGACGTTTATCCCCCTGTTGCCAGTAGCCCCCATGAATGAATACAAAAATGGGCCGTCCTAAAAATATTTATAATACATCTCTGTTAGTAATCTAATTTCTGTTCGCTATTTGTATTCATAGGAATGTTAACTTAATGATGCATCTTCTCCCGGATTTTGATATATATCCATTTTTTGTCCACTTGTTGGACCGTACGGGAAATCTTCACTTGAGAGCAGGTGGCGAATGTTGTCAAATTCTAACATTAATGAAATGATCGAGTATCAACCGTGTGATGTCCATTAGGCAGCCACATATTAAATGAGGACAGTATCGAAGGCTTTTAAAAAATCGTGGATGTAATTAACATGCCCGTGAGAGGCTCATTACCTTTGTTTCCGTTTTCAAGATAAGTTGTGACAACGTCTGGAAAACAAGTCCGTTTTGTCCACTGACTAGGAGAATATTGCTTGTCGAGTTCCTAAAAAAACAGATAAATAGTTTTTTCTCCAAAAAATTGGATAAAATTTCACCTACTGCAATTGCATTTGTCAGTCGACATATTAATGCTTGAATTACTTTCACATCCCAGCATTTCCACGAGTCAGTCATTTCTTGTTAAATTTACTTTGTTGATCCACTAAATTTTGACTTTATTAAATGATCGTTACAAATTACTATATAACCTCCTCTACACAGCACCAAAACAATCCAAACTGGAATAACAACATCCGGGCAATAATGATGATATGATCAACGCTCATGTAGGTTATTTACATACTTTTTGAAATACTGTAGCCTTGCGATACAAGTTTTAAACTTTGTCATCAGGGGTGGCCAACCTGTCGATCGCGATCGACCGGTCGATCACTCGCGATGTGTTGACTCAACACCCGCCTCGGTGACGTAGTGGCTCAGTGTTTCTAGGTCTGCGTCACTACTGGACCGACGTGGGTCCAGTATCGAACCTCCCCCTCCCCACTTTGACTACGCCTATGTCGATCGCGACACGCTTTTAGGATAAAAAGTCGATCGCGACACTTTTTTAAGATAAAAAGTAGATCTTATGTACACAAAAGTTGGCCACCCCTACTGTCTGCTGTGTCGAGGCCAACGCCCCTCATAATATTTTTCTTAACGTGTAAGGCTAACATTGATTTGAATAAAGAAATGGGTTAGATTTTCTTGTTTGTCAGCACATGGCAAGAATTACCTTTCCTCCCTGAAGCATCAAAAGTTTGGTTTTACGTTTAAGAAGTTTGAAAAGGCGGTAGGCCGCCGACGTTCTTTGCACACTTGGAACCAATGCGCGGTCCGTTTTTTTTTGTTGGTGTTCTAGGCCCTTCAGCAAGGTCATTAGAGCCCTGTCCACTGCATAGTTCTAGTGCAGAGACTGCGCAGACACTACACTAATGCTGAGATTATTGGGTATTAGCAGTACCCAGTTTTCCTAAGCGGACACCCATGTTAGTACTAGCTGGAGTTGCGTTGCTTAACTTCTCATCCGATCACTGAACTTGTGTGTCCAAAGCAATATACAGTATCGCTCCCATGCACGGTCCTACCCTCTCTGTCATTTTAATCTATACTGCGTATTTATTCTTTTTGATGCTACTTGGTTCATCAGACAAATAACACTTTCTGTACTATGATGCGCCGAAATTCAGGATTGAAAACGTCCCGTGTAGATCTCGCGGCAAGATGCAAGGCAACAAGTGTCATGACGTTAGGTTCACAGTTAGTTCAACCTTTGTAGAAAAGTTTGCTCACTCTTTCCATCTACTTTTGTTTCTCCCCGCGAAATCATTGCTTCTTGACTGCTTTTACGAAACGGTTTTGTTTATGAAGAAAAAAAAAGTTGAGGACCCTAGACGACGCTATAGAGTGTAGATCAGTGGTCGGCAACCTATGACCCACAGGGAAAATTTTTGTGACCCAGCGCGTACATGTTTAACACATGTGCAAAGCATATTGCATCAGAGATTTGGTGCACGATGTTTCAGTAGTTGACCTTAAGATATCCGCCAGTTAGGCTGTATGACTGTTACTGTTATAATATGAAATAGAAGTGATGTGACCACCAGCAAAAATTTTTGTGAAAAAAATTGAAAAGTGACCCACTTGTAAAAAAACGTTGCCGACCACTGGTGTAGATGGTTTTAGGGAATTAATTGATGTCAACGTCTTTTGCTCCAAGAAGTGAGTGACAGAAAGTATTTGCTGTAGGTGCAAGTATTTCGGGAAATTGAAAGCATCCAAAGGAGGGCAGCAAGAATTGTACTACGTAGGTTTTCTCGCAGGGTGAGTGTCTCTGACAAAGCAAAGCAACTCCTAACCCTTTTCCCGCCAATGGCAGGGTCAGGTACCCATCCTGTCCCTTTGAATGGGTACAAGGGCGATATATTAGTCATCGTTTTTCTCCAACCGGTTGCCGGCCAAAGCTGCAACCCCTACGCTTATTTATCGTCGGTCTAGTGTTCGTGGGGGAATGCTACCGACGCCAGGGGGCGAGCTCCTACACCTGGAAATTTTGCCTCATCTACCCGTTACATAGTAGAGAGGGTTCTTTTCGTGCAGGTGCCACCAACACAGGACTTCGGTTTTACTTCTCATCCGAAAGAAGGCACACTCATGGCTTCTCTCTCGCCCGAAAGAAGCCAAACCACCTCGGTCTAGTATCGAACCTAGAACTACTGACGCAGTTGTTGAGCGTGCTAACCACTACGCCACCGCGGCGAGTATGTAGGTGAGTGTCTAGGGTAGGACGCACTAAGCCAGAGGCGGGTATCTCACGGCATTAGTCTTTTTATCAGACTGCTGCTGATGAGGTGCACTGGTCCTTTGGTTGAAAGTATATCGCTGGCTGAGAATAGGGAGAGAAAGAATCATCCATATTCTGAAAATTACAGGAGATTAGTGCCCAGACAGACTCATACTACTGGTAGACCGGTAGACCCGTCCCTGCGGGGATAAGGGTATGATGATATGATTCTGTAGGGCTGTGTGCGTCTTTCCTTCCCTTAGAAATGATGGTGGCCATGAGAAGGGGAGCACCACGATAAACAATGTCTGACAGAAAGGTATAATTTTTAAAGAACTTATGAGAATACACGATTGAAGGGCAGCCAACTAAACTACTGGAGATTTTTCCTAACATTTTGTCTTCTTCTGTTATAGATCTATCTCGCAGAATCGGGGCTCATGAGATTGGAATTTCAAAGAGTCTATAGAGGGAAAGCGACAAACGCACGGAGTTTCATAGAGAACTTAGTGAGCAACTGAAAGAAAAAAGATCTTTTTAAAAAACATCTTTAATTTTATATACACATAATTAACAAGTCATAGACGTAACTGATGTTAACAGCTTTCTGAAAATTCCGGTGTTAAGAAGAAGGAGGTGTAGATGCCAAAGCCGGACTAGGTGAGGGTTCAGAGAATGAAGTGGTGTCAGTTTGTTGTGAAAAATAAGAGTTCTTGTCTTCAGCAGCCATCCATGCCATTTGGCAGGTCTTTGTCTTTTGAGCTGTTATCCACCATGCAGCAACGGATGACAGAATAATAGGTACTATCAACTGCGTCTTTGGTGGTTGTGGGATCTTGGGCTGTAAGAGGTACTGTGCAAAATAGGTGCCCGAAAAAGCTGTGAATTGCAATGACAATGCGTAAGCTAACACAAATGTCGTCAGTGTATATTGTTGGGTTTAAAAAAGACTTTTTACTTACTTAGGCCGAATGCGGCTAAACCAGTCAACAGGGCCCTGCTCATGCATTCCGTGTATGATTTAAATCCCTGAAAAGTGAACAAAATGATATCCATAACAAACTGATAATGACGTTACAAAACTTCCCATTACAATTAAATGACAAAGTGATACATGTAAATGGCTGGGCTGCGAATTTCACTACCTTTAGATTATGTACTCAAGTCTACAGGAGCTAAAGCAGCTACATAATGTTATCAAATATGAAATGTTTACCGGGTACTTGGTGCCGTATTGCTCATTTAGTTTCGTTAGATCATTCATAACTAGTGAGAAAATACTTTTAGCACACAACCAGTAAATATTAGGGTAATGGTCAGTCAGTAGGTATACCCAGTCAGTATACTGATGATGTATTGATAGTAAAAGATCGTTTAGTTAAAACTCCGACTGAATGAGATTGAATATTTTATAACATGATGTGCTTACTCAGTAAGGTGTTACTTTACAACATTATCAGAACTTGATCACAATTCAATTAATCTAATGTTACATTTATAACTCTCGTACCACCAACATGAGACTGTCTTGGCAGCCTATCTTGGACGTTCGATTATTGAAAGAGAGGGTACACGTAGCAAAAGCGCTTCAACTTTCAGACTATCATAATAATTCTATCTTAAAATTCTTAGGATAAGATTGCAGAATATTTTTGTTTTTTTCTAAATGCGTATTTCAGAATTGTCTACAATTTTGTGATGGACCAACTACTTTTATTTGAAATATCTAAAAACGCATCGAGAATTTCAGTGTGGTAGTTAGAATATGTTAGTTACATAACATGCCGCTGGGAGAGATGCGTCGAATTTTTGAATAAGAGGAACGCGGTTTTGGAAAGTTGTAGTTTGTCTTTTTTAGTAGTTTTTATTTTTATTTAACTTATGGAGATTAATATTCGGTTAGCGTACGAAAGAAAAGACCCTACTCCAGCAAAAAATGACAACCCAAAATCTTTAGTAACCCCAGGAGACGTTATAACGAGTGATAGTAGTTTCATGAGGTATGTGACTAGTTGTAATTGAATCTCTGCACGTGTTGTTGATTGATCGAAAATGGGTAGTAACTTTAAGGCTGAAGACAGACGAACGACAATCGTCACCTACAAAATTGTCGGTGGAAATGGAACCAATGCATTTCAATGGGGATAATCAGACGAACGACAGAAATGCAACCACGACAAAAAGACGGAGCATGTTCCATTTTCTGACCGACAATGGCCAACAAACTAGCTGTTTCTATGTGCATCAAAATAGACGACGACTAACAGTTGTTAGTCTGTGATGACTTGCCTACAAATTTGTAGTTTGTCGTCAGTCGTTCGTCTGTAGGCAGCCTAAAAATTGAGAAAAGTAGTAGCTTTAAAACAATTGCGAGTTTGTCAAAAGTAATGGCTTTGTTTTTACAGAGGTCATGGTACATATTTTGAAGAAGATCAACTGCTGGCATCTGTCGCAGGTGTTGTTGAAACTATTAATCGTTTAATATCTGTACAGCCGTTGAAAACAAAGTAATCATCTAGACACCATCACTTGTTTTTTTTTGTTTTATTTTTACCCCTCATAGTTTAAAAAACGAATCTTTGATATCTCTATTTAGGTACAATGGTGAAATTGGAGATGTTGTCATTGGTCGGATTACTGATGTACAGCAAAAACGGTGGAAAGTGGAAACCAATTCCCGATTGGACTCAATGTTAGCTTTGTCTTCTGTTAATCTTCCTGGTGGTGAACTTGTGAGTTTAATTTATTATTATTACGTACAATCAGTATACATACAAAAAAACACACAGATATCAAGAAACCGATTAACTTAGACTCCTCAGAAAATGGGCATACAGTATTTTCTTAAAGTGGCGGCAACTTGCTAAACATTTAAATTCGGAAAAGCAGAAGACTCGGGAGCGAACCTCATAAGGAAGGGCGTCCCACGAGTCAAAATAGTTGAATGGGAAATATTTGCGGTGAACATCTCCAGGTGGCAAGGGGGAGACAAACCGAAACCGTTGGGTCCGTCTCATTGTGATTGCAGCTCGGAAGAAAGCAGAGACGTATTTGCAGGGGTGACTCGAAAGACGCAGTGCGTTGGCCAGCATGGCTAGATTGGAGAAAAGGGAAGGAGATTGAATTTAAGGCACCTAGGAGTCGTCCTGATTTCCCGAGGGATACAAAGCGCCATTCTCAGGACTCGGGTATAGGCTCTATGATGATTAACTGATGAAGTGAGGAAAAGACTCCCAAGAAACGGGGCTGAATGAAGGATAAGGGCTTGAAATTTGGCATGATAAATGACCACTAACTTACGTTGCCTAACTACGGAGCGTAGACGCTGAAAAAGAAAAACAAGAGATAAGATCTTAGAGGAAAGCATAAGTACGTGAGCAGAGAAAGAAAGATTTTGATCTAAGAGAATTCCAAGGACTTTTACGGGACTAGCCAAGGTGGGGGATAGGTGTAAGGAAAGATTGGAGGATTTTGGACAGAGGACTAGAATTAGGATCTTACACACATCTTAGTCTGTGATGACTTGCCGTCGTAGAATGGGTTCCTTTCCGTGCGGTGGTGACATCGTACACACCACACGGGGCCTCTACTTTACTTCCCATCTGCCGAAATTCGCAATCGTGGTCTCGCTCCCGAAAGATTCCAACTTACTTTGATCTAGTATTGAACTTGGAACCACTGACGCAGTAGTTGAGCACTCTATCCTCTGCGCCACCGAGGCGGATCCCCATTAGGGAGAAAGGAAATTAAAATTGTTGCTGAAAATATCCGGTGCACATTATATGAGTGGTTACGGTATATACGAAAAATACAGTACATTTTTATGGCACATAGTGGCGATGTTGACAAAGCCATCTTCTCCAAATAAATTTAATTTTTTTTTTCAGAGGCGTCGTGGAGCTGAAGATGAGGTAATGATGAGACAGTATTTGCAAGAAGGCGACTTAATTAGCGTATCCTTTCACCGCCTTATAATATTTCTACTTCCAATTAAGCAAATTGTTTTTTTACTTAATACTTGACTCAGGCTGAAGTTCAACAAATTTGGAGCGATGGCTCATTATCTTTGCATACTCGTAATTTAAGATATGGAAAATTGTCCCAAGGTACACTGGTTTTAGTATCGCCATCTCTAGTTAAAAGGCGTAAAACTCACTTTCATAACCTACCTTGTGGAGCTAGTATTATACTAGGTAATAATGGGTACATTTGGATTGCACCAATCATTAATGAAGGAACAGACAGTGGAAGTGGTGGTTTTGTTCAGAATCTTGAGGTGAATTTATTTCTCCCTTTTCAAATCCTTGTACTTGATGCAATCAATAGTTGACAAAAAAGTGTTACAATTGCAGCCAGTTTCAAGGCAAGTTCGGGAAACGATTGCAGTGCTGCGGAATTGCATTTTGGCATTGACTTCTCATAATATGTTACTCTACGACACCAGTATTATGTACGCATATGAAGTAGGACAGAAATACCAGGTAATTTTTTTATTGACAAGTTCTAGAACTACTAACATTATAAAATAATTAATATCAAATCAATGGATGTTAAGGCGAAAGATCTGTTGAATCCGGAGGCTGTTGAAGATGTCGTAGAAATGACTAGATTACGTCTTGCTCAAGATGATGAATAAAGTGGCGCGGAACAAGTTTTCCTAACAATTTCATGTATTGTTGTAGGTAAACTTCCTAATTTAAGTTATTGTTTCTTGATTATATTTTGTACACAACAATAATGGCACAATGAAGCAGTGTTCGTTCTCATATGATGACTGGAAGAGGACGTCATGTCTTTAAAGAATAGCATTATTTTTTCTTATAAAATTTCATGATAAGACCGTGAATGCCACGTTTTTATGCTATTCGCCCATAGTGAAAGTAATTTTCTTACATTTCTCGTACAAAAATATTACATTTTACCCTCACCTTTTGCTGAATGTTCGCTACCTGAATTTCTTCTGCGTGTAGAGAAGGTTCTTTACTTGCAGGTGGCATCGTACATAGTACCTCGCACCACGGGTTTACTTCTCATTCTTCAGATGGCACATTTGAGGTTTCCTCACTCTGTAGTCATCTGATCGTTGTAAGTTGAACAGTTCTTAATTTTGGTCTTTGATATTAGAGGTAATTTGGGGATGAGGGACATCACGGAAAAGATGAGAATAAATTGTGGTGATATGGTCATGTTATGGAAAGAGGAGAAAAGAAGCTGGTTAGATCCATCATAGGGATGCCAGTTATTGAAAGCACCCGGGGCAGAGGAAGACCAAAGCAGAGCTGGAAACAGGTTGTACGAAGAGGTATGTTAGTGTGAGGGGTGGATTTGTTGGTGTTTTAGGGCCCTTCAACTACAAGGTCATTAGAGCCCCGTCCACAGTGTAGTTCTGATGCAGAGGCTGCACAGACACTACACTAATGCGACGATTTTCGGATACTAGCGGTACCCAGTTTTCCCAAGCGGCCACTCATGTCAGTATTAGCTGGGGTTGCGTTGCTTAACTTCAGTGATCAGACGAGAACTGGTGTGTCCAACGCAGTTCCCCGCTCAAATGTGGGGTGGATGGGGATAGGCGGGAATGGAGGGCAAGAACTCGCTCTCCACAGACTCGACCACAGTCTTTTTACGAAATGTAGGGATTAATGAAGCGAACGCAGAAGTGCAATATTTAAGGCAGTTTTTAATAATGAGACAAATAATATAAAATTATTTTACAAATTATTTTATTTATCAAAATTAGCATCCGAAATGAAATTTTGCATTTCATTTTCTTCATCCCTTTAAAATATGTTTGAATGTGTGCACATTTTAACAGTAATTTTTATGTACAGCCTGCAAACACCACACCATTTGAGTGGAATTCATACAAAATATAAATACATGAGTATTATGAACCTTGAAAACCATAAGACCTCTCCCGTTCTGTTGCAAATTCCCATAAAAATAGCATAGAGTCTACTTTTTTCAACGCCTCCATAGTTACTTAACATTTTAAGACGAAATAGCGAGATAAGGTACATAATATTTTATCCACAAAAAGTAACCAATTAAAATAACCGTCTAGGTGCTAGTAAACAGTATATTATTACCCTGCATTACTCCTTTCGTATTTCCCCATTTCAAAATTGTGAATTATAATAAAAAAGGCACCTGTAAATGTGATTTCGCAAGTGTCCTAACAAGGTCCGAGTTTTAGAAATGATAAAAAAAACTGGAATTGACCCAACGTCATAGGAACACGCAGATTTCTTAAATAAATAGTTTCCCTGTTGGATCTGGTTTTTAGATTAGGAAGTTGGCCTTGGGTAAAATAAAATTTTAGATCATGGGACCTAGCCATTCGTCAGGGTCTCTCGTAAGACACTTTGAAAAGCTAAAAATAACGGAATATTGTATAAGAAATTAACTGGACTATCACCAAAACCCTGAACTGCAACATAAGGAGTTTAGTGCCGTTTTTGTGGCAGATCCAAAAGTTAATGGCGGCAGATTCAAAACAGTAACAGCCTGTAGTTCAATTTAAATTCACTAACAATTAGTTAAAACTTATTTGCCATGACACAACGTTTAACTGCTACGTAAACTACTGTACAAATGTAGAGTAACACGAGGAGACCACAGGTCACTCCTAAGGCCATCACTGACGTTCTGGTCGGACATGATTCCACGATGGCCACTGTGTCTGTATAGGAAATATCTCCTCCGCTATGACCACCACCTATTTTTTTTTTTGGAAAAAATATCAATATTTTGAGTATTATCTTAAATAAAAAAAATCCTTCTTCAAAAAATTGTTTTAACTTACCATTAAGATGGATTGAAGTAAGAGAATTTGCGCTCGGATCGTCAAAATCCAAAACGAGAATCTCTTGACTTAAAGTCATGTCTTTGGCACTAGTGTTTGCAACGTCTTGAGAATTTTTGCCCAACTCGTCCTTAGATCGACTTGATCTTTTCTTACGTCCCCATGACTGCTGTTGTTGACCTTCTCTCGATTTTGAACAATTTATCTGTAAAAAGTCAATTTCTATTTTAGAAAGAAAGTGTTTACTAAATATTTAGTTTTTAATCGAAAGGGTTACTTACTGGTTCGCATGGTCCTAAACAGTATTTTACGTTACATTGGAAAATAACTCCGTAAGATTCGGTAAAACGAAATGCTTCATAAACACTTTCGATCGCATTGCCACTGCGGGTAAAACGTGGAAATATTCCGGGATCGACAGGGCACCTATAATTTAAAATCAACTTAGTACACTTCCATCCTAAAATTGCCCTTCCCACTCTTCTTCACTACCTCTAACCCGTTTCCCATCTGTGGTATGACGGAATTCCGAGACAGAATTTGAATAGCGGACAGAGGGAGGGACAAGACAACAGTTGCAAGGATTCAGGGTTCTTCATGGGCCCTAAGCCGAAAGGATGGAATGACTAACTATTGACATGAAAATATAGGAAAGGTTTGGATCCAAAATTAAGATTATAATAACGCTTGAATTTAAAAACCACCACGTTCTTTCGGGGTCTAGGCCCAAGGCTACAAGGCCTACAGTTGTTTGTTTGTTGGTGTTTTAGGGCCCTTCAACTACTAAGGTCATTAGAGCCCCGTCCACTGTGCACTTCTGATGCAGAAACTGCACAGACACTACATTAATGCGACGATTTTTGGATACTAGCGGTACCCAGTTTTCCCAAGCGGCTACCCATGTCAGTACTAGCTGGGGTTGCGCTGTTTAACTTCCGTGATCAGACGGGAACTGGTGTGCCCACCGCAATTCGCCGCTCCCTACAAGGCCTACACATAAATTCTGCACTGAAAGAGGACTTTTACTGTAATTACCTCCACTACATAGTTCCAATGCAGAAACTGCACAGACGCTACCCTATTACAACGACTTTTGGGTATTAGCGGTACCCAGTGTTCCCAAGCAGCCACCCATGTTCGCACTAAACTGGGGTTGCGTTGCTTAACCTCAGTGATCAGACGGGTTTGTTGGAGTTTAAGGTCCCGTCAACTACGAGGTCATTAGAGACCCGTCCACTGTATAGTTCTAATGCATAGACTGCACAGACACTACACTAATGCGACGATTATTGGGTATTAGCAGTACCCAGCTTTCCCGAGCGACCACCCATGTCAGTACTAACTGGGCTTGCGTTGCTTAACTTCAGTGATCAGACGAGAACTAGTGTGTCCAACGCAACTCGCCGCTCCCGATCAGACGGGAACTACGCTCCTGGAGAAGAGTTGCAATGTTTCACCAATGGTAGGTACGCTGTTACTAGCCATAGTGGCTCCATTCTTAGGTGATAGCTGCATCTTGAACTCAAAGTAGGAAGGATCGACTCTGTTTTCTCTGAGCTGGGGGTTGGCATGTGGGATGTGTGTAAAGGGGAAAAAGTGTAATATCATCTGTCCCTCCATGAATCCTGTACACTCAAGTTAAGTGGGCTAAAAATTCAACAGTGAAACATAGAGGTGCATAGTTTAATTACCCATCTTCGTCTATTATTTGAAAACTGCTCCTAGAGTCTTTAGCCATTGCAACGCAGCTGCGCGCGAAAATGCCGTAAGGGGCTGAAATGCAATAAAAAGTGAACATCATCGTAAAATCTCCCAAATTTCAGTTGTCACCACAGAATTGAAATTACAATAGTGATCCTTACTATCTGGCGGTATTTCAATGCGAAATGTGAGTTTGTCTCCAATTCGGACAGCCTCGGCTTCACGACCATTTTGTCCAAGGATGAGTATTTGAGGTGGTGGAGCTTCCGGAGAAGCTGTGACGTTGATAGTTTGTAGATCTCTACAAGGTGTATTATAATAACGGAGAAATTATTACCTCAGTCTTCAATTAACATTTCTTTTTTTTTTTTCAAAAATATTTTCAAAGTGTTTAAAAATAGATTACCCGACGGATATTGTCCCAAATGTCACATTTCTGGAAGAGATATCATAGGTGCATCGTATCTTGTATAATTTATCAGCTTTTGTAACAACGACACTGTGATGTTGGATCACGATTGTATTTGTATAAACTCCACCCTGAAAATACAGGACAGGATATTCGTAGTTAGCAGGTTAGTAATGAAACGTTGCAGTGAAGTAATTAAAAGACAAAAAAACCAAACTAACCACTGATTGCGTATTACAGTCTTGGTCGTTCATCGTTAAATCCAAGAAAAAGTTATCCTGATTCCTCACATCCACATTGCAGGTTTCTGAACGACCCAAAGCATAAACTCTGCCGCTGAATGGGCGACTGGACTTCAAATTGACAACGATTCGAGTATCTTTACAGGTGACTCCAACTACATGAAACAAGCATTTCAGAAACACCATACACTTCAGAATTGTTTACAACTTCTTTTAAGTTACAGAAACTATTTTACCATCATAACAGACGCCAAGACGGTCACAATTGGCGGCGTCTACTTGTTGAGTTCTTGTTTCTGGTAAAGCAGTAGTTGTTTTACTTGTAGACGATGGTATGGCGACTCCTGTTGGAGTTGGATCTTGTTGAGGTACTTGAGAAGGATTTGCCGTTATTGCAACTTGAGGCTTGTCTTTAGAAAACATGTTTAGCTTATTACTAGGTTCTACGACATTTTATTCTGAAAATATGTGAAGAATGTTAACATACCAGCGCATATTAATTCATAATACGATCCACCCTTCTCGCCATTGTCAATTAATGGCATGGGTGTATCCGTCAGAAAAGTGCTTGGTCCGTCAGGAAAAGTGATATGGTCGACGTGATAAAGTACACAATTGTGTTGCGTTTCTGCATCAGGTGGAATCTTATATAAAAACGAGCGACAAATGAAATCCTTTTCAAGTTCACATGCTCTCCTGCACGCTTGGGCTGATGTTGCCTACAATGAATCCATGCCGAGAACAGGTAAGTCACAAGATTATAATCAGTAGTTTCATACCCCGTACAATCGTTCATAGTATTTATTAAAAAAAAATAACGTTGCGTTACTTACAATAACCGACTTATCAGACCAGTAATTGAGGTCAACGTGGTGTGCCACATGCTCAGCAGGAACTCCGAATTGTGGGACGACAAAATTTCGTGACCCAGAGCATGCTTCGTCACCTGAATATACAGACAGTCATTATTAAAACTTGAAGGTTGTGAATACCATCAACTTGGTAGGTGTCTCATTTGAATCACGGGAGGGAATCCTCGACGCATTTGTCAGTGGAAGGTCAGTTTGAAGAAAGACTATAGAGTCAAACTGACAGTCACAGAACATTGTTCTTTCAAGATAGTGGAACACTGTTTCTAGTGGCGGATCAAGCACCTGAAGGGCTCAAAGCACAACATAATTTTGAGACCCCCCCCCCTAAATAAAGCCAGCAAGTCAATTTATTTCTTAAAAAAAGAATAGTAAACATTTCCTTAAAACTACATCTTCAATTTTAGCCCTTTGCAGTCACACATGAAACTGCTAACTTTTGGGGGCCCCAAGCAGGCGCTTGATGGTTCTGCTGGTTGATCCGTCACTGTTACAGCATAATTTGCATTATACACTACCTTGATTGCACAGATTTTCAAAATAATCCACACCGCGAGCGTCACTGAAATCCACATAAGCGCCCGGAGATCTTCGATCATATTCACTTATAGTACATTGCAGAGTAACGTGATTATATTCCACTGATCGACAAACGAAACGATTCTGCAACGGAATGAAATACAAGGTCATAAGCCATTATTGGTTAGGACAGTACTGGGTGAGGTATTGGGAACAATATTGGGGCAACTGCTGTCACTGTGGGTTCCATTCGTCATAGGGGCTTCACTGCCCAACTTGTTTCATCACTAACCTCAAATTAACCAAGAAATTGGATAAACACGATTAACAAGGTAATTATCACGGCCACTCGGCTACAGATAAGAGCATTTAAGATGAGATTATCAAACCGGTAATTCACAATACGATTGTTCTTTCGCTTCGTTTTCATGAGAACAAAGAACTGAAAAGTTCATTTTACAGTTGAAGTCTATGTTCCATGTCAAATCTGACGTATCACTTCTTCCCCCACCTATTAATCCTACTATTATCGATTGCCTTCTATCCCATGTCCCTTATTCTCACCATACTGTTTTGTCCGCTGGAATTCATGGATATTCAATCTATCATTGGCAGAAAATTGTTTTGTTAGAGAACTGAATTGCATACCTCGTTGAGACATGATGCCAAACAAGCTTCCTTGGTCGAGGTGAACAACTGAGCCGTGTCATATCCACGGAGGAGTTTGTTGGGAACTCTTTCAAATGTCCACATCCTATCGCAAACATTTTCTACAAAATTGAACAAATTAAATAATAATTAGATCCCATTTTGATAAATTCAATGTTAGATCTGTCTCATAGAAATCTTGTTTTTTGCAGGTCTGAAAACTTTCACTTCCGTAAGAAAGTTGTAGCATAGAATGCGTGCTCGAAGTTCGAACGTTTTAGGCTTAAGAGTAAATTGAATCAACTTTTATTTTTGCGTTTATGTGCATTGAACTTTATGGGAAAGATCTAACCGACCTTGTAATAACAATCAATGATTCCATCAAGCATTTCATTTCATGCATTGATGAGTTTAGACGACTTAAAAGATCATACTTTTAGACAGTTGTGCTGTATTCTAAAACTCCGATGGATAAAACGTATGCGTGAGGAAATATTTTTTTTTGATAATTTCATTATTATTACCTGATCTTACTTGTAACTTGACAAAATAATACATATTGATGGCCCTTTGTGGCGTTATATGTGGATTACTGGCATCCGTTTCATTATGTAAATGACATAGGGTTTCTTGAACCGGTGCTAATGGATTGATCACGAAACTGAATGCAGCTGCTTTACATCCTTCGTCCTCCAGGCACAAGTCATGGCATTCCCCAAGGGATGTGTTGGCCACAGATCGAAAAGTAGTACCACGATAATCCAAGCCAGTCAACTTCTCAAAGGCAATGTTACCTGTAAGTAAAGTAATTAACAACACACCTATTAAAATAAACAGCATCAAATTTCACCTAGGACCTGATAGACCATAGTGTAACTTCTTTTTTATGTGGGTGTTACGACGAGTTTGTCACTAGACATGGACGATAATACAGATGCTAATTTTTATTATCAGTAGATAATTAAACTATTCTAAAGTATTACTGATACCAAACGAAGGATCAGAACAATTTGACCAGGTGCTCATGGGTCCAAAGTTGGGACTTAAGAGCGGCCCGCCTTGGTAGCTCTATTGGAAGCAAATAGACTTTTAGTTCATGATTACAGATTTGATCCTGGAGTAGGCAAAGGATTTCTTTGAAAAGGAGGAGGTCTCCGATTGAAAGCATCTTAAATGTGGGCCTTTCCATGGGTCTTTTGTGAAAGGCAAATGGCACCTGGACGTAAGAGAATAATTTTGGAGAAAATAACACAAGTGTAAGTTAGTAAGAAACAGGGGGCCTTAAGGTGAGCATGAAGAAGATAGAGTACCTAGTTTTCAATTTTAGTGGCCAGGGGCAAGGGGTGAGATTCGTTGTGAGGGGGTACCAGTGATGCAAGAGTTTCGTTATTTAGGATCAGTTTTCCAGAGCAATGGGGAGATAGATTCCGACGTGATGCAGGATGGCTGAAGTGGAGACAGGCAAGTGGGGTCCTGTGCGACCGCCGGGTCCCAATAAAGTTGAAGGGCAAAGTTTACAGAACTGTCGTTAGGCCCGCTATGTTATATAGCTCAGAGTGTTGAGCAGCTAGGAAAAACCATGCAAGGCAAATGCAAGTGGCTGAGATGCGAATGCTGCGCTACTTGAGTGGGGTGTCACGAGCTGATAGAGTTCGAAATGATTACGTTAGAGGTAGCTTGGGGTTGGGGTGGTATGGACATGTGATGGTGAAGGGAGCGGAGGAACCTGTCAGGTCCATTATGGGACTTCAGGTAATTGGGGGCACCAGGAGTAGAGGAAGACCAAAACGGACGTGGGAGCAGGTGGTGCAAAGGGACATGGAGGTATACGGGGGTGGCGGGGGATATGCGGGAATGGAGGATCAGAACCCGCAGACCCGACCCTGCCTCAGGAGGGAAAAGGGTGTGTTGATGATGATGTGTATTTCCATCCATGAGGTCATTTCCATAAACCCTTCTCGGTGGCGCAGTGGGTAACGTGCTCAGTAACTGCGTCAGTGGTTCTAGCTAGGTTCGATACTGGACCGAGGTGAGTGTACGATCAGAGGCGGCTCATAGGGCAGGCAAATCTAGGCGGCTGCCTAGGGCAGCAAATCAGAGGTACTTCCTTGCTATGCAGTCTATCCGCCATGTAAAATGTTCATAGTCCTGGGGTTCTCAACTGTGATTGGTGGAGCCTTTTCTAAATGTTGGCTTTCTCGAGACGCCTTGTTGCAGAGCCCTAGCAATGCATTGGGGCAAATGCCAAGGGCGTGAGGGACGCTCGGACAATTTAGAACTGCATTAAATTCAATGGGGGCGGCGGCGATAGACCCACTTGCCTAGGGCGTCTAAAGCTCACGAGCCGGGTCTGTGTACGATGGCATTTGCACGTAAAAAATCCTCTCTACTATACAACGGGTAGAGGAGGCAAGATTTCCAGGTGTAAGAGCTCGCCCCCTGGAGTCGGTGGAGTGCCCCAACGAACAGTAAACCGACGATAAATAAACATAGGGGTTGCAACTTTTGTAAGCAGCCGGCTGCGGAAAAATACCGTCCAATACATATCGCCCAGTGTCCATTCAGAGGGACAAGATGGGTACCCGACTCTGCCATAGGCGGGTAAAGTTAAGAGTTGTTTTTGAGGTCATTTCCATCTGGCAGCCCTTTTAAAATGACGAAACAAATGTCACCTGTCCTCCCATTGAATTCCAAGTAAGCAAGAAAAATAATAGGCAACTTATAATATCCATGTTAAAACATTAAAGAGACGGTTATTTTTTTCTCATGCATTTGAAAGATTCATTGTTGTATTTATATATGTATTTTATTGTTAAAAGGTAAAAACAAGAAATAAATTTGCAAAGCGCGAATTATAAGGAGAAGAACAAAAAATGTTGGAGCCAAGTTAAGAAGGTTGGTAAAAGAAACTAGGCGCCTCTTCTTCTACCTTGGGAAATTTCGGTTTTGTTTTTGAAGTAGTCTTTATAACTACCCAACGTTGTTATTAGTTGTTTCTTTTAGTTTATTATTTAGTTATTCTCTCATCATTGTCATTATTATTACTGCTGTCATTTTGAATACGCTTAGCGTTCAAAATCCTGGAGAGTATTAGAAAAGCACCTCTTAATCATTGATGCAAGTAAGCTTCACTTTAGTTTGTTGTCCATTTATTTGTTGCTAAATTGTGAAAAACTAAACACAATGCTTTTTGGTGAAAATGTACCATAACGCACGGAACCAGGAGCTATTTTCGTAATTTGTAAAGATTTATATTCAATGTTGTTCCATGGCTACCAATTCTCAATTATTTTTAATTAACCCTTTGTCATGAACGTCTGAGTTTTTTCCTGTAATTTGCCCGATGTCTCATCATCATCTTTAGGGTTCCTAGTCTTTACTTTTTTTTAGACATTTTGGAAAAACCTGTGTGGAATTTTTTAATCAACAGGTTAGTTAGTTAAAGTTTTGTCAGTCTGGTGGTATTTGGTGCCGTCCACCTTATGAAGCGAGAGGTTAGATTTGAGGTATAAAGGTGTTTCATATTGCATCTCACTGCAATAAAGGTGGTTTCCCCTCTCTCCCGAACGATCCATTGGTTGCACTTTTTTGTAAATTGTTATAATGATAATAATTAGGAATTTCAAAAATTCAGCTGGACCATTTTACACCAAATTGTCACTTTAAGTCGTTTACGTCGGGAGATGTAAAAGGTAAATGTGAATCACGGATTTTGGATACTACTGTACACAGGATTTGAGAGTGACGAATAAATAAGTTGGGGAAAATTAAGTAGGTATGTCTACTTAGTAATTTTCGTTAGATAATAATTTTCTCTACAGAAGGGGGTGTTTCGAATTTCAGAATACTTTGGTTTTTGGTAGCCCACTTGGGGTAAAAGTGTTTATTTTTTTATGCGTATGTAAGGAGAAGTTTGGTGTTAGTCCAACATGTCGAAAGTTCATATTTTGATGTGGACTTCCAAAGCTCACTTATGACAAGACCAGGTGATATTGCTACATCATCATCATCATACCCATATCCCGTGTGTGGAAGGGTCAGGTCTGGGGATTTTGGCCGTTCACTCCCGCCCATCTCCAACCAGGTCCCCATCCATCCCACACACTAACATATCTCTTCGTACAATCTGTTCCCACGTCTGCTTTGGTCGTCCCCTGCCCGGATGTTTCCAATAACCTGTATCCTTGTAGTGGACCTTACCAGCTCTTCCTCCCCTCTTCTCATAACATGACCATACCACCTCAATCTATTTTCTCATCATTTTCCGCGATGTATCCCTACCCCGAACATATTCCTAATTCTATCTGCTCTTGGCACCCCACCCGGAGCGGCGAATTGCGTTGGCCACACCAGTTCTCGTCTGATCACTGAAGTTAAGCAGCGCAACCCCAGCTAGTACTGACATGGGTGGCCGCTTGGGAAAGCTGGGTACTACTAATACCCAAAAATCGTCGCATTAGTGTAGTGTCTGTGCAGTCTCTGCATAAGAACTATGCTGTGGACGGGGCTCTAATGACCATTGTAGTTAAAGGGCCCTAAAACACCAGCAAACAACAACAAAGGCACCCCACCCATGTACCACAGCAGCCATATCAGCTGTTTGCATTCTGTCTGCATGGCTCTTTCTTGGGAAAACGGTACCGCTACTACTCAAAAATCGTCACATTGGTGTAGTGTCTGTGCAGTCTCTGCATTTGAACTATGCAGTGGACAGGGCTCTAACGACCTAGTAGTTGAAGGACCCTAAAACACCAACGAAGCAAAAAAAATGTAGAACTCCCCCTTCAACTTTATTGGGACTCGCCGATCACACAGGACTCCACTTGCCTGGGTCCATTTTATCCACCCTACATTGGGTCACATGGTTACCTATGACCAAGGATGGATACAAAGAACGAAACCGGCTCAGGCTTAAGGCTTTTACCGGTCCTAAACGCATCACCCAGAAATTGTGAGCTACCCTCTCCCAACTTGTGTTTGCAGAGCTCGTAAACAGTCGCAGCAGTGTGAAAAGTACGAAGCCAAGCAGGCCCATTTAACAGTCGTCCGGACCATTGCCCTACCGATGTTGCAGTGGAGCTGGGCCGCAGCTTCGGCACCTTTTTTTTTTCAAACTGGAGCGCCTCCTTGGCACTTTTTTTAAGATGTTTTTTATTTATATTGTTTCTTCGATCCCACAGATTTAGACGAAACACGGAATGAAAGAAATGGGGTAGGCTCAGTGCCGGATTTACCAATAGGCTAATGAGGCTGAAGCCTAGGGACTCAACATTTAGCGGGCTTCAAAACTTAAGAAAAGGGGTTCAAAAAGGCTTGAAAAGGGCCTCAAAATTGAAATAGCCTAGGGCCTCTCAATATCTAAATCCGGCACTGGGTAGGCCTACATCATCATACCCGTATCCCACCTGTGGCAGGGTC
This sequence comes from Trigoniulus corallinus, assembly GCA_013389805.1. NCBI lineage: Eukaryota > Metazoa > Arthropoda > Diplopoda > Spirobolida > Trigoniulidae > Trigoniulus > Trigoniulus corallinus. Next base: position 16,219,334 of record JAAFCE010009109.1, read on the forward strand.
GCGTCTGCTTTGGTCTTCCCCTGCCCTGCTTGTTTTCAACCACCTGAATCATCCATCACACGCGTTTAATTATACACTTTGGCAGACGGGCTTTTTTTTTAGCATCTTTGTGGTGATGGGTGTAAATTAGGTGACGTTTATTTTTTAAAGGGCAACGTTGCATGGAGGTACTGTTTTCCAATTTTTAATGCAAATAGATTGGCAACCGGTGTTTGACGCTTTAAATAGCGCGTTAACAAAGTTTACAAAGGCTTATACTGTATTTTCTGGGTTTTTTCTTGTATACATTACTGAAATGAACACATGAGAGTTAACTTGATGACAATTGCAGTCAATACTACTAAAATACTTGTCAACGTTGAATTGAGTTTAATGACTTGACAAAATTGAGAAGCAAATAATAACAATGAAAGTTTGACAATGTGATTTAGAAAGCGATTGAGCCCTCTACGGCGGCTTTCAAGTGGAACAAACGAAAAACAGAACGGATCGAATATCAACGGATACTCCTGAAATCCAATTGATTAAAAATGTGTTGCCGAGGAAATGGTAATTAAAATAAATTACTTGGTTTGTCCATCAGTTATCTTAGGTTATGAGGTCAAGATGTGATATTAGAATATCACTCATGTTGATCACTGCAGGCATGCGCCACTTCGATGTCTCAACAATTATTCAAAATACGAAGGGGCGCTTATTTGACCTGGCGTGCTGGATTTACTGCGCCAGTGGTTACAGGCGCGATACTGGACTGAGGTGTTCGTTGGTGTTTTCGGGATCCTACAACTACAAGGTCATTAGAGCTCCGTCAACAGCATAGTTCTAATCTAATGCAGAAACTGCACAAACACTACACTTGGTTTGGTTTATTGGTGTTTTAGGGCCCTTCAACTACAAGGTCATTAGAGCTCCGTCCACAGCACAGTTCTAATGCAGAACCTGCACAGACAGTACACTAATGCGACGATTATTGAGTATTAGCGGTACCCAGTTTTCCCAAGAGGTCACCCATGTCAGTACTAGCTGGGGTTGCGCTGCTTAACTTCAGTGATCAAACGAGAACTGGTGTGTCCAACGCAATTGCCCGCTCCCTGGACCGAGGTGGGCTAGCTTATTTCCAGCGAGAGAGAGAGAGAGAGACCCCGAATGTGCCTTCCTTCGGACGAGAGGTAAAACCGAGGTCCCGTGTGATGCACGATGGCATTTGCACGTAAAAGAACCCTCTCTACTATATGCCTACAACGGGTAGAGGAGGCAAGATTTCTAGGTGTCAGAGCCCGCTCCCTGGAGTCGTTGGAGTGCCCCAACGACCAGTAGACTGACGATAAGCATAGGGGTTGCAGCTTTGGTCGGCAGTCAACGTCAACTGCGAAAAAACGCCATCCAATATTTCACCCTTGTGTTCATTGAGAAGGACAAGATGGGTACCCGACCCTGCCATAGGTGGGAAAAAGTTAGGAGTTGCTTTTCCGAAGGGGCAGTTATTTGAGATGTTCAGGCTGGCGCTGAAAGTCCTAACACCAGCCTTCAGTTCCCGATCCCCTTATGTACTTCTTTAAAAAGGTATGCACGAATATAAACGTTAATAGTGATATTATAAATCATTATTTGAAACAAACTAAGCACCTACCCGCAACGTTACGTTTAATTCTGTGGGTTTAATTTCAGGGCAATGGACACATGTAACTTCTTGAAAGCGAAATAAAACAACCACAAGTGCATCTTGCTAGGTTGCCTTAGTCTGGCAGTCAAGATGCTTGCAGACGTTATAAGCAGTAAGTAACATTATAATAGTTGGTACCACGTAATAGACAACAGTTGATATGACTGAAATGACCTTTGATGTTGAGTGGCCCGTTAAATACCCATTAAGCCGGTATGCGTTTTCTGCTACAGCTTGTTGTGTACTTGATTAAGAATCACGCAACACTGCTCAGACCGGATTATAAGTGCTACAAGGATGTCTATATGGCCTTGTAACAGGTCTTTAAGAGCGTAAACCATGAATAATATTCCATTAAAGACACTCTCCCTGCCATCATTCGGCAGCCAACCATAAAGCAATCTAGCAACAACTTTACAATATTTACAGTTTAATACTGCAACAGGCTGTAAACTTAAAAAAAGAGCCACGGCCCGACTGAGTCCAAATACTAGTTTTTTTTAGCATATTTACTTTTGAGTACAATAGGCTAATGTTTTTCATGGTGGTAAATAGGAATACAAAGAAGGTAATAGCATCACTCCTTATCTCCACGACTAAGAATTGAACCCCAGACCATCGTTACCCTAGGCTAGGGTTGCCATACGTCCCGGTTTTGAGGTCTGTGTCCCAGTGTCCCGGTCCGACAGTCATTTGTCCCGGTCGATTTAAAATTTTCGCATGTTAAACAATTATTTTCTGATAATATCATTGCATTCAGTACTGCGCATATACAGTACATGCCTAGAGATTTGGTACAGATTCGTCCATGAAAGCACATCACATTTTGCCAGTGAAACTGACTGTTCGGGAAGGATCCACCATTGATCCCTGGGGCGGATCTTGACGAGGGGCAATGCAGCAATTGCTTCCCCCTCACTGCCTGAAAGGGGCGCAACTGATGAAGCATTTTTGCATTGCTATCCCCATTTCTATACTGCCAGTCCAACAGTTGCAGTCCAATCTGTAGTTGGCTAAACCACTGAAGATAGGTAATTGTCAAAGGGCCAGGAGAGGACCTTTTTCTAATTGCTAGCTAGATGTATAGTCAGGGATTATGAATATTTAAAAATATTTGGGGCGCACACTTTTTGAAGTTCTACCCCCACCCAGATCCGCCACTGATTGATCCTAACGTTTTTTTTGGGTCCTCTAAAATATTTTATATTTCAATGCGTTAGTGAAAGGATTATGGAATTTTTTTTAATAAAGCTATGAATGTTTATAATATGAATTCTTGCCATTTTGTTGAAAAAATATTTTTTTTTTTGGGGGGGGGGGGATGTCCCGGTCGGTGGTCCGACAATTATGGCAACCCTACCCTAGGCGTATGCCAAGTCATTCCTCCTTATTGCATATGATTTAAACTTTGTTTCCTGGTAGAGTGGCCTTCAATGCCGTATGAGAAGCGAAACTGTCGTCACTGTTTATACTAATGAAGCAAGCACGCTGCCAGTGCCATAACGAGGGCGCCCGTACGGCCGCAACTGGGTGCAGGGTGCAAAACAAAGGATACCGACCCGGTTGAGCGTTGCACGTGGTTTTTATTTTGCTTGACCATTCTAATCTACATGGATCAACACCGACTGCCACATTGCATTTAGTAAAATTTAACTTGTTGCATTAAAAGTTTTAATTTTTTTTCCATTATTGGGATTTGGGGAGGCGCAAGTTAGACACTTGACACAGGCGCTTCATACCCTCATTACCGGACTGCACGCTGCTATACCTCGTATCTTTTTAAGACGTGGATTCTTAAAAAGGTAAAAGATTCTTAGTGCGGCCAAGTTGCATTGGACACACCAGTTCTCGTGTTGTTTGTGTTTTAGTTTGTGTTTTGTTGTTTGTGTTTGTTTGGGGATCTAATGACCTTGTAGTTGAAGGGCCTTCAACTACAAGGTCATTAGATCCCCGACCACAGAATAGTTCTTACGCAGAGACTGCACCGACACTGCACTAATGCGACGATTTTTGGGTATTAGCAGTACCCAGTTTTCCCAAGCTTCCACCCATGTCAGTACTAGCTGGGGTGGCGGTGCTTAACTTCAGTGATCAGACGAAAACTGGTGTGTCCAACGCAATTCGCCGCTCCCCCCAGTTTTCGTGAGATCACTGAAGTTAAGCATCGCAAGGACACGTTAGTACCAACATGGGTGGTTGGTAGGAAACATTGGGTGCTGCAAATTTCCCCTCTCCTACATCCTCTACACCTACTACCTCCTCACCCGCGAGCAGCCTCCTAAGGGTTCGGCCTGTTATGGCTGCTTGACTTACTCCCCAACCTATTAGCATAACATATCCACTGGGCAGGTGATCTGTTGGACGATATTTTTACGAAGCCGGTTGACGACCAAAGCTGCAACCTGTATGCTTATTTATCGTCAGTCTACAGTCTACTCACCCACGCCAGGGGGCGAGTTCCTACACCTGGAGATTTTGCCTCATTAATCTGTTGCATAGGATAGAAGGTGCTTTTGCGGGAAAAGGCCATCGTACACCACACGGGACCTCGGTTTTACTCTCATCCGAAATAAGGCGCATTCGGGGCCTCTCTCGCCTAGAAGAAGCCAATCCATCTCGGTTCACTGTCGAACCTAGAACTACTGACGCAGTTACCGAACTTGCTACCTACTGAGCCACCGAGGCGGTTCATTTTATCCTCTTCATGTAGTCAACATTGTGTTTAAAGATATTCATTACAAAAATAGAGATTGTCTAGTTCAAATATTTATTGTTAGGCGGTTTTTGTTAGAGAAAGGTAATTACTTTGTTAATTAATTACGAAATAATACTTTCTCTCGCTCTCGCTTTGAATATTATAATAATTTAGTGGAGGGAAATGTTTTGTGGCGATGTGAAATTGTGACCCTCACAGGGAAGTACTGTAAGTACAAGATGCCGGAGGAAGAAACAATGTACTGCTTTGAAATAGTTTAACAATTGTGTTTTGCTGGCGGTGTATAATTTTTTTTAAGGTTCACTGGTCGCTATTGACTGACACTACAAGAAAAAGGGACATTGCATACGTATTCAAAACTTTCATTTATGAGCTAATTATTTAATTCTCGTCTATTTTGATCAACAAAAATGGAGACTTCATTTTTCTCCCTCAATGGCAATTAAACTGGTTTTTATCAGAGTAGCGATTCAAATACTGATGTTTTGCATAGTACTAGTGTTTATCATTAACATTTTTTAACTTTCTTCTTTTGAAAATGTAAAATATTATAAAAAGAAAACAATTAGGAATTTTCAAGACGTACATTATTTAAAGCTCACTAATCTTAATTTTTTTGGAGGGGGGGGGGGACTTGAACTTTTTGTAGGGCCTACATAATTATCTAGTCTCGCTGGACTCACTAGTTTTGTTCCTAAATGGTGAGTCCCTAGTTTCAGATTCCGTGCTGACCGAGGCAGATGGATTCCTTCAAGGCCGAATGAGGGAGGCCCCAAGTGCGTCAAGGAAGTAAAGCCGTGGCCCCGTGTCAGGTGAGCACCATGTCACCACAGTCCGTAAAAGAATCCTTTCTACATGGAATACGTGTGGCTATACGCGTGGATCAATTTTCAGGAGTAAGAGCTCGCCTCACCCTGTGCAAAAGGAATTGTCCTGATAAACAACGTAGATTGACGTCAAATAAACAGAGATTGTGATATAAGGTAGGCAGTCGACTACTTTAATTAATGATACTGGATTAATTTCATTGTTGTTTGTTAGTGTTTTAGGGCCCTTCAACTACAAGGTCATTAGAGCCCCGTCCACTGTGTAGTTCTGATGCACAGACTGCACAGACACTACACTAATGCGACGTTTACTTTTGGATATTGGCGGTACCCAGTCTTCCCAAGCAGCCACCCATGTCAGTACTAACTGGGGTTGCGTTGCTTAACTTCAGTGATCAGACGAGAACTGGTGTGTCCAACGCAATTTGCCGCTCCCTGGATTAATTTCCTGGGTTGGGGAGTAAGCCAAGAAGCCATGATAGGACGAACCATTATGAGGCTGCTCACGGGAGATGAGGAGGAGGTAGGTGAAAGGACGAAGGAGAGGAGAGATTTACAGTACCCAATGTTCTTTATCAACCACCCATGTTGGTACTAACGTGCGCTTGCGCTGCTTAACTTCAGTGATCTCACGGGAACTGGTGTGTCCAACGCACTTGGCTACATAAAAATACAATCCGACAATCCCGCCATCTTGTTAAGATGGACGTGGGACATTAAAGATAGGACAAACTGCCATAAGCCCATTTAGTCCCTTCTTGCGACATACAGGGACACAGCGGGCCTTATACTCCATAGGCCTATTGTGTCCCGAAATTTACACAATCTAACGCAGTGTTCCGCAACCTTTTTGGTTTCGCAGAACCCCCCCCTCCCCTCCGTGATAAAAATTGTCATTAAAACCAGTCTTTTCAATATTTAACCTCTTCCCTCATAGGGCACCTCGCGGACCCCCGAGACAAAAAGTCCAACAAGTGGCCCAAATGAGAATCGATCACTCTGCAAATCAAATAAAGTAGATCAGGGTGGAGTCGAACAAGTGGCCCAAACTTGGACGGCATAAAGATGAAATAGAATGGGTTTTCTAATTACATCATCAGGTTTTTGTTGCATAAGAAATGTTGCTCTGGCCATTAACCCCCCTCATTTTTGAAAGGTAGGAAGGGCAATTATTTAGACCTAGTCTTTCACACATTTTTTTTTTGAAAAGATTAAGAAAAAAACATCTCTCCACAAGTTGGGCAACCATGCGGATATGGGGATCCACTCTATATGGATATCTGAGTTGTGTTCATCCCTCCTCCCAAAAATAATTTTTCGTGAGTCTCATTTGTAATAGGTAACAAAAAAGAGGTAGGGTTTCAATGTTGATGGAAAATGAAATGTAACGACAGCAAAAAATATTTTTTAAGTCAAGGTCAACAAAAAGTAAGTTTTAGTTAAATCAGAATTCTGTACAGTATTTGAAAAGACCACTTCTTATTATGTAAGCATCTTTGAAAAAGACAGCGGAGAAATGGTTGACTGATTTAAAAATTTCTATATAAGATTTCTCAGCATTTAAAAGGTTATAAGATACAATAAAAAAGGCTACACGTGCTACATGAGTTCCCAAAAGAAGACCAAAAAACATGATTTTCAGAAGCGTAATAGTTCAGTGGTCAGGTCACTGAATTGGTGAGTCGTGATTCGATCCTAGTTGAGGTTGGACTGACTAAAATAAAAAGTCATTCATTCAGTCTGTTGTCCCGTACTGGGGTTCGGTGGTGGGATGTACGAACTCTTGCATCTAGGAATTTTGCCGAGTTTTTTTTTCGTGTAGAAAGGGGTCATTGACGTAGACTAGACATCGGAATCACCATTAATGAAAGACACACGTAGTTAAGGAATCACCCCTCTTAGGATTGGGCAGTGCCCAATGTTTACGGGTCCTAGACTGAAAGGATACGAGGGGCTTCTTCCGTCTCCCGTTTTTTCTCACATAATCGTATCCTTCCCCACACGTCACTCTTGTTATCCCTGGTCTTCCAAAACGAATCAAGAGGTGTGATTTGCAGAATTAAGCTACAGCAATTGCTAAGGCAAACCACTTGTGGGGCATTTACTTTATCATCAATGCAAAAATCAAAGAGAATAGGATCTCAATAGCATCATTGATAATTCAGCATTATTCACAAGGTCAGAGGCATGACAAGGTCATTACCAACCCTTTTTTTTTGGTTTCTGAGGAGGTAAAGTCAGGTGAAAGGTAGCAATCGAAGGATACAGTACTTGCCTATCTGAAAGTGAGCATCAGTCAGAATGATTGAAGACCACAACGTGGGATGACAGGATGACCTTGAAATGTTTCCTGACTTCTGTACATGTATCTCTGTGGGGTGGCTCCTTCACCGCACAATTCACTTTCACTGCATCACAAGCAGAGGCGTAACGGGGGTATGAAGCGCCTGTGGCAAGTGTCTAACTTTCGCTTGCCCGTAACCCAATAATGACAAAAAACTTAAACATTTTGCGCCCCAAACCCAGTTGCGCCCGTGGCGACTGCCTTCTTCGCCACGCCCTCGTTACGGCCCTGATCACAGGTTCTCGTCCTAAGGGGCCTAGGTTCGATTCTAGTTAGAACCTGATTGTTTCTTTCTCGACTGAGGGAAGCGCGTTTTTGGTCGGAGACGGGATGAAAAATAGAGGGATAGTGGCATTAGGTGCTTTAAGCACAAGAGGACGTTCTAATAATTGAGCTAAGGCAATTGGGTTGATTACCACTACATTTTTTTACAAATGTACGTCGGGAACGGTTTCTTGCGTTGGACACACCAGTTCTCGTCTGATCACTGAAGTTAAGTAACTCACCCAAAGTTAGCACTGACATGGGTGGTCACTTGGGAAAACTGGGTATCAGTAATACCCAAAAATCGTCGCATTAGTGTAGTGTCTGTGCAGTCTCTGCACCAGAAGTACGCAGTGGACGGGGTTCTAATGACGTTTTAGTTGAAGGGCCCTAAAACACCAACCAGCAAACGTACGTCACGTTAAGCAGACGAAAACTCAACTGCACAAACGTGAAAAAGCCACAGCGTACGATTTGCCAACGTACTCCGCGACGATACGCAAGGTAATGATGAAACTCCCTATCCTAAATGCTCATAAAATGCTACACATGTATCAACGCCATGTCTACTCGCCGCCACACTTGAAGAGTAAAAGGATTTACCTTGTAGAACTGCTACCCGAACAAGGGATAACAATAGTGGCAAGATGAACTTCCAGCTGGTGAAACTTGAAAGTGGATGACGTTTTCCATTTGAAGTCATGATGGTATGTATGGCGATCTACAAAAATAAATATTGAAGAATAGATTTAAAGATTATAATGAAATCAATTGGAGAGATGAGTCACTTTGATGCCTAATCTTACATAATGATTCCTAACCTTTTTAGAGGATGCTCAAGCCATTTTTAGTTCGAGTTCTCTCGATATGGTCAGCAGAGACTTATTGACAACAATTTCCGATTTAAAGTTGCATTAACTTTTAAAAATTACGCCATTAATTTGATACTTTTAGGAGGGGATTGTGGAAATGTTATGAGAAAAGGGGAGGAGGAGCTGGTTAGGTCCGTCACTGGGATGCAGGTTATTGGAAGAACCCGGGGCAGAGGAAGACCTAAGCAGACGTGGGAGCATGTCTGGAGTGGAGAACCAGAACCCATAGACCCGACCCTACAACAGGCAGGATGAGGGTATGATGGTAAATTGGATACTTTGAATGTTCGATTTGCACAACTTTCAGGCCTCTCGCACACTAACCCACTTTTGGCGACCACACATTACAGACTGCAGTTTTAATTGAAATTAAATAGCCTTGGTGCAAACACTGCGTTTGCAGTGGAGCTATTGAGCCACAAACTGTGGCGGAGGCCGTATCTCGCTACTTGTAGCCGGTGGCGGCGTCTTTCTTATCATCGCAAATACAAGATCATGTTGCTGTCACCTGTGGCCATGTACAACGACTAGTGTTCGCCGCTGCAAGTGGCTGTGTGTGCGAGCGGCCTCAACATGTTCAGAATGTTAAAAATCTACAGTATAATTTAGAATGGAGATGTTTTAAATAAATCATGGAAAGTCGTCATCATTATCACGCCCTTATCCCGCCTGTGGCAGGGTCGGGTGTGCGGGTCCACTGAACATGATCTGACTGGGGGCGCTCCAACCAGCAGGAATATTGGCTGGGTTGTCTGGGGAATGCCGGCCTACACCCAACATCGCATTATACAACCGAAATAGAAACTTTGGCAGGTAAATTAATGCTTTGTCGGTTATAATAATTATAATAATATACATGGAGTCTGACCTATTGCCCAATAACAATAAACAATCCAATGGAAACACATGCGGAAAATAAATCATAGAAAGTGGCAAAGTGAAAATGTTGTCAGCCATTCAAGCTGCAAAATTTCCTCCAATGTTCAATTTAAAAACTTAGTTTAAAGTTGTTGCAGTTTAAAAAACAATGTTTGTCACCAAAACAAAGTTCATCAGAAAATGTAAGTTCTACTCTGATTCTATGGAGTGAAAATGGAATGAATTTTTTGCTTCAATTTCCTTCTCTGCGAATAGTACGCATGCGCGTACTTTGCTATAGCGCATGCTCTGTAGTCGTATGGAATAGCACAATTCTCTTAGAACAGTCTGAAGGAATTTTCATGTCATCGTCATTGTTTTGTTCTTTATGTTGTTAATATTTGTTAAATGAGGGAATTTGAAATTGTGGATTATGGAAATGTTTTGTTGAATATTTAAAGCGAAGATATTCTGATTACATATACGTAATTCAAAATTCTTTATACAGTAAAGTATAAAATTTCAATAGAAAATACGTTGAAGCGATCGTCCTGCTCCTATCGAGATAAAATCAAACTGATATGGATGAATCACAAAAAGTATAGTATGTTGTTTTTTTAACATTAATCAACCCACGAAAACGTGTTTGAAGTTGTTTAAAAAATATAATTGGATATCATTTAGTTCGTTGACAAGGTTGTTGTTATTGTTTGAACTAGACATTTCTGTGGATGGTTTTTGTTTCCTAGGAAAAAAGTAGACACGGTTTGTTTATGTTTCTTTATCATTAGATGAGGGAGATCGTCAATAATATATTGTGCAGTATTGTAGTAGTAAGTATTTGTCGAACTACATTTTTGTTGTTGTTTTGGTCGATATTATAATGTTTTGAAGTATATTTTTTTATAGCTATTAAAAAATCTATGAATCTCTTGGTTGTATTGACAGATATGGAAATTTTTTAAATGAGAACTGTTAAACATTTTAAAGGCAAGAGAAATTTTGTTACCATCTCGAAATTCTTTTCGTACAAAAAAGGGTAAGAGAGTATGGAATTGAATTTTTTGAGAATTTTCAAAAGTGAACACAAATACTGGCAGAGAAAATGCTACTGTTGCTGATCATTTCTTTTTTTTTTGAAAAGTGATGGGTCCATTGTGTATATTTTTTTTGAACAGCAAAGAACAAGTATGTATTATGTGAAAGCCTTGAAAAAGAAAAAAATAACCAGTACAATATCAACAACAATAACAATAGAAAGTGAGAGATGGTCACTTTTGAAATACATGGATGTATACACGCACACATATACACAGAAGATAATAATAATGACCATGCTGTTGTTGTTGTTGATGATGATGATAATAATGTCTACATCAAGCACACCAATGTTGCTAGAAATGACGATGTTTGAAGTTGCCAGAAAAATAACTTCCTATATTTATTTATTTGTTGTTTGCAACCCTTTGGCAGGTCTTAAAGTCTTGAAAAAAAAATACTTTTCACGTTTTTTTTTCTGTTTAGTTTTTGGCCAGTCTGTGTTGAGTTCCCCTGCCTCTTAAGATCAAAATACGAAGATTCGCCTATTAACGAGGATGATTATTTCGCTCTCAAACTGATGCCAGCTTACATTCTGTCAGACAGGAAGTAAAATTCATCTGTATGATTGGCTGGATAATATGGATATGCTTTCCGCCTGATGTGCAGATGGCCCGAATTCAGTTCCTCAGTTGCATAAGTGGTACCGTTTACCCGCCTTGGTAGGGCAATGCCAATGAACTATGGCGTCAATGTTTCCAGGATTGATTCTGGACCGAGGCTGTTGGTCTTATTTAGAGAGAGCGAGTGGCCCCCAGAGCGCCTTCCGTCAGATGAGAAGTAAAGCCGCGGCCCCAGGTGGTATGTACAATATCCCCACTGCACGTAAAAGAACCCTTACTACATGGGGTACAACATACGTGTAGTCGACAAGACATAGAGGTTTTAACATTAGGTTGGCAGCCGGCTGCATAAAAATTTACTGTCAAAACAAGCCGCTCATGTGTCCCAATAGGACAAAATCGAACACGTGCCTGACCTTACCAAAGGCTGGAAAAGAGTTAATGGTTTTGATGGTGAGGGCACTATTCTTGGGCTCCCTAAAGGACCGGTGTTTATTTCACAAATAAATGTGACGCATATCGGTTTGCCATGCCACTAACTCCTTTCTACTACTCCACTCTATTGTCCCCTTCATGGCAGTAATTTGATGTTTGAACCCTTTCTCCTCTGCGTGTTATTTTTTGTTCAGTTGTTGATTAATTAATAACATAGATTAAATATTTCAGATGAGGTTAATACTCTTCAAATATCTGTGTCAAATACAGTTGATAAAAAACTTGCCTATTAGACACTACCAGTTTGAGATTAAGTCTTGCTCATTACTCATCAAATCAGAATTGGTTTTTTATCGTTCATGTAATTAGTAAGTAAACTACTTTATATGCTATAAAGAAATCTGAATTTGTTTTTTTATTATTATTATTAGAAAACATTTACTCCTATTTTATTTCAATTCCTGTCTACTCTCACTTTTACCTTCCCTTTTCTTTCTTCCTTACTGTCCCTCGCTACTTTCACTTCTTCCTTTTGACCATACGAACTTTCCTTTCCTCTTATATATTCTTACTTGGAAAAAATTGTTGTCCAAATTAAAAACAACAATGCATTTTTGTGTGTTAGAGGAAGACATTGAACTTTAAAGAAATGTATTTTTTTTCTTTAAATCACATCACGTAACTACTACTATTTGCTTCAGTAAGATGCTGCTTATGCTAATGCTGTTGAGTTGAAGCTGCTGCTGTAACATTCGCATTTTGTGAAATTGGAGTGAAGGGGGTTTGGCGGCTGCGGCGGCCGACTGTGAACTTGACCTATCTAACCCAGGTCATGCAGAGAAATCTGAACATGCTTTTGTATATGGTGCGTATGGATGTGTAGTAGAGCACATTTTCGCTTCTCTCTTTCAAATTTGATAAGCCTCACTTGTTGCGTGGTTTGTGGTACTCCATTATAAATTAAGAGGAAATTTCAAATGAAAATTATTATGAAATACGTTGTGTCGAACTGAGAAAACCGTTACCTTTCGAAACTAGACTAAATACACGTATTTCGTAGGAAAAGTTTAAAAACTTTAATGTTATTGTTGATTAGATGATTATAATCGGAGCGTTATCCGACAAAGAGGATGTTAGTAACAAAAAAGAAAATTAGTACCGTTAATAAATAGGTGTTAAACTAAATTTCTTGGTCTTAGTATAGCAGTTGTTTAGCTAAAGAAGTAAATTCAAAGAAACAAATATTGCCCAACAATGTGTTCGTGTTTGACCTTAAGCAATTGCCATGGGTTTTTTTTAAACACACAGGTTCTTGTTGAACAGTGTGAAACACACTTTAAGTATAAGTGGTGGTTTTTCAAGTAGCTAACGTATTAAAGCCAACATGTCTTGTTATTTAAATAGTTAGATTCGTCCCTGATCGAGGACGTGGTTAACTTTGATAACAAAGAGGTCCTAAATGTAGTGCGCCATGCCATTCTCCATACAGTATAAGACAGTAAAGAGCCGTGGTTCCGTGTTGCTGTTAGATGTCACCTGTCCACAGGGCCGTAACGAGGGCGTGGCGAAGAAGGCGGCCACCACAGGCGCAACTGGGTTTAGGGCGCAAAATGTTAAAGTTTTTTGTCATTATTGGGTTACGGGCAAGCGAAAGTTAAGACACTTGCCACAGGCGCTTCGTACCCCCGTTACGGCAATGCCTGCCCATCCACGACACATGAATATTCATACCAGATGCAATCAAGATCTCTAATGGAGGTATGAAAGTAGATTCAGGCGTCTGCGTTTCGCGTATTATTCATTTTCGCCCAAAATTTGTTAATAAAACTGCGTCAGTATAGTTCTAGGTTCGATACTGGACCGAGGTGGGCAGGCTTCTTTCGGACATGAGAGAGGTCCCGAGTGCGCCTTCTTTTGGATGAGAAATAAAACCGAGGTCTCGTGTGGTGTACGATGATGGCATTTGCCCGTAAAAGAATCCTCTCTACTATGCAACAGGTAGATGAAGCAAAATTTCCAGGTGTAGGAACTCGTCCCCTGGCGTCGGTGGAATTCCCCAACGAACAGTAGACCAACGATAAATAAGCTTAGAGGTTGCATCTTTGGTCGTCAACCGGCTGCGTAAAAATACCGTCCAACAGATCACCGGCCCATTACTCCATCCAGAGGGACAACGTTGGGTACCCGACCCTGCCATAGGCGGGGAAAGGGTTGAGAGTTGCTTTTTGCCATTTTAAAGTTGATAATAGCAATGCTTTTCCAGACAGAAATGTGATCCAAAACGTGGTGGTCAGGCAGAGCTGTCGTCGATATGCACCTATCTCGGGATACGACAATATATATTACATCTATGGGATGAAGGTGTAGTAGGTCGGCCTGTTTCTCGGCTAACGCAACTAAGAGGGCAACCGTGAAAAAAGGTTGTAACTATTGTTTCAGCAATCTGTATTTTAAAAGCATTATGTTTTCTAAGCGTAAACTACTCCAAACCACTAATTTATTCTACCAAAATACAGTTATTAGAAAGAACATTTCTTGTTCACCGGGTGGTTTAGTTTTTAATGGGTACGAACAGTGCTATTAGGAATACCAAAATTGGAGAGTGCGATGCTGTTCATGGGAGAAAACATTATTCACGGCCAAGCGGCAAGATCGTTACTATTAAAGCTCTGTAGGTCTTTTCTTTGCAGCAAGTTTTATCAGCCGAGAAGAAGGAAAGAGCAGCCAATTGGCGTGAAAGGATTCTCTGACGGACTAGTGGTCAGATAAAATCCGGTGGTTAGCAAAATTTTAACGAAGTACAGTACTTTAGTCATTAAGTAGATATCAGTGAGGTAGTAATAAAGGGCAACCGATTAGCATTACTAATGAAGTGTTACAACAAATTTGATTTGACAGGTTTTGATTTTTTTTGTCCACATATAAGACCAAGTAAAATGGACCACAAATTCAAAAAGGCTGATAAACGATTGGTTTAAGGCAGTGGTCTTCAAACTTTATCAACTCACGGAACCCTTAGAACTATAAGTTGTTTTGGGGAACCCCATCCCACCTTTAGAAAAGTATATCTTGCCTCTACTAACGAATTTTCATTTTGATTCATGGAACCCCCCAGAGATGTATTGCGGAACCCTTAGGCCCCGCGGAACAGTTTGAAGACCGCTGGTTTAAGGGATATGAAATTTCTGCAATGGCAAATATCTTTGGGATATTAAGAAACTAAATCTAAGTACTGTATCCATCTGGCTATTGAGTTACTGATCTTAGGGTCAACCTTGACCGAGGCAAATGATTTCTTTTAGGCAACAGAAAACTGAATCAATCCCATGTATGACTTCAGGCCCAGATGGAAATCATAGTCGTTCGTTGTCCGGGACGTGCTACTGTATATAATTTCTCACGGTGCACGTGCAGATGAGGCAGATCCCAAAGTGTAGGCTCTAGCACCTTTACTGCTGCATATTGTGGAGGCATTTATGGAGGTAATGCAACTCTTGTGTCCCAAGTAAATTGTGTAATAAATAATTTTTTTTCATTAAATTGCTGTTTTCTTATCATGGCTCACACACACCCACACGTTAAATTATTTGAAGTGTTATGCAGTGTTACAACAAGGTAGTATCTGACAGGTAGCTTCCTCGTTGTTGAGATACTGTACTTTAAAGACCTTTACTGATGACCTCTTGCCATGAGATTGACAGCGTACAATGAATCACTCTGTGGTGTTTATTGTGATTTTTGTAACATTGCTTGAATAAAATAAATGATAGCGTCTGTGTACCTTTGAATAGCAAAGGTTTGTGTATGATGATGGCATGCCTATGATGATGAGGTTTCCTTGTTTCATGTTGAATATTTCCTCACAGAACGGATTTTACAGTTCAAAGTCAAATCGTGTTAACCTTTACTGTATTGTGAAAGGTGTTTTTGTATGC
Source organism: Trigoniulus corallinus (assembly GCA_013389805.1). NCBI lineage: Eukaryota > Metazoa > Arthropoda > Diplopoda > Spirobolida > Trigoniulidae > Trigoniulus > Trigoniulus corallinus. The sequence continues at coordinate 16,234,909 of JAAFCE010009109.1, forward strand.
TATTTTTTCTGCATGTGTATATCTACCTTATAAAAATCCTTTCTTTAGTTGTGCTCTGGTTTGTTTTCACTTCTTCGTACATGCGCATATCTGGAGCGCTGTTGTATTTTTTTTTTCATTATAAGCAAGAAGAATGTTTCCTCAATACAGGAAGTTCGAATCACAAATGGTTCCGCGCTTTTCGAAGTGTCATGAGAACGTTCTGCCCTCGAGGTCGAATATTTAGATCTTCGTGTATTAAAATGGAAAGGAGGAAAGTTGGTATTTTCTTTTGTCTTTTATTAGTGAATTCGACTTACTAATGACAATAATTATAATACTAATAAGTAATGATACTAATTAAAAGAATAATATCGGTGATGAGATAAAATTGCTGTCGTTCTATTTGATACAAGGTGACAATCAACCTTAATGAAATTTTATGACTTAAGATTATGTTTTTTCATTGTCGTTGCTTGAATGCTAATTATTTCCCCTAAAGAATGTCATGTGTCAAAAAAAAAAAAAAAACAGCAATTGAAAAGTCATGTAGCGCTAGTTTTTCGAGTTTTGTGTTGTCGGAATACTGATATCTTTGTTATTAATATTAAGGCATACATATCAGTGTCTGCATCTGTCATACGAAATAAATTAAATCACTTTTTATATTCATTGCAGATGTTATATAATTCTCCTCCGTTAACTGTCTGGCTATCGTTCTGCTCTGCTGATATTCGACTACCTTGATGGTCATGGACTGAACATACTGTAGTTAAGTTTTAATATAATGTTATGTCGTTAAGATATTATTTTGGCAAATCTAATTTTTTTAGCCAGTTAAGGAAGAAATCATATTTCAATTTGATGTTAAGCTACAGTTACGATATTAGGAAAAGATTGATACGAGAATGATAACAATTCGTAACCTTTCGTTATGCAAGAGATGTACTTTAATAATGGAGCATAATGTACATACTGTATGGAGTTATGTGTTCGGAGAAGTGCCAAATGCGGTCATTGAACTTTTTTTTGTTGCCCGTGACATATATTTGAAGTTACATCTAATATTTCATGATATTAAATTAATAAGCATTTTGAACAGTCATGTCTCTCTCCTTGGAAACTTATTTATCTTAAAATTCACGGGAAAAAGTGTGTGATCTCCCTCTTTCAATACACGTTACATTTTACATGTTACATTTTTGTACAGTAGCTACAGTATATTTGAATGTCGTTGTTCCACCTTCAAACATTGCTTCAAATGGTCCTTTTATGTAACATATAATTATGTCTTAAGCCACCAGTTTTAGGATATTTATAGTTAATCGTTCCAGACTCCTGTTGTAATCTCTGTTATTATGTAAATTATCGTTAATTATGGTTTTAACTAGTTTTAACATTGAAAAAATGCATTCATGGGAGTTACTCAGGGAGTCTTGTAATATCAGTTGTAAAGCATTTTATGGTGAGAATTTTTACAATAGCAGTTTCGTCATAATCAGGTTTCCTTACTTGTAGTAACATCACTGAGAGAATCACCTTGTGAAGTTTGGGAGCGAGAAAAGGACCACCCATTGATATATGGTTTTATTGGCGACAACTGTGGCGTCTAGGGATTAAATAACTTTTAGTATTGTTTGTTGCTACTTCATCTACTCATGTGACGTACTTCTTATCTCCTCACTCTTCTCTCTATAAAGTTTCATTGTTTTTACTTCATAGCTTATTATTTTTCTTATCTCTTATAAAAGTACCTTTTCTTCTGACATGCAACTCCAAATAAACCCCATTCCGAGGATATATTGCAGTTGATTTTATCTCTTAAAATCATATTCAGTTTGACAGATTAAGGCGTACAATCCTCAAACTATTTGACATGCTAACACTGAAAATTTCGAAATTTAAATCTAGATCACTGATTAGCACAGATGTGTTAAATAGTTGATACTATTTTGGTAAAATTCATTAATTAGTTTGATAAAAATATGCAATCGTTTAACATTTAAATATTTAAGGAAAAGATTAAAAGTGCAAAAACTTACCGATGTAATGTATTATTTTTGATAGGTGATGTATTGGTTAATTCTTGATTAAAATAGGCTCTGCAGACCGTCCGTTGATTGGATTTCCCTTAACCTTGTGCCAGTTAGAGGTATTCCCTTTTTTTGTTTTCTTAATGTGATACAATTGTTTCTTTTTCAATGAACGAAATTTGAATGTCAGTGTCTTGAAACGTTCCCAATTTTCAATCGTAAGTTGACTTCACCACAGAACACAGATGGCAAGTGGTTCACGGTCGAAAACCTTGTTTCATTACCAAAAACCTCTGGCTATTCAAGCACTTTTGTGTTGTCTTTCAGTCCGTCTATGCAATCAAATCACATAAACTTACGATGCTAATGTAAATGATGATTTCTCCATTAAATAATGTTGCTGCAGTTGTTTAGGAATAAGGCTGATATCTCGATATATATCACTCTTACTATCAGTTACTTTGATTAATATGTATAGCAAAAAAGGTAACGTCGATGATAACAAGAGTGCATTCGAAATGGATGAAAGTTATATGAAATGCACCTCACTAAATGAATTTATAATATGTGCAGTATATGTACTGTGATGCACACATATATATAGTCGCATGTGTGTATTTACAAAAATGTATGCACCCAATTGTAGCAAAGCGGACAAGTGGAATGAACTCTCACTTTCGTTGGTTCTCTCATTTTTATACAGTGTCAGGCCATGCGTGAAAGCGTACGTACTTGGTTGGTCCTACGTAGCCACTCACATTTACACCTGCTCATGGAAAAAAATTGAAGAAAATTCAACTTTGCATAACGTGCCATAACATCACTCCCTCAGACAGAATCTGAATTGGGAAATATTTGGCCTTTTTCGAGAGAAGGATGGGCGGGGGCTGAACCTTTCCTCCTTAACTTTCTCTCAGAGTGAGTGAACTCCACGTTCATAAGGCTTGTTTTTTGTTTCGGGATTTTTTTTTTATATCTTTTTCTCCTTCTCATCTTTCGACACCTTCCCAGCGTTCAGATTTCTGATCCTTTTTAGATAATTTTAAAAGTAATTTTATTATTGAATCGTGTTTGTATTAGGATCTTCCGGGCACGCTTATTATCATCGGAATTTATTTTGTTTTTTATAGGGAAATTTTTTATCGTTTAGCATTTGTAATTGATATATGATCTCCTTGTTTGTAAAAAACGTTATTGCTAAAGAAAAATGATACCATAGCAACTTTAAAGAAAAGTTAACTTCATAATGTAAACAAATGTTGAAAATTATTTTATTGTAATAATCATCACTGTGCTTAACGTTGCGTGGAATTTCTGATACTTGAAGATTTAAACAGACTGGGGCTTCGGTCGATTAGAAGTGCCATGACCAGATATTGCTGTTCGGTCTAAATACACTAAAAAGTCAGAAATTTGATGACTGACAAAAACATACCTTGGTTGCGAGTTAAGAAATTTGAGATCTAAAATGGTGTAAAACCTCTATCTTTTTCTTCCTGTTATTGGATGTCCGATGTAAAAATTAACAACCATTTTGCCAAGTTATTAACAATTTGTAGCTTGTTGATTTGAAATACAATCGTTGAAGCTGTTTTGGTGAATCCAAATAGTAATTAGGGAAATTCTAGTTGTTTTTATTTTGAGCGCGATTTTCGCCACTGTAAAGTAATTTAGGCAATCAACCACAATAATGATTTTCTTTTTCAGGAAGGAAAGAGGGGTGGAAATCCATGGTCTGAAGGTGTAAAAGGACAAAACTTTGCCAGTCATTCACTTTATAATATAAGAATTCATTCAGCTTCCTTATTAAGTAAATTATTTTTGCTGAACATGTATACTTAAACTGTCTGACCACAAATAATCAGTAAGATAGGAATCCCTCTAATAATTGAATGAAATGTTTGTTATCGACAGGTCAAGAACATTTGTCAACATCTATTCGCAGGCAGCCCGGACAACAAAAGACTTCTTGTAAATAAAAGAGGTTGACGCTTTATTTATTAGATATTAGTGAAGTTTTACTTTTGTTGTTATTTTCTCAAAGCTTACATGGTCGAAAGCATGCTCATCAAGCTCTTCAAGTTATTTGAAAAGTAATGTCATTTGGGTGAGAGACGTGATAGCTTTGAGTTTGGTGGCATCTGTTGAAGTATAGCAATTATGCTCTAAACAAGGTTCCAATAATCCATCCTATTTTGAAATTATAGCCACTTTTCTGTTTTAGTATTTTAAGGAGACTTGTCATCTGATTTGTGCCAAGTCGTTTGACCATTCTTCTTTGTACATCATCCGTTCTCGGACTCCTTATTTTTATAATCTGTCATAGAGGCTGCCTTCGTCATCTTTAACAGGTGATCATTTCATAGATTCGTAGTTCTGAAGGCATACGTGAAATTTCTCTTTTGTACGTTATAAATCTCTCGCTGCGACCAGGATCGACTCTATATCCTGAGCTGAAATGTCGAGTTCCAAATTTCGGCGTCCAAGGTGACATATGGGAGCGGCAAATGGCGTTGTACACACCAGTTCTTGTCTGATCACTGAAGTTAAGCAACGCAACCCCAGTTAGTACTGACATGAGTGGCTGCTTGGGAAAACTGGGTACCGCTAGTATCCAAAAATCGTTGCATTAGTGTAATGTCTGTGCAGCCTCTGCGTCAGAACTACACAGTGGACGGGGCTCTAATGACCTTGTAGTTGAAGGGCCCTAAAACACAAACAAAACAAGGTGACAAGCTTGTTCAAAGTAACTAAAACGACTGTGACACAACTTAGGCTGTCAGCTATGTCAATCCCATTTCCTATTATACCTTTATCGGCAGCTTTTTTTCTGTTTGGGTTAGATGTTCAAAGCATTTAAAATTAAAGAAAAAGTGGTCCAGGAAGAACCTCTTATAGATCGTCATCCATGTGTGTGTGTGTGTGTGCAAAAGTTTGGTACCTAAGAATGTTGATCCTACCCTTTACAACATAGCTACATGAATACTTATTTGTAATTGCAAAGTTGTCCAATAATTCAGTGACATTTATTAAGTGTTCTTTCAAAAATGAGCACTTGGTTATTTTTGCCTTCAGTACATCCTCTTTTGCCTTCTGTGGCCATTGTTGTTTCTGTTTATCCCACAACCGAGTGGGATATAAACGTTGTTATTTAAGAGAAGGATTTGGTTGTATATAATCGAAGACTAATACTCACGCTTCTTTTTTTCCTTTGTACGTAAGCAAATTATTGCTAATCATAGATTCAAACTCTTTTCCAGAGATTAAATCCTCGTCATCAAGCACAGGGTGCAGTAGATAAGGACTTTTCAACATGATAGCTGCGGAAATGGACGTTTGTAGAATAGATTGGAGTCGGTAACCTTTGATTGCAAATGTAGAGATTGAACAGTACAAACTCGTCTAGGAATAAATCTTTTTTTTCCCTAAATTTACCCTCCCCCTTTGTCTCACTATTAAACTGCTGGCGCATCTCTAGATGAGATGAACAGTTTGTGCCTTTCAAAATGATTGCTAATAAACTTGTATGATGAGTTGTGCTCTTGACATCAGCCATTCGTTTAAATGAGAGTTGAAAATTTTAGATTGTTGAAATTTGATCACGTTTGTTGGAGTCTCGTTTTTTTCATGTTATTGCCATAAGGAAGAAATGTCATCGTGTGACAATGAAAAATATTTCTCCTTTCAGACAAAAGTTGGAGGGTGTAGTTATGATGTCAAGAGGTCGGCAGTAATTGCCTTTAATTGAAGTCTTTCTGTAATCTTTTTTTTATTATTTTTTTGTTTCTTAAAAATTATTCCCACTTGTTTGAATTTTTTGAAATTAATTTACAATTTCGTCAAAGGAACTCTATATATTTTAGTATAAAAAATGTGTTATTTTTTTTTCTTTCTTAGGTGTCCGAAGGGTGTCGTATACAATTTCGATTATCAACTGGACTTAAGGTAACATTACACTAAACCTGAAAATTGCTAAATTCCACTTAAGTATTTGCATAACTACATAGTTTAGGGCATGTAGCTGTGGAAATCGGAATTTAGAAAATAATTTCCTAGCATTAGTGTATTGTTTTTATTCTTATGGGAACAATTTTTTTTGGCAATTTTTCATGTTTAAAAAAATGCTGCTTTAATATGAAGTAGACAACTGACAGTGTTGGGAATCATTTCTTTATCAGCTTGTTTTTGACAGACCAGCTCTATAATTTTTGTAAACACTGGAACTATCGCTTTCTTAATTTCATTATTATTATGATTTACACTGAAGTAGGTCCTAAATGTATTCTGTTGATAGCAGGGAGCAAACTTGTGGGATTTTTGGTGAATTAGTGCCTGGGAATTGGAATTTGTGCTATTAACAGTCCATTACTCCAATAGAGTTCTCTATATATTTGCAGGTTATGTCACATAAGCCTCATGGAAGGAGGAGATGAGAACGCCCGCTTCCCATCGGACAGAGAACCCGGTTCAATCTTTCCCAAGATTTCTAACCTGTAGGAAACAACTATACGACCTTTCATCAAGATTGAACCTGCACTTTCACACTGTCTCTTAAGGTGACCTCTCTACTATCAGATTTATTTTACAAGCTCACTGGACACTCATTGGAGTTCGGGAAGACCAAATACGAGCAGAAGGTAAGAAGGTGAGAACAGATAGGAAAGCATGGATGAATGTTGTGGTTTGTGTGATATGACCTAGACTTAAAGGACTGTTTTTACTCGAAAAATTCCCAGGTGTAGAGAATGTTCTTGTTATCGATAAATATATCCTAATTCCTGAAAGGAGAAATTTGGCAAGCATCAGACTTATGTAAGTTATAACCCCTGGCAGATTTATAGAGCTAAATTGTTTTCCGTATAGAAAGGGTTCTTTTAGGTGAAATCGGACATCGCACATCTTTAATTTCCATCCGACGGATAGGTCCCTGTTCTGTGGATCTGGTGTATTAGGGTATATGTTGAGGTCAGGTATGCGAACTTTGAACTCGGGAGACATGCTGTCAACTGAGCTACCAAGGTAGTCGAAAATTGAGTTGATATATGTTGCATTTTGTCAAAGTTTGGAATGTGCTCCGGTTGCTTTTCCCCTTTCTTATCTTTATCCCACTCCCAGATCAGGATTCGTGCAACATCTTGGACTGACTTTAAAGGAACAATGAACTGATTAAAACGGATAGGACTCTTGTCAGTTGATACTTACTGTTGTTCTCAAGTGACCAGGAAACTAACGGTTAAGGGTTTTTTGAAGAGAATGCTTGACCCCTTATGTTATTGTTACGAAACGAATGGCAAAGAGGAAGAATTTTAGCTCAAAATGTTGACAAGGTGAGAGTGATGAACGAGGTATTCAACTCTTCCACAATTGACCAGATTTCTTTTAATATAGAATGATAGGAAGATGTGTTGGGCTTTATTTAGCATCTTCCAAAAAAATCCCATTAATTCCATATTCTTTTTCTTAAGGTAAGTAACAATTTTGCTAAAAGAAAAAAAATAATACTACGTGAATAAGGAATTGATGAATCAAAACCACGACTATGAAACTTCTGTGGCAATCCCTTAACAACTGTATCTTAACCAGGAAGTGGTTTAATTTTTAGATTTTTAATTTGTTCAGTTTTTAAGTATTCGTCTTTAAGGGGGTATTCAGCACGAATTAATAGACTTTTCATTCTGTCATCTAAGGAAATAAGTTATATTTTCATGTCAATTTAATTGAGTTGCGATTTTACTTTAAAATCTTTGAACTCGCGCGCGTCTCTGCATTGCTATTGTATCCCTCCTCCTAAATGATATGTAATGAAATAATACGCCTATAATACTGCTGTAATTCATAAATTATCTGACAGAGAAATGAGACTCCCTACTCCCTCTCAACACAGGAACACACATACTTCCTCGTTTTTAGTCGAATGCTTTGCTAGAATCCTGTCGCATAATTTTATTGTAGGGAAAATTGCATAATTTTTAATTATAAAGTTACTACACACACCCTCATATCTTACATGTTAATGTTCCTATCAGCAAACGAAATGTCGAATTAAATATTGTATTAATTTAAATACGAAATTTCGTCTGAAAATATCAGCCAACTTTTATATTTTTGAATGTATTCAATGTTAAACTATTTTTTTAATTGTTTCACGTCAATCTCTTAGTTTTGGAGGTTATCATTTACCGACACCGCGGGAGTGGAGATCCTAAACTAGAAATTTCGCCGATGTACGTATTCATTTTCCGCGTTAAAAGGGTTGTTTTTCACGAGGAAGTGACCTCGTACACAGACAGCATCATCCGCATTACCAGGCATCAGACTAACTGGATGGCACTCAGAAATGCGAGCACTCCTCAATGGAAACTGTAAGCCTTGGCTAAGACCGATTTTTCACCTCCCATCCCGAATTTCAGATAGTTTAATTTTCGAACGGCTTGTATGATGTCACTGCTGTTTTTCGTCAACTCTTCCCCTTTACACGATTTAGGTATTTGGCGGTTTTCTTGCAGGATTGGGACAAACTCCCCTTCCTGATAGTAGTGTCAATCTAGATTCTAAGGCAGTGGTGGCGAACCTTTTTTTGAAGACAGGTCACAATAGCACGAAAGAAATCCAAAAAGTTGTCCACGGGTCAACTGAAAGCACTGTTTAATTTTATGAATAAAAATTATTATTAATAATGAATAAATTAGTTTATTAAAGTAGCAAATAGAGAACATCATCATATTACCCTTATCTCGCCTGTGGCAGGGTTGGGTTTGTGGGTTCTAGCCCACCAGGTCCTCATCCACACACACACACACACTATGAGACTATAAACCAGATATGATTCACGCTGGGTCACTTAAAATTGCACGGTGGGTCACAGGTTCGCCACCACTGTTCTAAGGCATACTGTACTGTCCTCCACGAAGAAAGAGTTTTCTGGCGTGCAGTGGTGATATCGTACACATCATTCAGAACGAAAGGTTACCTGACGACACTGCCTTTCTCAGCCAAGAACATGAACCTGGGGTCATGAGCTCAAGAGTCAAGTCCTCTGCCCATTCAACTTCTTTTGGTGACCAATTATTTTATTTGTAACGTTATTGTTTTCGATTGACCTCAGGCGACTACTATTGACTGCAATAATTCATTCTTACCATGGCCCCTCTTTACCTCTTTCCCTTGTTCCTTCCGAGGATAAGAAAACATTTACAGTGAATGGAAGTGATATAGGGTCGCAATGTCAGTTTTGCAAAAATTGAATTTGTTATTGATTGCAATTTTTTTGTGCTCATAACCCTTCAGCTAATGAAAGGAATGGCCTAGTACTCTTTGTTCCATGCGAGAAAAAAATGCACATCATCATTTCTTTGAAGTATTTTATCTTAAAAAACGTAACTTTTTTAATGAAGTCGTGTTGATTTGGTTATCCTTCTTTCTAATTTCGTTATTTAATATTCCAGATGGGGTTGATCTTTTTTTTTTTTTAATTTTGAACATAATTTTTCCCTTTTTCGGGCACTTAAAAGTGTAGTATAATTGAATACAATTTTAATGAAGACATAGCATGTCCTAGAATCGATTTTTATTCACTATAAGTAAGGGATTATTTAATTATCCCAATTTAATTATTAAATATATTTTAAACACCTGTCATACTTAGTTTGGGCGTGTTTCTGAGGAGTGAAGTAACCCAGGTAAGACTACTGATATTTCCACCACTTCCTTCTTCTTTTATATATTCCTTATTTCCAACCAAAACTGATTTATTTTTACGTTTTTTCTTTTAGATGCGTTGATGTCGTCATCAGAGTTCTTCTCTGAGAAGAATATACAGTAGTTCTCAATTCACAACTGGGAATTGAACTCCAGTTGGTCAGAGCGGCTGTATTGCGTTGAGCATACCAATTCTCGTCTGATCACTGAAGTTAAGTGACGCAACAACTGATAGTACTAGCATGGGTGACCGCTGAAGAGCCCTAAAACACCAGCAAACAAAACGACTCAAGTTGGTCATCTGCAGGCCAGGCAGAAGAAATGCAGTTCAATCTTATGCAGATGTTGAACATGGTGATATTGCGTCCGGTAAGTTTTATTTCTCATGAAAAAAGAGGTTTTTAATTGCAAATTACGTTTAATGAGGAAATTATTATTCAAAATTCATTTGAGTTTCATTATCCTTATGAAATACCGGAAGAAGTCTTAAAGTGGAAATTTCTGGTAAAAACTTCCTGAAACCTCTATACTGAATAGCATTAAAGGCTAGCCGTTATACGTCCACACCCCCAGTTCTGTTGCTCCACATGTATGATCCTAGGAGGTAACTAAAGTGGTCTGGGGTATCATATTATTCGAAATTTCTTTCACGTGTTGTTGATGTCCACCATTTTCCGCCGCATCTTTGCGTTTCTCTTGCTGACTTTCAGTTCTCGCTTTTCTGATATCAAAGCACCAGGATAAACCCTTGAGTGCGAGACCATCTTCTGCTCCGGATACCTTTCTTGTAGCGATCTTGATTCTTGAATATTCTCACTCGTTTTTCTTGCCTGAATAGGCAGATGGTTTCTTTCTGAAGAAAGAGAGAGAGAGAGTGAGGGAAGGAAGGAAACGAAGTACGCCACGAGAAGTAAGGCTGCATCTGGTGTGGTTAGTGTATGGTGTGATTATTGAATTTTAAAGAACCGCTTTCTGCAGGTGTTGATTAGCAAATCTCTCAGGTGGTATGAGTTTGGTACCATGACCTGAAGCAGACAGACTACCCTGGAACTTAATGCACAGAATCTGAACTTCTCCTTCGCCCTTAGTTTTTTTTTCCGTTTCGGGAGATCTGAGTGGGTTAATGATTAATCGTCTGACGTCTAGGAGTTCTCAGGATTGATACGTCACCCTTTGAGCTCTAAAAGGCCTGAAAACTCGGCACACATGGACACTCCCATCTAATATTCTAAAGACGCTTTACCTCTGTGTAATTTACATTATCAATTGTTTTATGTCGGCGGCTGCACACAAGTATGATGCGAAATACAAATTGTTTAGGAGGTTGCATCCATGCACTTGGTTCGTCCCATCCCGTCCCGTCCTGTCCCATCCCATTTTAACTCGCAGTAGTTGTGTGTTTTTCTTCGTGATTGATTAATATCAAGAACTAGAAATATAATATTAAAGACTCGTTTCTCTGCGAACTTTTGTTTGATTGTTGGTTTGAATTATAAAATATAATCGTGATATGTTTTTTTTCTTATCTTCCGGGGAGAGGAAGGGGAGGTCAAAATATCATAACCTATGATGTCAGATGAGGTAGGGAGTGGTCAATGATGATGATTTTTTAAATTGTTCTTAGCGGAATTATTATTGTTCTTGAGATTGGTGCGATATTCATGGTCACACGTTCATTTAACTGTAAGCAGGTTTAATCAATGTTATTATTAAAGGAAGTACACATTTTAGGAAAGCTTTTATAGGTTAACCCTTTCTTGGACTGGCTCTCCTCTTCTTTTTTCCCCCTTTCTGATTGTTGAATGAGAGTGTGACCTGAAGATGTCATTTGCATATTTATATCTACTTGATCATCATCATCATGTTCAGTAGGTATAAGACGCACCCCATTCACACACACTCTCCCTCTCTCTCTTTGGATGAACGTTTCATTTGATGTTTTTCTTGATTTTTAATTTTCGGGAATGAAATGGGTGTAATGGAATGCTTATCGTCGACGACGCTCATTTCCTTATAAATAAAGACTAGTTTTTTTGTTCTTCTTACGGCGTGTTGTCCTATCTGTGGAAATCAAGAACTTCCTGTTAAGACCTAGTCCACAAGGAGTCGAATAGAAGAGGATGTCCTACTTGGGTGACCACAAATACCCTCTCCTCTCATTTTCTTCTTCTTCTTCTTCGCAAAGATGCAAACACACACATACTTTTATCTTTATTTGATATCAGATATGAATTTAATTTTATTAAAATGTATTTCCTCGTGTTTTAATTATTCTTTTAATTTTGATAGTTTTCTGATGGGTGTAACGTTTGAATGTCAAAAAAATGTGTGTGGTTTTTTTGTGAAAGAAATTTTCCTTCAGTCAGCCAAACGACCACCTCTAATTTCAAGGTTGTAGATATTATAGATATATCCTTGCACTCACTATCCCTTTCATAATCATTATCAGCATTTTTATATATATTTTATATATAAATTTTTATAATGTTCTTTAAGAAAAATAACTGAAAAAAAAGGCCCTAAAAATACTCTTAATTCAGTCATATAAAAATATCGATGATTAAAATTTCTGAAATAATTGTGTCAGATTTAAAAATGGTACACGAATTGGATAAAATAATATGTTTGTAGGGTTTTGTAAAATAATAATTATTTTTACCCTTCCCTTCATTTTTTCCTCTTTCTTTCTTCTAAGAATTTGTTATCAAACATATTTTCTAATTATTTTCTTTATGGTGGCATATTGCTCTTTGTTTAGAAAATGAAAGTAAAAAATTTGGTATAATGGCTCTGAATTTTTACCCCGAATTTTCTCATTTCAAATCATAATTCAAAAAAATGTTATTCTAGATATGATGATGAGAAAATTTTAATTTAAAATATTTTTATGAATATACCCTTCAGTTTATTAAAAAAAAATCCTTTCAAGCCATTTATACTGTTTACTCAGATAAAAGAAGTTTAAAGAATGTGAATATTGAACAAATGACCAGTTTTAATTTATTTTATAAATTAGTATTATTATATTTGATAGGGTTGAGTGGTTTAGTATTCAATTTCAGAGATAAAAAGAGGGTCGGTCAATGTTAACCCCATCAGATCTCTCATTAACGACTGGCAGGCCACCCGGTTAAACTTACTGGACCACCTGACATTCAGAAAATAATGATCTTCATAAAATTGTGATAAGTAGAAATTAAATCTTATAATTTGGTACTGTCGATTGCTGTCCTACAGGTCAGTTATGCGTTTGCGGTGCCCCCATTTTCTCTCTCTCTAGAACAGGGGTGGACACAAAGTGGCGGCCCTAGAAGCCTAGAGTTGCGGCCTTCACAACCGATACATATGCAGTTGGCTACTCAGACGCTTAACGAGAGGGTGACAATTGCCCCCGGCATAGTTGGAATGGGGTGCCATATTTTGATTAAAACTATTGTTAATTAAATACCATTTCGACAATTGTTTTGGTACTTTTACAAACAAAGTTCCAAAATAAAAAAAAAAAGGTCAACACTGCATGGCCCTCATGACAACGCACATGTTACGATGTGGCCCTCGGGGTGCCACGAGTTTGACATGCCTGCTCTAGAAGACTCCATTGCAGAACACAGTTTACCGATGCCAAACACCTGTACTTGTCGATCCAAATGTTTGTATTTTATTGGGTTGAAAGGATCCTTTTAGCGTTTTTTTTTACTTCTTCCTAATCGGAAGTGACAGCAAATTCAGCATTTACCCAATTTTTTAGCACAAAAAACGACATTTGCCTCGACCAGGATCGAACCTGCACCTTTGAAATTAACGAGTGACAGAATACGCTATACACTACTCCAACGGGTTCGTCCTTAAGGTTTGACTCTGAGAGAACGTGAGTAGTTTTTTCAGATGAGAGAGGGTGCGGCGAATTGCGTTGGACACACCAGTTCTCGTCTGATCACTGAAGTTAAGCAGCGCAACCCCAGCTAGTACTGACATGGGTGGCCGCCTGGGAAAACTGGGTACTGCTAATACCCAAAAATCGTCGCATTAGTGTAGTGTCTGTGCAGTCTCTGCATTAAAACAACGCAGTGGACGGGGCTCTAATGACCTTGTAATTGAAGGGCCCTAAACCACCAACAAACAGACAAACAAATCAGAATCAGATGAGAGAAGGGGGAGTTTTTAAGTGTGCCTTCCGTTGTCTCGAATGGGAATAAGGTCAAGATCGTGTGTACGAGTCACCGCTATTAATAAAAGGGCCCTTTTTACACAGGAAAGCCATCTGGTGGTCGGTAAGCCCTCCATAGCTCTTTACATTCCATGCTTGTGGGCTCAAGTCATAAGTTTCATTCGGGAGCCCTAGGTTGGGGAGTCCTCAACTTTGTCCAACGGGTGGCTAATGCTGTAGAGGAGAAAAGTAAAATTTTGCCAATTTTAAGGTATAGAAGTTCATCCTTCCTTTGATCCTCTGTAGCCCTTGTAATGAGAGGTGGGCGGTAGCTGGTTTCTCTTAGACATTATTGCCTATCAGCGCCGACACCACTGGCATGTCGGTGATTTAATAACTTCCTTAATATTTCGTTTTTTGTTTACATTTTTCTTTTCGGTTCCTTGTCAGTTATTATAAAATTTGGATATCGATTTAACAATGTCTAATTCAGGTGTTTAGTTTCTTCAAGGAACTAGTGGAAATCATGGCACTTACCATGGTCAGGAAGTGACCCGTTAAGGTGGTCTTTCACTCGTGTTTGCACGACTTCAGAATCAGTTTACTTCGTTCACTCATTATCATCATTCCAAGTTCTTTTCCCCACCCGTGGCAGGGTTGAGCGTCTTATTGCGTTGGGCACACTAGTTCCCGTCTGATCATTGAAGTTAAGCAACGCAACTCCAGCTAGTACTGACATGGGTGGCCGCTTGGGAAAACTGGGTACTGCTAATACCCAAAATTCGTCGCATTAGTGTAGTGTCGGTGCAGTCTATGCATTACAACTATGCAGCGGACGGGACTCTAATGACCTTGTAGTTGAAGGGCCCTAAAATACCATCAAACACCAAGCAACAAGTGGCAGGGTTGGATACCCATTTGTTCCGTTGGTACCGGGGACACACGGGTGAACTTTTGGGCGGGATTTTAACGCAGCTGGTTGGCAACCTAATACTGCAACTTCTATGCTTATTTAATATCAGTCTGTTTTCTTTGTAGGGGTACCTTTTCGTCACCCCAATGCCAGAGAGGGCGAACTCCTACCATGCCCCCACCCCACATAGGGGAATTAACCGGAGCTGTGGTCCGAGGACCCGGCATTTGAGGGGCCTCAATATCTTGATTTTTAAAATATATTAGGGCCTACAGTAATAGCTTAGTTTTATTCTAACTTATTCATTTTTCTGTGGTGCTGTATTAGGGTGCCCCTATACCTTCTATGACCGAAATTCATATATTACCGAAGAAAAAAAAATATTTCGGAAAGAAGAGGGGGGGGGTCCCATAAAGGTGCTGGCCCTAGGGCCCGCTGTAGAAAGTGGGGACCCTGTAAAAGGGGTTCTTTCACAATATAATGCAAGTGACATCGTAACTCCAGACGGAGGGGTTGCATTATTTCCCTTTATGTTTCGTTGGTATTTTAGTGCCCTTCAACTACTACGCAGTTGCGACGATTTTTGGTTATTAACAGTAGGCCTACCTAGTGTTTCCAAGCGATCACCCATGTTAGTACTAGCTGGGGTTGCATTGCTTAACTTCAGTGATCAGACGAGAACTGGTGTGTCCAACGCAATACAACCGCTGTGCGTTAGTTTCCATCCGAAACAGATGGTGCTTTGGACTTCCCTCCCACTTGTCCGGTAAAGAAGCCATGTGTATCAGGAAGGATCGATCTCGTAATCACGAACTCACGACGTATGCTAACTGCTCAGGTACTGAGACAGACTGGTAAAAAATCAAGAATTTCATTCTTAATTAGCATCTTTGTTTGATAATTATGAGTTTTTATGCATCCTTTTTAAGGAATGGCAAATAATAATGACTGTTGTTTTTATTTTTCTTTCCATTAATTGGCAACAGACACATTAATTATATTACAGATAGCGCTAAACACGAGATGACATACAGCAGCAAAGACTGACAGTCATTCATAAAATGTGGTCCAGCTCCCCTCCTCTTTTTTATTGCATAATTAAACTTGCTCTACCAACAGACATCAATCAGTCTTTCAAGGCGTCGAAGACCACCACCATGGTGACTCAATGGTAGCGTGCATGACTTTGAATCCCTGGATACTGGGTTGATTCTAGTTGCTGTAGGTAACTTTTTTCTGGTGAAGTGGTGTACGGTGTTATCACCAGGCCTGGTTATCCCGCTGCACACAAAAGTATATATGGGAGCGGCGAGTTGCGTTGGACACACCAGTTCTCGTCTGATCACTGAAGTTAAGCAACGCAAGCCCAGTTAGTACTGACATGGGTGGTCGCTCGGGAAAGCTGGGTACTGCTAATACCCAATAATCGTCGCATTAGTGTAGTGTCTGTGCAGTATATGCATTAGATCTATACAGTGGACGGGTCTCTAATGACCTCGTAGTTGACGGGACCTTAAACTCCAACAAACAACAACAACACAAAAGTATCCATACTACACAACCCTTTCCCAGCCACTGACAGGGTCGGGTACCAGTCTTGTTCCTCTGAACGGACACAAGGGTGATACAGTGAAACCTCTCTAATTGGTACACCCGTGGAACCTGGCCAAAGTGTACCCATCAGAGGGGTGGACCTATAAGAGGGGTAGTAATAGCTCAATGGACAAAACATCGGTGCCTGATGAATTTGTACCAATATGAGAGGTGTACCCTTTAGAGGGGTGTACCCATACAGAGGTTTTACTGTATATTGAAGTGTGTTTCCGTAGCCGGTTGCCGACCAAAGCTGCAACCCCTATTCTTATTTATCGTCGTAGCGATTCCAGGGGGCCAGCACCTACACCTGGGAATTTTGCCTCATCTACCCGCCAAGTTGCGTTGGACACACTAGTTCTGGTGAGATTACTGAAGTTAAACAACGCAAATCCACGTTAGTACCAACATGGGTGGTTGGTAGAGAACGTTGGGCGCTGCAAATTTCCCCCTCCTACATCCCCTACACCTAATTTCTCCTCTCCCGCAAGCAGCCTCCTAAGGGTTCGGCCTGTTATGGCTGCTTGACCTACTCCCCAACCCGTTAGTGTGACAGACGTTTCCTTACGATAGCTTCGTTGAGACGCGCCTCGGTGGCACAGGAAGTAGCGTGCTGAACTACTGCTTCAGTTGTACCAGGTTCGATATTGGATCTTTTGGACGAGAGGCACCGTGTGCGCCTTCCGCCGAATAGAAAGTACAAGAACCCTCACTACTATGCAACGAGTAGATCAGGCTAAACTCTCAGGTTGCGGAGCCTCGCCTCTGGGGTCGGTGGAGTGCCCCAACGAACAGTAGGCCGACGACAGATGAAGCATGGTTTCCTGTGTGATGTAGCTTTTGGCCGGCAGGGCTGCTTAAAAATACCGTCCAACAGATCGCCCATGTGTTCATCCAGAGGGACAGAGATGGGTACCCGACCCTGCCATAGGCGAATAAAAAAGTTAGCCATGGCTTTTGCTTTCTCTCCAGTGTGCCCTTTATCATTTGGTAGTAAAACTGATGTCTATTGTACGATGTGTACAATCATTTTCTACACGCTTGCGTCCCAGTAGTCTTCCGGAAGCCCATGTAAGTTAGGGTCCTACTAATAAGTCGTCTCTTAGGACCTTGCAGATTCAAGGTTCTTCTACCTACAGAACTGCTCCCACTCGTTTACCCTCTCAATAAGTATTAATTACGTCTCATTTTTTTTCGGTGTTTTTTTTGGCTTGAAAAGCAAACTATTGTTAGTTTTTGAATGGATGCAGAAACTATACGGTTTATGTTTCTGATTTTGGGGTATATATTAATTAATTAATTTATAGAGTAAATACTCTTGTCTGTATGGTGTGGATAAGGGTATGTGATTTTCTTCGGGTAACTTGACGACAGTAACAACCCTTTTAGTAATAGTAGTTAGTTGTCCATCAGAAAAGAGCTTTGTATATAGTAGTTTTTTTTTGTGTGGTGAAAGGCATGACAGGCATTCCACATAGTCTCAGGATGTTTCTCTTTTTATTTATTGGTGGTATTTTTCAAACGCTTTTGATCTGTTATATTGAATTAATACAGTGCTGTGAAATGGAAGACACAAAGTGGTAGTCACACTAGGCTGTGGTTTGAAGTTAATTTATGATATGTCTGATAGACTTTTTTTCTACTACTGCTACTACTTACTGCTGCTCAGCAAAGTGTGAATTTTTTTCTGATGAGAGCAGAGAGAGGGGTTTGTTGGTTGGTTGGTGTTGTTTTGTTTTTTTTCTGAAAAAAAAGGGAATGTGTGAAATAAATCGTGCGTATACGTTTCTTGATACCACTACAACACCCTTCACAGTGTACACACTCACAAGCATGGAGAGATAGATAGGTGTTAGATGTTTAGTGTATGTATGGACCTGAAAACAGGCACACCAAGGCTAAATTACAAGAAAAAAAAGTCTGCAGATGAATTAATCCCATGAAAAACGTGTAAAAGAAAGTAGATTTCCGCATGCAGCTTCGTCCATCATTCATTAAGTACAGTCATTAAGCAATTGTTAATTAGTGCCAATGACATGTTCATGTTCATCAGGGGTGAAAGGGGTCTTTTTTTTGTACCCCGGCATGCAACTAAGGTGAAGGAACAAGTAAAATGTAAGACAACAAGCACATAGCTGATACCATCGTCCACATTATGCTAATAGGAAGGGACGCTTAGCACATTGTTTCTCGAAGAGTGAACTGGACTGAAGAGCGCCCCAGGCTCACAGCAGGAATCAGTGAAGCCCTACTGGCTCAGGAAACGGCCAAGCCTGAAGTAATGTGTTAAATGGTTCCGGGTTAGAGCCCAGAAGGCGATGGGGAGTCCGACATTCAGTGGATCAATGTATTTCATCTACCCCCAAGAAAAAAATTCAGAAATGAAATCATATGGTTGGGTTGCATGCCAAGTTCAAGGTCTATTTCGCCACTGGTCAGAAGGTGATGTGGTTACACATTAATATTTCATGGTTGACCTCTGGTATGTGCGTGTCAGGGAGGTACGGGGTAGTTAGGAAAGCTTGTCTTGAGAACTGAAACGCTTTACAGTAATATTTCAGTTTCTCCCCCTCTCTCTCCCCCTCTCTCTCCCTCTC
>JAAFCE010009109.1:16254268-16267516 GCA_013389805.1 Trigoniulus corallinus
CTCTCTCTCTCTCCCTCTCTCTCTCTCTCCCTCTCTCTCTCTCCCTCTCTCTCTCCCTCTCTCTCTTTCTCTCTCTCTCCCTCTCTCTCTCTTTCTCCCCCTCTCTCCCCCCCTGAGAGCGGCGAATTGCGTTGGACACACCAGTTCTCGTCTGATCACTGAAGTTAAGCAGCGCAACCCCAGCTAGTACTGACATGGGTGGCCGCTTGGGAAAACGAGGTACTGCCAATACCCGAAAATCGTCGCATTAGTGTAGTGTCTGTGCAGTCTCTGCATAAGAACTATGCTGTGGACGGGGCGCTAATGACCTTGTAGTTGAAGAGCCCTAAAACACCAACAAACTAAGTGGGAGCGGCGAGTTGCGTTGGACACACCAGTTCTCGTCTGATCACTGAAGTTAAGCAACGCAAGCCCAGTTAGTACCGACATGGGTGTTCGCTCGGGAAAGCTGGGTACTGCTAGTATCCAATAATCGTCGCATTAGTGTAGTGTCTGTGCAGTGCATGCATTAGAACTATGCAGTGGACGGGTCTCTAATGACCTTGTAGTTGACGAGACTCACAAACAAACAAACCAACAAACTAACCAAACCAATCTCTCCCTCCCTCTCTCCTTTCCTCTTAGAGAGGTCATCATTGTAGTCTTGTCAAATCATCTGAGGTTAGTCGGGTCGAGTCTATGTAAGCTCTAGGTTGCCCAATTTCCTTTTGTCTCGAACCAGACATCTACGCTGGTCCCCGTCTGTTAGTGTTTTTGGCAGTGCCGAATTTAAGTTTTACGAGCCCTAGGCTGAACCGATAGGACAAGTCACTAAATGCCGATATGTGCCGAAATAGAGGGTTTTATGGGTCCTAAGACCGGAACTATTATACGGTGAGGACCTTAAGTTTCATCCTCATTTCTACTAACCCTTTTCCTGCCTATGGCAGGGTCCGGTGCACAATCCTAATGCTGTAACTCCTGTGCATTATCAGCCTATTTTGATTCGTTGGGACATGTTGCCTCCACCGACGTCCGGGAGTGGGTGCACTTTATTGAACGAGTTTTGATAGAGAGGCCTGGGAATTCTGCCGAATGTTCACTTTTTTGCCGGTTATTTGGCGTGCAGTTGCACCTTGCACAACACGGGGCCTTGCTCCTAGCTCCCGCCTTGACAGAGCAGCGAACTTGCAATCAATGAACTAGATAGGCTGATTGTGTTTGTTTTTTGACTCATTATTGTAGTCTAAAAAATATTTTAAGATTATCCACTGCCAAAGCAGTGGTTATCTTCTTCTCTTTTTTTTTAAATTGTGACCAAAAGAACACCTGAGATGTTATAATTTTTAATTTATTGTTTCAAATATATTTTTTAACGAGGATTCCTCTCTTATTTTGCAAACGCAAGAGGCATTCTAGTAGATGCTAAGGTCGGAGGATAACCTGGTTGAGGTGAGAGTAGCGGAGGGCACTGATGGGTCATCAATGATGCACTTCACCAAAGGAACGTAAAGAAATGAGCAGTAAATAATAAAATAATGATAATGTTGATAATAAATTTAGATTACAATGAATAAAATGTAAGAGTGGTAATGCGATTATGTCTTTCTGAATTCATACTTTAGTCCTTTAGACCACAATATGAACATGAATATCAAGGAGCAAAGGTTCGATTCCCATACTTTTTTTCAAATCAGAAATGAATATAACTGCTGTTGGTGTAATACGAAGAAAGAGTTATGTTTTACTAATCCTGTGATATTTTTACCCAAAATTTTTTAGAGTTGTTTTTAATGGTAACAGTCTGTTTGCGTGTCAGGTTCCCTATTTTGTTTTTATTACTTATTGTAATACAGACATTTGTCTGTCTCACTGGTTAAGTGATTGATTCAGGAGTTCGCGGTTGCAAATTCGTTCCTAGGTGAGACGGGATGAATTCTTCCAGCAAGAGAAAAACTCCCGGCGAGCACCCATTCCCTTCTATCCCGTTTTAGCAAGTAAACTAGGTGTCATACCGTAGAATGTGTGTATAGGAGGTCACCACTACTACCACTGCACGCAAAATAACCCCCTCTGTACTTGTAAATCAACGAAATTCCTAAGTGTACGAGCTCGCATCTCTTTCCCTCACCTCTCTCCTCTCCTGGGGTCTATAAATTACTCATCTACGTTAACTAAACGGGAATCGTGATATTAGGTGATTAGCCCGGTACGTAAAATTACCATTCAATAGTTGGCCCGTGTCAACGGGTCAAATTGGCACACTACTCTATCGAAAACGGTAAAGAGTTAGGAATGATGGTGGTGAAATAGGGTTGTTTTATGCGCAGCCATATACAAGTTCTGTCCCACGTACTTAGGCACACTTGCAATTTTCTTCCGAAGAAAGAACAGATGGCAGGAAAGAAGTTATTCGCCTCGGGCCTGAATGGCCCTGCAAAGCACAATGAATTAAGCCACTACCACTCAGCCACCGTAACAGTCCCCAAATAGTCAGGTGACCCGCGTAGGCATTCTCTATCTTTCATAGGTAGATAGCAGACGTTAAATGGACAAATTACAAAACTCCCCAAGGAGGATCGGGGGGGGGGGGGGGGGGGGTAATGCAGCAATAGTAGAGGCATCGTACACCACACGGGTCCACTGCTTTGCTTCCCTCTGACGACTCGTTGGTGTTTTAGGACCCTTCAACTACAATGTCATTCGAGCCTCGTCCACTGCGTTGTAGTTTATTTGTTGGAGTTTAAGGTCCCGTCAACTACAAGGTCATTAGAGACCCGTCCACTGCATAGTTCTAATGCATATACTGCACAGACACTACACTATTGCGACGATTATTGGGTATTAGCAGTACCCAGCTTTCCCGAGCGACCACCCATGTCAGTACTAACCGGGCTTGCGTTGCTTAACTTCAGTGATCAGACGAGAACTGGTGTGTCCAACACAATAAGCCGCTCCCGGTTTGCTTCCCGTCAGTGTGGGTTGGCTGACAGAAGCCAACTCACCTCAATCTGGGACTAATGACGCAGTTTTCGAGCACGTTACCTCAGCCGCGACCCGAGGCGGGTCTGATCTTTTTTCCCTTGTAGAAAATATTAATATCCCACATCGGTGGCGCTTTCTCGGGTGTTGGTCTTATGCTTTAGCTGTTTCAGGTCCGGGTCCCAACTGAAGCCGGTGCTTTCTGTAGAAGGAGAAGGATGCAAAAGCCACTGTCCCATTGTGGTGTACTGTGTCACCATGGCACGGGAGAGAAACCCCTTTCTACATGGACCTTGTAGATCGGCAAAAGTGTCCCAATGAAAAGAAATAGACCGACGATAACTAAACACACCCTTAGGTCGGCAGCCGGCTGTGAAAGGCCTTGCACAAAATGAGACGCAGTCTCCGCAGGTGACGCAGAGTGACTCGCTATAAATTTCTGTGGCTCACATGATAGTATGTAGTTGCGCATGTTAAGTCGCACGGTGACACGAGTCAGTGCCTGCGCCACGTGACCCTGCGGAGCGCAGTGCCAATGCCGCAATTTCCTGCGTGAAGTTGGCGTGACAATTAACAAAAAGCGGTGCGAAGCACAGAAGTTCTCTCGTTATTTGATGCAAGTATGGTGAAAAACTGCGATTCAATGTGCGGTGATTGCCTGCTAGCAGAATTTCGTAGGGCTGCTACACCCTGCGTCTCATTTGGCGCCGTTCTTAAAAGTAGGTCTACCGTCCAGTAGATTGCCTGCGTGTCCATGTGGATACTTGACCTTGCCGGGAGAAAGGTCAGGGATGATAGAAAAAGGAGTCTGTGGTCAGAATCGATCCTATGGTCACACGCTCTCAGAAATATACACGTTATTACTGCTGAAGTGAGTGTGAAATTACAGAGACGGACAAAAGTTGACCACAGGTCAAACATAAATGCTGACGAAAAATTTGCTCGAATTGACCTGTTGGAAGGAAGAGAGTAATTAAAGCAATAAGCTATTTGTAGTTACGTTACCTTTAGGTCCTCTCCTTCTTACCTCGTCCACCTCCTCCCTGTGAGAGGTTTTTTTTAATTGGACTCCGGATATCCGTCGAGGACTTCTTTATGTCCATTGATAGAAATTTTTATAAGATTTACCTGTGAGAAAGGTATGATCTGAGGGCATTTTCTTATCAGGTCAGGCCTCTGCTGCAAAACAATCTGTTAAATAGAAAAGTGTTTGTAAGAAGAAGACGAAGAAGATGATAAAGACAACTATGAATAACTTGATGAAAGGGTTAAAGGATTGATTGTTTTGTTTTCGTTTTTGTGCTCTTAAACTGATGATCAAGGTTACATAAAGGTAATAACGACCCACTAAATTACGTCTAATTTTTTTTTTCTGTTTGGAGGATGGGGGGAAAAGGGTTATATATTCTTTGTCTGCCTTGTAGTCTGCACTCCTTTTGGGCTTGGGCTGTTGCTGCATCATCATCATTTTCGGTTTTTTTTCCTTGATAACGCTTTCGAAATGATTCACGACACTCGTTGTTTGTTTGCAGGAAATATCTTTGTAATGTCACTTTCAAAACAAATGAGAAATGAATATTCAACGTACTCTCTCGCTTCTATTGTGTGTCTTATGACAAATGTTTGGGTCATGAACTGCTTTCTCATGACCAAATAATTAGTTGATTGCTATTTTTATACCTTTATATTGTGCAGGTAGATGCGTGTTGCATCACTTTCATCATCATTTTTGACATATTTCGTGGCCAACGTTTTCCACATTTTAATATAAACCAATTTATTAACATTGTCTGAGGATGACCGGAGCAAAAAAAGGGGGCACACGTGGTGTTTGTGTGGAGGGGGTGGCGGAGAGAGGACTAGAGAAAAGCACGTAAAGGTTATTATCATAATTACTCATGTCAGCACTGCCACAAGTGTGGCTCAGTTGGTAGAACACTTGGCTTACCTTGGCTGACCTCGGTGGATCGGCGATTAGCGTGCTTTAATCGTGTGGCCGTGATGTCAGGTTCGATTCTATCCAAGAGGAATGGTTTCTTTCGGGAAATAAGAAGAAAGGGTGGGAGAGAGAGAGAGAGAGAGAAGTGAAAAGAATGGGAATAGTCAGAAGGAAGGAAGAGAGAAAAAAGTGAGAAGGAAGGGCAGGGAGCGGCTTATTGCGTTGGACACACCAGTTCTCGTCTGATCACTGAAGTTAAGCAACGTAACCCCAGCTAGTATTGACATGGGTGGCCGCTTGGGAAAACTGGGTACTGCTAATACCCAAAAATCGTCGCATTAGTGTAGTGTCTGTGCAGTCTCTGCATTAGAACTATGCAGTGGACGGGGCTCTAATGACCTTGTAGTTGAAAGGCCCTAAAACACCAACAAACCAAAGAGAAGGAAGGGGAGCTAAAGGAAAGTTCCAAGCGTATCGTTTGTTCAGAATAGTTCTTTTGTGGTATGTTTGAGGATAATGGGATCATTAGTCTTCAAAGAGCCCTTATCCCTAAGAGCGGCAAAGTTGCGTTGGACACACCTGTTCTCGTGAGATCCCTGAAGTTAAGCAACGCAAACGCACGTTAGTACCAACACGGGTGGTTGGTAGTGAACGCTGGGTGCTGCAAATTTCCCCTCTCCCACGTCCTCTACACCTACCACTTCCTCACCCGCAAGCAGCCTCCTAAGGGTTCGGCCTGTTATGGCTGCTTGGCCGACTGCCCAACCCGTTAACGTGACATAGTAACATTTCCCGCCCACGGTAGGGCCCGATACCCCAGTGTCCCATGGCAGTAAGAAAACATGGGCAACTAAAAGGCTTATTTATCTTTGACCTACGTTTTTGATTCATCGGAGTATTTCTGCTCCACCGGCTCCGAGGGGGGGGGCGCAACCTCCTACGCTTGGAAAATTTGTCGAACACATTTTACCTCATGCAATGAGGTATCTTTTTGACCCGACACGGTGATGCAGAGCAACCGTGCTCGAGTAGTGCGTCAGTGGTTCCAGCTTCGATACTGGATCGAGGTGGGCTGGCGTCTGTCGGGTGAGAAAAGTAAAGCTTCGGTCCTTGGTGGTGCGTTCGGTGTCCCCACTGCACCGTGAAAGAACCCTTTCTACACGGAATCTGTAGATCGGAGAAGTTCCCAGATGTAGGAGCTTGCTCACTCTGGCGTCGGTGTAGGAAGAGTGTCCCAAGGAATAAAAAAACCAGGAGCAACTCTGATGCTTATCATTTGTCTATGACGTCATCTGCTGATTAAAAAAACCCTTTCGATACAGAAATTAAGCGTGCTCACCGGTGAAATTCTCATGTGCAGGTGCTCGATAATGATGATGTAATAAAGAAATTGACCGAAGTCATTAACTTTTTTATAATTTTTCAAAGCGAGATTGTAGTGGGTGGAAAAACATGGATTTTTTTTATGAGGTGGGACGTAATTCACCTTACCCCAGGTAATATATGCAAAATATATGCGTCTGTGTTTGTGGGGGCTTGCAAATTCACTCTCGTGCCATAGCACAATAAATAGTTTACAGAATTGAGAGGCGGCCGGCACAAAAAAACCTGATAGAAACGTCTGACCTCTATCGGAATCGAACCTGCAGTCATACACTTCAATACCTAAGGCATGAGTCACACAGTTCGATTACCATTAGACGTAGGAACCGCTACATTTTAAATGCATAACTGGTTAGTTCGGGGAAGAGGTGGATGAGGTCTGTCATAATGACTTGGACGCTAGACTGGGAGAATCCGTGGTTGGAGGGTCGATCCTGGTCGACGCAGATGGTTCCCTTCGGTTAGGAGGGAAGTTAAGTGCTTCTTCACACGAGCGTCGGTATGAAGAGTTCCGTTGAGGAAAAAGGTATTCGACCCTGCCGTAGGCGGGATAAACGGTAAAGGAAGAGTTGAGGAGCCGGAAAACCACTGCCTACCCGGGGAGTTTAGATTGATTATGGTAATTTTAGAAGGTTGGGCAAAGAGAGAGAACTGCGCTTCAATTATAGTTACGACCTGCCTCGGTGGCACAAGTTGTTCCCAGTGGTTCCACCTTCGATACTGGGTCGAGGTGGGTTGGTTTCTTTCGGGCGAGAGAGAGATCCCGAGTGCGCCTTCCTTCGAATGAGAAGTAAAACCGAGGTCCCGTACGGTGTACGATGCCATTAACACGCAGAAGAACCATCTCTACTATGCAACGGGTCGATCGACGCGTATGATAAATAAGCATAGGAGCTGCAGCTGTGGTCGGCAGCTGACTGCAGAAAATCATCGTCCAATATATCGCCCTTGTGTCCATTGAGAGGGACAAGATAGATACCCGGTCCTGCCATAGGCGGAAAAAGGGTTGGAAGTTGGGTTTTGCTTGCTTTAATTGTAGTTACATTTCAATTGCACCACCAATGATACTGTTTAAAAAAAGATTAAATTTTGAAGATTAAAAACATCCTTGCACGAGGTACAGAAGTAGCGTACTTGTCTGGTGCGTCTGTGGTTGCAGGATCGATCCAGGCCGCAGCCCTACGTATGGGTAGTAAGTCGCATGTACCATGTCACGTGCATACTGTACAAAATTTTTTAATGTAGAAACTTGCTACCTGGTTTCGGTGAACAAAATTGTTCCCATGAAGAAAACGTTTAAATACTTAAGGTTTGCTGTATTATTTCGGGCAGCCAACCGAATTAAAATGTTGTTTTCCATATCCTATTAGCCGACCCTGCCCTAGATGAAGCGGTCACCTATGGGACGGAGAACTACTCATTTAGGACCTTTCTCACGCCCAAAAGGAGCCTTCCGTTTCGATTAGGATCGCACCTGCAACCGTGGATTCTTAGTCAAATACGCAACTTTTGCACCAAAGAGGTACACTAATACAAAACGCAACTAGTCCTTTTCCCGCCTATGGCAGGGTCGGGTACCCATCAGTGTTCCTTTGTTGTTGTTTGTTGGTGTTTTAGGGCCCTTCAACTGCAAGGTCATTAGAGCCCCGTCCACAGCATAGTTCTTATGTAGAGACTGCACAGACACTACACTAATGCGGCGATTTTTGGGTATTAGCAGCACCCAGTTTTCCCAAGCGGCCACCCATGTCATTACTAGCTGGGGTTGCGCTGCTTAACTTCAGTGATCAGACGAGAACTGGTGTGTCCGACGCAATTCGCCGCTCCCAGTGTTCCTCTGGATGGACACATGGGCGATCTGTTGGGCCGACCAAAGCTCCAACCCCCTATGCTTATTTATCGTCGGGGAGAAGCGTTGTGCAGCCAAGTTGCGTTGGACACACCAGTTGCCGTGCGATCACTGAAGTTAAGCAGTGCAAGCCCACGTCAATACCAACATGGGTGTTTGGTAAAGAACGTTGGGTGCTGCAAATTTCCCCTCTCCTTCATCATCTTCACCTTCCTCCTCATCTCCCGTGAGCAGCCTCTTAAGGGTTCGTCCTGTTATGGCTGCTTGGGTTAATCCCAAACCCATCAAACTAATCCAGTAGTAGCAGGGCTTCTTTTATGTGAAAATGACGTCGTACACCACACGGGGCCACGGCTTTATTTCCCATCCAACGGAAGGTGCACTCGGGGGCCGCTTGCCGGAAATAAGCCAACACACCTCAAGAAAGGCGTACAGAGGGTCAATTATGATCAAATTTGATTTATTATGCGCTATGATTTTATTCAAGTTCACACCAATTTGGATTTTATCCGGAACTTGAAACCTAACTTCCACCAGTTAATTTTGGATTGTTATACGGTTCTCATAATTCATCAGGTTTCATTAATAATAGTAATGTTACCTTAGTACAGTTCAGATAAATTTCAACTTCATTAAATGGGTACTAAGGGGTAACGAATAAAGGGATGCTATTTCAATGGCCAACCCAATTTCATCGGAATGTTATTTCGATTTCATTGTTTTTAAATGTTTATTAGTTAACGGGTTTCCGCCCTGCCATGGCTTCTTCAACAACTTCAACTCACCTGTACTTACCTACTGCTCCGACTTGAGCATTTTTTAACCGGTCCCTTTATTAGACCTCCATTTTAATTTCCTGTACAACGTTTAATTGCAACCCAGGGTCAACTGTTAGTGTTACCTCAGACAAAAAGGAAGTAGGAGAAGAGTAGACTTTGACTAAAATTTGACAAAGGTATGCGGAGAAGTCCAGTTCTGTTAAGATGTGCCGTGCTTGAATCAATTGAGTTTAAGATACGCAGGTTCGATCCCGAAAACCTGAAGAAGCGTGCAAACGTACTACTTCAGTGGTTCAATCTTGAACCTGGATCCATCAGAACCGAGAACACAAGGGCGAACTGTTGGATGGTAGGGCTATTTTACGCGGCCGTCTACAGACCTAATGCTTCAACTCATTTTCTTCATGGCGGCACATTTCCTCAACCGACGTTAGTGGGCGAGCTTCTACACCCCACAGGGTCATCGTTTCACATTCAATTCGACGGAAGTAGTCAATGGTTGCAGGTTCCATCCTGCACCAAAGCGGTTGGTTTCATTCGGACGAAGAGACAGAGGTAGATGAGGCAAGATTACCAGGTGTAGGAGCCTGCCCCTAGCTTTGATTAGTGCCCCAGCGAACGGTAGGAGGACAATAAAAATTTATATTGTGCTGTGTGATGCAGCTTAGGTGGCCAGCCGGCTGCGTAAATCTACCGAGTAAAACATCGTTCATATGTCACAGTGGGGCAAAAGTGGGTGCCCGACCCTGCCATGGGTCTTTTTTCTTTCTTTCGTTGGTGTTGTAGGGCCCTTCAACTACAAGGTCATTAGAGCCCCGTGCACTGCGTAGTTCTACTGCAGAGACTGCACAGACACTACACTAATGCGACGATTTTTGGGTATTAGCAATAGCCGGTTTTCCCAAACGGACACCCATGTCAGTAGTACCTGGGGTTGCGTTGCTTAATTTCAATGATCAGACGAGAACTGGTGTGTCCAACGCAACAAGTCGCTCTCCCTTGCCGCTGGTTGGATAGGGTTAGTGACATTGATGCTGATGATGATTCAGTTATCAATTTGGTCACCCCCACTAAATATATTTTCGGATGAAAAACAAATCTTGATTAAATCTTACTACAACTCTTCATCACTTTCATTTACAGACAGAAAATAACAGCAGACTTTTCAGGGATAGTTTCAATTCTGCAAAGATCAGCAACAAAGCAATTAGTGGGAACAAAAAGTGCAAGAAATGTGTATAATTGATAGCTAGATGACACGCTAATGATACCGGAAGTGACCCTCTCAACTTGCCTCAAAGTAGCCCGCCCTGATAAAACTTGTGCAGTATTAAAACTATATATGCGCATTTTTTTTTAAAATACTAAATTTCTGTTTGTATTGTTTCACAGCAGCAGCAACCAACCCAAGTATGTTCGCGTTATTATTTTCTAATATTTATTAATGGATCTTACAATTAAGGTTAATGAACGACCCTCACGTCTTCTACCTTCAACCTTATCGGAAGTGCAAGTAGAAATGACTGTTATGTCTCCTTATTTGCAAATCGCAATACTAAAAAAAGTTTTTATTGCAATTGTTACATTTTTTTGGTACTCATCGTTCGCCGCTTTGGCGCAGTGGGTAGCACGCTCGGTAACTACGTCAATAGTTCCAGGTTCGATACTGGACCGAGGTGGATTGGCTTCTTTCGGGCGAGAGAGAAGCCCCGAGTGCGCCTTCATTTGGATGAGAAGTACAGCCGAGGTCCTGTGTGGTGTACATGACAACGGGTACATAAGGCAAAAATTCCAGGTGTAGGACCTCGCCCATTGCCCCAGCGAACAGTAGACCCGACGATAAATAAGCATAGGGGTTGCAGCTTTGATGGGCAACCGGCTGTGGAATAGCACAATCCAATATATCGCCCTTGTGTCATTCAGAGGGACAAGGTGGGTCACCCGACACTGCCATGGGCGGGAAAAGTTAGGAGTTCCTATTCATCGACAAATAAGCGGTGTAGGGCGAGGATGAGACCTGAATCCTGAATTGAAGACATCGTTGAAAAGCTGCCAAAGACCATTTTGTCCTACGAGAGGCATGGCCTACTTACAACCGAAAAAAAGTTGTCAGTTTGTTTACAGTTTCTTTTGCGCTTTGATTTTTTAACTATGATTTAATGCTAAAGTTGAATTTTCATTCTGTGCATATCGGAGTGTAGGTTTATTGCAAGAATGAGGTTATTAAAAGCACCCGGGGCAGAGGAAGACCGAGAGACGAATTGTTTTGGACACACCAGTTCTCGTCCGAACACTGAAGTTAAGCAACGTAACCCCAATTAGTACTGACATGGGTGGTCGCTTGAGAAAACTGGGTACTGCTAATACCCAAAAATCGTCGCATTAGTGTAGTGTCTGTGCAGTCTCTGCATAAGAACTATGCTGTGGACGGGGCTCTAATGACCTTGTAGTTGAGGGGCCCTAAAACACCAACAAACAACCATCAAACAACAGAGGAAGACCAAAGCAGACGTGAGAGGAAGTTGTACGAAGAGATACGGTATTATAGTGTGTGGGTTGGATCGGGGAACACTTAATGGTAGGTAGGCGGGAGTGGAGGGCCAGAATTCGTAGACCCGATCCTGTCATAGGCCTAATAAGGGTAAGGTGATGATGACTTGCATATCGGGGGACAAACATTTCAAAACTAAATGGTGAAACTCTGTATGTTTTTCTGTTGGTTCACATGAACATTACTGGCTTGCTATAAATTAGGCCTTATTACATTTCTGTTAAAATACAAGGTACAGGCTCGCGCCTAACCGAAAAGGCGTCTTCCTTAAAAGAGAAAGTAAAATTCCTGGTTCCGTATAAGGGTGTGCGAGGTCCCCTGTCTGCCGTCCGCCACCAAACCCCGAACACCCAAATTGAACATAATCAGAATATAATGAATGGGTTAATATAAAGGGCAGTGGGATATAGGCAGGGATAGACCTTGATGACGCAGTCACGGATGACCTAATGAGTGTCAGGTTCCCTTTTTTTTTCGTTTGTTGGTGTTTTAGGGCCCTTCCACTACAAAGGTCATTCGAACTCCGTCCACTGCGTAGTTCTAATGCAGAGTCTGCACAGACCATTTGGGTATTAGCAGTACCCAGTGTCCCCAAGTGGTCACTCATGCCGGTACTATCTGGGGATGCGTTCAGGTTAACTTCAGTGATCAGACGAGAACTGGTGTGTCCAACGCAATACAGCCGCTCGTCAGGTTCCCATTGGTGTCCTTGGAACGCACAGGCTCCCTTGCTCGAGATTCTTACCCAAGAACTTTGCTAACCTATACCAAACACACAGCATGGGACCACGGCTTTACCCAAGGTGTATTTGGGACCTCGCACGCTACCTTTGCAGCGGGTCAGGTGGCAACTTAATGAATGGAGGAACTAAAACTCGTAATTATAGGTATTTTTTCCGCTTAAATGCTTTAATATAATTCTGAAGAGGCAAAAGCTGTTGAGTTCAGTTTCAGATGATTAAAAGAGCATGACAGATTTCTCCTTCCACATTTCTCCCGACCCTCTCTTACCTAATTAATTTATTAAATACAGTTGTCAAGCAAACCACCCCATACGTGTACTGTACCTGAACGTAGAAACTGAAGTACCGTCATAATTTTGCTGTTACTATACAGAAACGTCTCAGATGACTTAACTTAGAGTTTCATTGGTCTTGACCTCTGACCTAACTCCGTCCTTTGACTCGTAGATGATATTTTTAACACTAATCTGCTCCTCATTTATTGAACATTTTATTACACTTAACAACACGACTTTACACAGTACGTTCTTATTTATGTGATAATTCAATATAAAATCTTTCACATTTCAATTTCATCATCAGAGCAATCTGACATTTCATGTTCAAATTCATTTTATCCCAGTACCCCTACAAGTTGCACCTCTGGTTACAGTAGGAATTTTAAAATGCGGACTATATTTGAAACGGGTCTACGTCAATTTGGCGTACGACAATTTGGCGTACATACAAATTTGGCGTATGACAATTTGCCGCATATATAATTTGGCGTATGACAATTTGGCGTACGTCAATTTGGCGTACATACCGATCTCTTGGGTGCCCAAATTTGTTCAAAATTGCAACGGTCATAACAACAGTCATTGCAAGGTAATAGAACAATGAATGCCTACCATAACTGTGTTATAGGGCCCTAATGACCTTTCAAGTCGATGGGCCCTAAAACACAAACAAACCCAACTGTGTTATACGGGACCGTTGCAATGACTGTTATGCACACGCGTGGATCTAGGATGGGGTTTTTGGGGTTGCAACCCCTCCCTAAC
>JAAFCE010009109.1:16267616-16281893 GCA_013389805.1 Trigoniulus corallinus
CCCCGACGAAAATCCTGGATCTGTCACTGGTTATGACAGCTGCAATTTTGAACAAATGTGTGCACCCAAGAGATCGGTATGTACGCCAAATTTTCCGTACGCCAAATTTTCCGTACGCCAAATTGCCATACGCCGAATGTGTATGTACGCCATATTGTCCTACGCCAAATTGACTACGCCAAATTGCCATGCGCCAAATTGTCATGCGCCAAATTGACGTGATCCCATTTGAAACATACCCATCGCTAATGCGGACTATAGACGGGTGCGGACAATATTTGATATGCGGACTTTACGTGAGATTTTACGGTAGTTGTTTACTGCTTATGCACAATGGTTAACTTCTATGATATGAATTTATAAATTCTTAAGGCCCCCTCAAAGTATATCAACTTGCCCCGACCCTGTGGTATGTTGATGCATGTGGTGGCCCTTCTCATTTTATTTTTTTTGTGATTTTTCTACTTCTTCTTTCTTAATAGCAATTTTGGGAAAATGTAGCTCTATAACATACTTTTCATGTGAATTAAAAGAATTGAATTTGCATTTATAATTTCAAATTTCTTTAACCTTGGTGATTCTGGCACACACTGCAAGGTGGGGTTTGTTATGACCCCAAAAAGACTTTTTGATTTAGAGGCCGAAATATTCAGATTAAGGGCATTATTATGGATATTGAATTAAATACCATCCATAGAAAGGGTAAGCAATGAAAATAATTTGGAAACATGCTAAAAAAAAATTATATAAAACCCAAGAAACCCAACCCACCCCAGACACTACCATATCCTTATGGACATCTTGCTCCCACGTCTGCTTTAGTAACCAGTGTTTTTGACCAACCACCCATGTCGGTGCTAAGTTGGGTTGCATTGCTTAACCAGAAATAAAATATGCTAATTACTTAGGAGACCTGCCAACTTCCCTAGATAGGTAAAGGAAACATCAGAGAACAGGTACTCAAAGGTTGGTTAAGATTGGAGAAAGTGGTACATGTGTAGACACAATTTTGTAGGTCTGGGGTCTGCCGAGACCCCACCTTGTGGACGGAAGGTTAAAAAAAAACTAAAAAGATGCATCAATTAGCCCCACCTTCCCCTACGCCATATTGGTAGTCTTTTGTGTTAAATGGAACGTTTGATGGTGTAATAGTGTTTCCGGTTTCCATGGAATATTAGTCATAAAGCAGCTTCTTTCAACCTTGCTTTTTTAAATAGATATGTGAACAACCTTGCCTCATTCATTTAGTGTCAGGCAATTTAGATCAGTTGTAGGTCAAGCACACCATCGATCGATTTCAATGTTAAATAATTGATAAATGTTTTTCTTTTTTGTTTGACTCGTTGATGTGATTGCATAGGTTGACGTGCAATACAAAATAGAATCTGTTGCGAATGAAAGGATTCTAAGAATGTCTGCTAGATGGTAGTTCTCTAAAAAGTAATGACTGACTGAGTGCCTACAATCCATTCCTCGTCATTCTTGGTCAATTTTGACACTATGGGAATGTTTGATTTCGTTGTCTATACTTCAGTGTAACAATAAAGGAAGATTTATTTTCTTACTGTTACTTCACAGGCCTACATCTCAATAGCTGACTTTTTTAAACTTGAATATGGAGTGTTTATCCAAGCAACGTGTGTTCTACGCTCATCGGCTTAAAAATACAATGGTAATAATCACTTTGATTTCTATTTTAAGTGGAAGTAGGTTTTTATATCGTTTTTACTACAAATGTATGTGTGTTGCTGAGATGTTTTGTGGCTTTACAAGTACGAGTATTATCTTCAGGTTTCTGACCTTTTCTGTCATTTTTCACATCGTGGGGATAGCACGTTGTTTTTTTTTCCGTACGTGTGCTCTGCCTACAAAGTTGGGGAGGTAAAAGATACTGTACTCGTACAGTTCATTTGTCAATGATCTTATCAACTCTATTATTCTTTACAATTTTTAATCATTTTCCCAAAGTCAAGGTTTAAAAAAAAAGATCATTACGAAACCTTCTCATTTGTATAATACAGTATATACATAAAGATTGGCAATATTCATACATGCGTGATTTGTAAATTATACCTCTGTGCTCTTCCTACTACCGTACATTTACAGTATGATTTAATATAAAAAGCACGAAAGAAAGGGAAGAATCTTCTTAGTCAACAAAGAGTTATTATTAAAATTTTCAAATATTTCTTTTTTTATATTTTACTGTTCATCGTTATATCATAGGATAATTATCTGTCTGCATTTTTAATCTTTGTAGCTTATCGATAAATACTACCATTAACAATCATCGTAATTACAAAGGCAAACGTGATAAATTCTTGATGCTGTTGATAGATGATCAGGTGAATAATATTGAGATAACGATCTCTTATTTTTTCTCTTTCGTCTTCCTTCTTGTTGCTAAATCACTACTCACATTCAATAATAATAATAAGAAGAAAAAAAATACTAAACTCCTTTTTCTAACATTAAAATATCTTTATATCTTTCGTTTTGCTTAACGTCTTGAGACTGTTATTGCAGATTGAATATCTTTTTCTTTACTTAGTGGCCACGAAATCGTGTGCTTGGACGGTGCTGATATTTATATATGGGTTGAACCGTATGGCTATTCATAAAAAAAGTTGTTCAGTGCTGCCTGCTAGTTGTTCATCTTATGATATCAAGGTAAAAGACCACAGTTTGCAATTTTCTCTTTTCAAGTTTTGGGCGAGTTTTGTAGATGATTCACACATATTTAACGATCTCCTTCTGTAAGTTCTAGCAATCAGCCACATGACCAAAAGAAAGCTTTAATTACACTGTTACACTAAAGTTGTTGCCGAAATTTTTCTTTTTTTTTTCACGCAGTATAACATTGTGCAAAGTGCATAAACCAGCATCAATAATTATCTTAAGAAGAAGATAATGGCCATTTTGCACCATTCTCACACTACGAAACCTTCGGCATGGATTCCATATCAAGTCATTAACTGAAAGAGGTGTTAAATTTTTTAACCAAGAATATGTTGAGGAATTAATCTTATAAAGTTTAAAAAGGTAGTAAATGCATTTGATATTTTTAAATTTCTTTTGTCTAATCCTGTGGCTTGTTTTTTAATTCTTTACGAGTACTATACATCCCACATTTATAAATAATACGTTTAGCAATATCGGTTCAGCCTTGTGTTTACAATGCGGAGACCTGAGACCCAAGTTTTTTATTGAGTGTCAGCAATTCTTTACAAAACTGTGGTAATATCTAGCTTTCATGATTATAATGAGAATAGAGGTTTTACAAACATGTTTGTAAGTGTTAGTTTTTTTCTTTTATCTTGGTCGGTTGTTGCTGTTGTTGTTACCATTTGTCTTCATTATCGACATCGTCTTTAATATCTTTATCATGAGTTAAACATAACATCGGTTGCATGTTTAACTATCGCATTTCTAAAAGAAAAAACAGATTATGCATATTTGTACACACTTCAACGATAGTCTGACAGTAAAAAGATTATAATGGTTGACCATGTGCAATGTTGTAATCTTTTACGTCGGATATCATAAAAATTATGATAACTCTGGTATGTTTAGCTTTGTTACAATAGTTTATCGCGGTAATTTAAATAATAGCTAGTGAAACTATTGCGTGAGTAGCCTGAATTATTTTCTTCGTTGCAGACTTGCTAAATTAGTCACTGAAATGTCTGGGATGATTTCACACTATATATTGCCCCTATTCTCATCACACCCATCTCCAACTGTCCTTCCAAGGAATTGTTTGAACCTGAACTTCACAAGAGAGAGAAGTTTGCGGCTTCTTATAAATAGGCTAGTTCAGCATAAATTTCAATTATCAAATTAACTTTATACTTTTGGTCATGATCAGCCCAGTGCACTTCAGATTGTTGCACATGGTAATTACGACTGCAGATAAAGTATAGTTTCAGTCTGGGAGATGAGAGAGAGAAGCATGGTGGTGGTGGTAGTAGGAGGTCCTATTGTGAAGAAATGTTATGATTTCAGACTGTGACGATTGTGAGACACGACTAAATGATCCAGGTCAACGACATATCCAACCTCCAAAAAAATTCGTCATACGTTCAAAAGAGGCAGTGACATTCCACATTGTGAAGAAATGACCCCCCTTGAAGCCATTTGCATTTAAAGATTAGGATTTTTTTTTTGTTTCGTTGGTGTTTTAGGGCCCTTCAACTACAAGGTCATTAGAGCCCCGTCCACAGTGTAGTTGTGATGCAGACACTACACTAATGCGACGATTATTGGGTATTAGCAGTACCCAGGTTTCCTAAGCGGCCACCCATGTTAGTACTAGCTGGGCTTGAGTTGTTTAACTTCAGTGATCAGGGGAAAACTTGTGTGTCCAACGCAATAAACCGCTCCCTTTAAGATTAGGAACTATCCGGATTAAGATGAGATATCAAATGTGTTGTGGAAGTGCGATACGGATCGATGTACTAGTAACTGATCTTAAAATTTCAAAATTCGTCTAAAGTACAAGTCACATAGCTAATAGTACACTAATAGCCACAGTTCAAGAAAGTTCAATCGACACACATTGTTTAAAAAAAAGTGTTTCTTTTTCATAAATTTAGTGAGTGCTAAATGGATGGTTGGGTG
Source organism: Trigoniulus corallinus (assembly GCA_013389805.1). Taxonomy (NCBI): domain Eukaryota; kingdom Metazoa; phylum Arthropoda; class Diplopoda; order Spirobolida; family Trigoniulidae; genus Trigoniulus; species Trigoniulus corallinus. Next base: position 16,272,237 of record JAAFCE010009109.1, read on the forward strand.
ACACGTTGAAGCTTAATCATCATGCGGTTTTTGGAGAAAAGTGCAAGATCCCGTAATGAGCCCCTCCTCCACAGCAGTGATTTTCAAAGTTTGAAGCGTCAGGACTTACCTAGCTCTATAAAAATTTCTGTGAACCCCTTTTTCCTTCCTAAGACCAATTAGTTTAATGAGACTATTAAAATAACCGGACGTCAAGTAAACCACACTTGTAGTCACTTCTGTGTGAGATAGAAACAAACCCAGTTTTCCATCATTATCATCCTGCTTTTGAGTTCATGGTACGCAGGTTCGAGGCTGATTAAGATGGGCGGTTTTTGTCTGGCGAGAGGGAGGAAACCATTTTAGTGTGCGTCACCACCCAATAGGAACTACTGGCAACTTATGTTTGGTTATTCAACATTGGCTTGAAGATAATTTACCGACGCAACGGGTGAATTCCGTCATTCGGAACTGAAAGCGAATGTGAGACTTCCTGTCAGCTAAAAGAAGCTACCATCTCGGTCGGAATCGACCCTGCATTTTTCAAACGCTCCAATTGAGTCATCATGCTGGATTTGATGGAAAACGAAAAGGCTGCAGTAACATATCATCATCATACCTTTATCCCACCTGTGGGAGGGGAGGGTCTGCAGGTTCTAGTTCTCCACTCCCACCTATCTCCCACCAGGTCCCTGTCCACGCCACACTACACCATATCCTTATGGAAATTTGCTCCCACGTCTGCTTTAGTCTCCCTGCCCCAGGTGCTTCCAACCACCTGCATTCATACCATGTGATCAAATTTGACCTGGACTGGTACAACCTTCCTTGACATTTGTATGAAGTTTGAGCAGGATTAATCAATTAGTGTGTGTTTGGCAGCCATTTGTTTACGGTGCAAAAAGTTTGGCGATTTTTTTTACAATGGAACAAAATTGAAGAAAGAGTTTGACTTTTCATTCAATCATCTGTAATTCCATTGGAAACACAGAATTTCAAGCAATCATCCTAAAATCACAGCTCAACCACCATATTTGCCAGATTTGGCTCCCTGTGACTTTTTCCTATTTCCAAAACTCAAATATCCGCTCTGGGGAACACGCCATGAGTCGATTGAGGCCATTAAAAAAATCGCCAAAGGAACTAAAGGTCCTCCCGCCCAAGGCCTATAAGAAGTGTATGGAAAATTGGATTAACCGTTGGCATACTTGTATTGACTCAAAAGGAGCCTATTTTGAGGGCAATAATAAAGATTTGTATTAAAATACATAAAAACGTTGCTTTTATTAACCAGTCCGGGTCAAATTTGATCAGATGGTATAATGGACCTAACGAGCTCTCCTCTTGTCATTCATTATATGTCCATACCACCTCAGAGTCATGCCATCAAAGAGTGAACAAAATGAAAGGTGAATATTGGTAATACTTCACTTACTCCCCTAGAAAACGGCCTAATAGGCAGATTTCGAACGAAATCCGTCATCATCATCCCTTTCCGACTTTTCAGATATGTGGGAATAAATGATTATAAGAAAAACAACTTTTTAGAAGAATGGACTGTCTATACTTTCTTATAATCGTATCAGGAAATATATAAATGATTATATTACTCTCATTTTTCTCTCGATGTCTTGGAGAAAAATAAATGATCATCATTAAAGTTAGGAGAGTAGAAAGTGAATTTCCCTTGTGACTTGAACTATTGGTTGGTTGAGTGACGATATAAAATAGACTATTGATGAGAGATTTGTTGGATTTCAGAAATATGTGATGATGATGATGACATCCACAGTCAATGCATTTGGATTCAAATAGAGAACATAAAGCGTGAATCTTGTAGAATTTCATGTTGAAAATACCGAGGGATAAAATGAAGAATAAAAACAACCTTCATCAGTAGAAGGTACAGTACTTACTTTGCTCTACCAACCCTAGCTACCCACCTGAAAACTTAACAATTATATAACTAGTTATAATACGAAAAGATTCTGAAAAAGAAAGTTGAATAACGAAGCGATTGCACAACAATTCGATAAATAATATTTGATGGTGGAGGTATTTGTAGGAAGAGTAGCTAAATGTGTGGGGAGTAAAAAGCGTAGGTGAGATGGAGAGGACGAGGGGCGCATATTAAAGGTGCAATTCAAATTATAATAATCCAATTTTTATAATCTGAATCGCAGCATGACGATGGCGATAATAATAATTGTTGTTGCAGACGTTGATAGAATCCCCATAACTTCAATAGCTATTCATTCCCTCTTCTATTTGCGTTCTAAAAATTTGAAATAAAAGGAATGTCGACCTTGGAAACGCGATTAGTAGAGGGCGCTTCTTTCTTGCACTCAAAGTGTGTATTGTTATTTTTTCATGGTTTGGGGGGGGAGGGTCAATATGTTTTGCCTATTAAGAAATTTGGAAACTCCAGGGAAGGGTACCAGAAGGGACTTGACGAAGTCAGGAAAGTGGCAGAGAGAGAACGGAGGCGGCTGAGAGGGACGACCCATTGAGATGGTGACAGGCAAGTGAGGTCCTGTGTGATCTTACAGTTCCCAATGAAATTCAGGGTCAGTGGTTAGGTAATTTTAGGGAAAGGGAACCAAATGGAATAGAAATTCGGTCAAGTTCAGCAATTGCAATGGATTTAAACGTCACCGTAAGGAAAAAAGTCTTATAAAATATGGAATTTTCGATTTATCATGGTTTTTCAATTTTCCTGTTCCTGACTGTATGTGGTAGGCAGTGCCGGATTTACCAATAGGCGAATTAGGCTGAAGCCTAGGGCCTCAACATTTAGCGGGCTTCAAAACTTAAGAAAAGGGGTTCAAAAGGGACTCAAAACTGGTGGTAGGTTAGACTTTTATTCCAGCATCCTGAGTTTCAAATATTGTTTGTGACTTTCCGTTTTCTCCTTTCTTCAAGACCCTGTAATGAACCCTCCTCCACAGCACTGATTCTCAAAGTTTTTAATGTCAGGACTTACCTAGCTCTCTGTCTGTTTATATTTATGTATGTACTGTATATCCCTGTCATTTAAAGTGCATGGGTCAGAGTGTTGGGCTGACCGCCTCGGGGGCGTAATAGCTAGCGTGCTCGATTTACTGCATCACTGGTTCCAGGTTTGATACTGGAAGAGCCGCTGTAGTGTGTTGGACACACCAGCTCTCATCTAATCACTGAAGTTAAGAAACGCAACCCCAGAGAGTACTGGAATGGCTGACTACTTGGGAACACTGGGTACTGGTAATATCCTAGTCGTCGTAACAGCGTAGTGTCTGTGCAGACCCTGCATTAGAACGGGGCTCTAATGACCACTGCAATTGAAGGGCCCTAAAACACACACACAAAAAAAAACAAAATCTATACTGGGTCGAGGTGCGTTGGCTTCTTTCTGACGAGAGAGAAGCCCCGGGTGCACCTTCCTTCGGATGAAGTGGTGTACGATGTCACTCACACGTAAAAGAGCACGTTGAGGCAAAACACGTTGAGGCAAAACGCCAGGTGTAGGGGCTCGCCCCCTGGCGTCGGTGGAGTGCCCAAACAAACAGTAGACCGACGATAAATAAATATAGGGGGGTTGCAGCTTTGGTAGGCACCCGACTGCGGGAGAACACCCTCCCATATATCACCATTCAAAGGGGCAAGATGAGTACTCGACACTGCCATAGGCGGGAAAAGGGTTAGGAGTTGCTTTTCGATCGGAGTGTTGGACAGTGCGAAGACCCCATGAAAATAGAGCTTGAGTAACAGAAATGCATGTTTCAGTACATGTGGGAAGTCAAGCCGTGATCCTGTGTGGTGTGTAATCACTTGTACGTAAAAGAGCCCTGTCTTCATACAACGAGTAGATCGGTAAAACTTTCAGGCGTAGGAGCTCACTCTCCCCCTGGCGTCGCGTCGATGGAAAAAAATTGCCCCAGTGAATAAAAATTGGCCTGACGATTAATAAACGTAGGGGTTACTGCATTAGGTCGGCAGACGGCTGGGTAAAAATACCGCCCAATAGAGCGTCCATATGTCCCAGGGGGGAGGAAACTGGGCAATGGATCCTGCCATAGGCGGGGGAAAAGTTAGTAATGGCTTTTACTATTAGGTTTCTAGTTTGTTGGTGTTTTAGGGCCCTTCAACTACAAGGTCATTAGAGCCCCGTCCACAGTATAGTTCTTATGCAGAGACTGCACAGACACTACACTAATGCGACGATTTTTGGGTATTAGCAGTACCCAGTTTTCCCAAGCGACCACCCATGTCAGTACTAGCTGGGGTTGCGCTGCTTAACTTCAGTGATCAGACGAGAACTGGTGTGTCCAACGCAATTCGCCGCTCCCCTTTACTATTAGGGATGAATATATTAGAGCAGTAGGAGGTTCTGGTTAGGTTCATCACAGGGGTGCAATTTATAAGTAGTTGGGAGTATAGGTGGGCTAAAGCAAAAATGGGAGCATAAGAGTTGCAGGAGGACCAGAAGGTAGACAAATGTGATGTCTCTATTTCTTTCCCCTTCTCTCACTTACCAAAGCCTACCCGTCCAAAATCGGGTAAAATCAGTACCTGGGGGGAGGGGAAACGAATGGATGAATTTTAATCAGATTTGACGATAGGTAGATAGGACAGCGATTGAAAAGTTGGCGGATTTATTGTAATCATCGTTGCTCACAGATCTTTTATACTTTAATCAAAATTTCACATTATAATTTTAAAATATCTGTGATTATCATTATAATGATAATTGCATCCTAAAAATACAAAACTCCGGGGGTTCTTCACATGAGATAAAGTAACGCAAATATTCACCTTGTAGGCAGTAAGGTGATTATTTTCGTTCAAATTTGTAAAGAAACAACGGATATCAATCAGTCAGGGCTCGTTGAACTTCGTTTCGATTAATATACTAATAATGGGAATTGTATTAATTCGTGGTCATTTCACCCACGTACATATTTCATGATCTTGTTTTTCATTTCCTCTGGGCGTGTTTTCATTCTCCAAGAACTTGAAATTGACCCCTGACTATTCTTAATTTCAAAAGGGAAATTACATTCAGAACCCTTCCCAGACGACGAAGACTAGAAATAAGGTGGCGTAAGCAACAGCATGTGAACCCTGCATGTAACAATGGGTCTGGCAATAACTAGGCCTACATTTTAACTGAACGGCTGTATTGCGTTGGACACACCAGTTCTTGTCTGATCACTGAAGTTAAGCAACGCAAGCCCAGTTAGTACTGACATGGGTGGTCGCTCGGGAAAGCTGGGTACTGCTAATACCCAATAATCGTCGCATTAGTGTAGTGTCTGTGCAGTATATGCATTAGAACTATGCAGTGGACGGGTCTCTAATGACCTTGTAGTTGACGGGACCTTAAACACCAACAAACAAACAACTGAAGTTTAGCAACGCAACCCAGATAGTACTGGCATGGGTGATCTCTTGGGAACACTGGTTACTGCTAATACAGTCAGGTCTCTTTTTATGCGGAGGATACGTTCCTCAGAAAATCGCATAAAACGATGAATGTACAACCGCATAAAAAAGTTTGTTGATGTTAAAGAAAATAGGTTTCTTAATAAATTTCTTTGGGAAGCTGAAAAAGATTTATATGAACCTTAAATAAAATTATATTTCAATTCAATTGTCTATCTGGTAAGGGTGTACACCATCTGCAAACTGTTTGTAAATCACTTTTATCATCAGAAATAACTGTCTTTGCAATAGATCACTTTGATATAGACGATACATTTTCACAAACATATTTTTTCTCACTCTTTGCAGACTTTTGTTTTGACCATCATCATCATCATCATCATACCCGTATCCCACTTGCGGCAGGGTCGGGTCTGCAGTTCTGATTGGGGACACTCCAGTCAGGCGTCTGGAACAGGCAGGGATATTGGCTGGGTTGTCTGTAAGGGGATGCCGGTGTCACACGTCAAAGTGTCCGGCGTCCACTTGAAAGTGTCCGGCGGGACACTTTGAGACAATTTTTGAGTACCTCAAAGTGCCCACCATCCAGGTCCGAATGCAGATGCCCGAATTTGTCTCTTTTCTGCAGAGCACATGTGTAACGTGAATCAACGCGAAATTTCTATCAAAATAACTTACCCCGGGTAATGGAAAAGGGCCGAGACACTTTGACGTGAAAGCGGACAGGTATGTGTTAAATTACCTCAATGTGTCCGGGGACACTTTGACACCAGCCTGCACCTAAAGTTAGTTTATTAATATCGTCATTAAAGACATCATCCACCAGCAGTTCTTCTATATCATCAAGGTTAAAAATGTTCAAATCACCTCCAAAATAAGTTTTAATTTTAGAGCATGTTCAGTGGAACTGCAGACCCGACCCTGCCACGGTCGGGATAAGGGTAGGATGATAATGGTATGATTGTTAAATGTCATGTACAAGTGCGGAACCCCCTATTATGTATGCTAATTTCTGGCAGACTAAAACGTCTTTGACTGGCTAATACAATGGTCGGTGGATTTTATCAGTGTCATGGGCCTTAGGCTGACTATACTTCCTGAACAAGCATACAGTATGCATATTTGGCGAAATTTTTTTTAACCAAATGCAAGCCGCGTAACTTGGAAATCGCATGAAAAGAACCCGCATAAAAAGAGAGCCAACTGTACCCCAAATCGTCGTAACAGCCTAGTGTCTGTGTAGAGTATGCATTAGAACTGCACAGTGGTCGGGAGTCTAATGACCATTGTAGTTGAAGAGCCCTAAAAGATCTTAAAACATCATCATCTAACCGTTACCCCGCCTGTGGCAGCGTCGGGTCTGCGGGTTCTAGTCCTCCACTCCCGTCTATCTCCCACTAGGTCCCCGTCCACCCCACATACACTACCATATCCTAACCGACAACCTGCCCCCACGTCTGCTTCGGTCTCCCCCTGCCCCGGGTGCTACCGACCACCTGCATTCCTGGCAAGGACCTAACGAGCTCCTCCTCCCCTCCTCTCATGACGTGTCCATACCACCTCAACCTATTCTCCCTCATTTTTTCTGCGATGTCCACCACCCCCAGGCTACCTCTAATACTGTATAGGCATTCCTAATTCTATCAGCTCTCGACACGCCACTCGTATACCGCAGCATTCGCATCTCGGGTACTTGCGGGAGCGGCGAGTTGCGTTGGACACACCAGTTCTCGTCTGATCACTGAAGTTAAGCAACGCAAGCCCAGTTATTACTGACATGGGTGGTCGCTCGGGAAAGCTGGGTACTGCTAATACCCAATAATTGTCGCATTAGTGTAGTGTCTGTGCAGTATATGCATTAGAACTATACAGTGGACGGGTCTCTAATGACCTTGTAGTTGACGGGACCTTAAACTCCAACAAACAAACAAACAATCGGGTACTTGCATTCTATTGACGTGGCTCTTCCTCACTGCCCAGCACTCTGATCCATATAGCATAGCTGGCCTAACCACTGCCCTAACACCTGCCCTTGATTGGGACCCTCCTAACACACTGGACTCCGCTTGCCTGTCTCCACTTCAACCATCCCCCAATGATTCTATGGGCCACATCCGAGTCTATCTCCCTATTGCTTTGGAACGTTGATCCTAAGTACTTTACCTCTTGCACCTTTTCACCAGTTCCCCCTTAGAATGTACGTCACCGTTATTTTCCTGTCCTTCACAATTGAAACCTAAATACTCCGTAAAGCACCAACATATTATAAAAAAAAAAGATACATTTTAACTTAGGGTTGAACCCTATCGATCACATTATGAATTTTTTCTCTCTTTCTGTTGAGATACCTGCCTCGGTGGTGCAGGAGGTAGTATGCTCGATTACTGCGTCAGTAATTCCAGGTTCGATACTAGATCGAGGTGGGTTTGCTTCTTTCAGGTGAGAGCGAGGCCCCGAGTGCGCTTTCCTTCGAATGAGAAGTAAAATCGTGGTCCCGTGTTGTGGAAGATGGCATTTGCACGTACAACAGCCCTCTTTACTATGCAATGGGTTGGTGGAATGCAACAACGAGCAGTAGACTGACAATAACTAAGCATAAGGGTTGCAGCTTTGGTCGGCAGCCGGCTGCGAAAAAAAGGCCAGTAACGATATAAATGGACATCTTCCGACCTGCGTGAATTCTAAAAGAGTTCGGCACCTCTGATCTAGCACTCCAATCGACCACTAACTCTTCTGAGCCTCTTCGCTGGAGACATTTCCACCAAGGCCTATAAAAAACATTCTGGTCCACCACTACCCTAACGCATTTTCTTGCTAGGACGTTAGAACTGCAAGACTCTGTGTTGTAAACGTTCTTCTCCGCCTGCTCGCATCAGTGACTCAGGCCATGATTGCAAGGTCAACCTTGACACTCCTTTAGGTTAAGGGAAAGACCTAAGTACGAACTCCCGGCAGATGGGAAATAAAGTCGTTACCCTGTGTGGTTTGTATGATGTCAGTCAGTGACAGATCTATGGGTGACTCGAAAGGCTCAAGCTTACTCTCCCCCCTTTAACAACCCCCGTGGCTTTTTGGCTGCTAGAGGTAATTTGCCGAGTTTGTTCATCGTGGGAATTTTGCCGATGTACTCGTTGCATGTAGAGAGGGTTCTTTTATTTGCAAATGGCATCATGCACCACATTGGACCACGGCTTTACATCCCATCCAACGGAAGGCACACTCAGGGCCTCTTTCTCGCCCGACAGAAGCCAATCCACCTCTACCCAATATCGAATCTTGAACCACTGACGCGGTAGTCGAGCACGCTATCGAGGCACGGGGTTACAAGGTTGTATCTTCATCCTACCAAAAATTTTTCCTTCCCCCCCTCCACTGATTCATTGGCTGTCTCGTGATTATTGCGTTGGTCACTGTCCTTGGGTCACTAACAGTTTATTGACTTTATTTTCTTATATTCTCTTTATTCAATTGGGGGTTCGAATCCTGATAATGAGAGTGTGTTTTTTTGACTCCATTTTTGATTTGTTCTTAGCTGATTTGGCAAATGTACGATACCGTCATAAAGTTGTTTTCTTGAGAAAACTTTTTAAGATGTCGATGTCACTGATAGCTTTCCAAATTCGAGGTAAAAAAATTGACGTATTTCTATGATTGAGAACAATTTGCGAATTGGCTATTGTACCTCAAATTTAAAAGAAAAGACAAAGAAAACTTTTTTTATAACCAGATGAGGTTTTTTTTTTATTATTGTCTAATCCTTTAGGTCCATAAAGTTGTCTAGGTTGGGATGTATACGTGTAAACATTTCTATTTTTTAAAAACTTCATAAAGCAAAATGCGCCAGGTAAAGAATTTAAGTAGCATCCACGATGTTTGTTTCATATTTGAACAAATCAGTCACGATGTGATGCTTTTTATTTTCCATCAGGTGTGAACTTCAAAGACGATATTATCATCTCTGTACCTGAAGTAAAAATTATAGGAACATTGCATGTTACGCGTTAGTTTCAGGTGTTGGTGGTGGTAGTAGAGTAATGGCAAAAAACCTAATGTAATTTAACCAGAAATAGTTAACATAAAGTGATTCACCATATCATTTTTTTCCCACTGTTGCTATTTCAAAAATACCGTATTTATTCTAATTAACAGCGCCCTCCAATAAACGGCGCACTGTTTATTAAAGGTACTGAATTCATCATCATCATCGAAATGCCCTTATCCCGCCTGTGGTAGGGTCGGGTCTGTGGGTCCACT
>JAAFCE010009109.1:16281903-16323199 GCA_013389805.1 Trigoniulus corallinus
CTGAACATGCTCTGACTGGGGTTATCCTAGCCAGGCGTCTGGAACCCACAAGAATATTGGCTGGGTTGTCTGTGAGGGGGGCACCTTATTAAAGGTACTGAAATATAAACAGCGCCATATTGGCTAGGGGCACCCATGTGTAGATCGTCAACATGTGTGGATCGACAAAATTTCCAAGTATAAGGAGCTTTCCCTCTTGAGTCCAAAAGGCGCATTTTGTACCCTAATTTTACAAAAGCCCACTTTGGCCATATGAGGTTACTGTACTGTAGATCTATATGAATTCAACTCGGGTCGCTTTTGCTCTACCAACAGGTTAAAAATTAGTCTACCTAACTAGTAACTACTCACCCTTTCCCCACCTATGGCAAGGTTGGGTACCCATCATGTCGACGGTATTCTTGCGCAGCCGGCTCCCGACCAAAGCTGCAAGCGCTTTGCGAACTGTGCCTCATCTACCCGTTGCATAGTAGAGTTCTCTTACGTGCAAATGACATCGTACACCACACTGGGCCACAGCTTTACTTCCCATCCAACTTAAGGGACATTCGAGATCTCTCACTCTTTCTTTCACCCGAAAGAAGCCACCACACCTTGAACCAGTATCGAACCCGGAACCACTGGCGCAGTAATGGAGCACGCAGCCTCTTGCCCTACCGATGCGGGTTCGTCTACGTCAGAGGTGGTCAACTTTTGTGTACGTAAGATCTTCCTTTTATCTTAAAAAAGTGTCGCGCAGTGGCGTCACTAGGGTTGATGTCACCCGGTGCGGTGACCCTCCCTCCCATGGTTTCACCCCCTCTCCCGAAAAAGGCGCTTCTGCTTTGGTGTCACCCCCTTTTCTCATGGTGCGAGTGGTGTCACCCGGTGCGGCCCGCACCCCCCTAGTGACGCCACTGGTATCGCAATCGAATTTTTATCCTAAAAACGTTTTGTGATCGTCTTGTTGTCATAGACGTAGTCAAAGTGGGGAGGGGATGGTTCGATGCTGGACCCACATCGGTCCAGCAACGAACCTAGAACCACTGACGCAGACCTAGAACCACTGACGCAGGCCTAGAACCACTGACGCAGACCTAAAAACACTGAGCCACTACGTCACCGAGGTCAACACATCGCGAGTGATCGACCAAAATTGGCTTTGCGATCCACCGGTCGATCACGATCGACAGGTTGGCCACCCCTGGTCAACGTCACTAAATGGGAGCGGCGAGTTGCGTTGGACACACCAGTTCTCGTCTGATCACTGAAGTTAAGCAACGCAAGCTCAGTTAGTACTGACATGGGTGGTCGCTCGGGAAAGCTGGGTACTGCTAATACCCAATAATCGTCGCATTAGTGTAGTGTTTGTGCAGTATATGCATTAGAACTATACAGTGGACGGGTCTCTAATGACCTTGTAGTTGACGGGACCTTAAACTCTAACAAACAACGTCACTAAATGTGTTAAATTGAACTCTGTGGGATCCGTCCGCTCACTCACTTCTTCTGACGCTGTTGCTCCAAGGTTGTTTTTCTGTTCTCAATGACCTTAGAAAAAGCTCAGTGTTGTGCTAACCGACCAGCTATTTGATATCATCCATTGATCTAAATTTACCTATCAAATTCTTCTAATTATGATGTTGAGTTTAAAAAAGTGGTGCCACCGTCCCACTCTTACTTCGCTACCTTGCCTGGAGGAAACCTTTCTAATGATTTTTAATAGAGGGAATTACCGCCACAGTGATCGTGATGCGTGGGCACTCATTAAATTCGAGAGAGGAGGATATGCAAAAAGATTAAATAGGAAATGCCAAATTCTTCTCTGTCGGTTGTATGCGGTAGGTCATAGTTATGTGGATGCTGATAATTCCTGAAAAGAAGGAAACAAAAATAACAAAAGATGATCGTTGTTAAATTTTCTCACAGTAGCAGTTTCAGCCTTTACTGCACATAGCAGTTCCACTTCCCATTATTTCATTAAGGAGGGGGGGGGTTAACCTTAATTTTTTGTCAGCAGCTCTTCTTCTTGTCTTCCTCTTTCTGATAATTAGCTTTAAAATCCGTGACATTGTCGACCTGATTGTTTTGGCGATGTGCTATTTGTTCCTACTAATATAAAAATTTCAACTTTTATAATCAGGATAATTATCAGTATTGACTTATCTGTCTAACGAGATTTGTTTGTCAATTAGTAAAGTTTATTTGTACAAAAAAAAGGGGTAAGAATTAAATAATAGTCAATATCTCAGGTAGGTCTTACACAAGGCCTGTTGTAGTCGAGTACTTTGTTTTTCAGTTTTTTAAAATTATTTTTATTCTTGCGATATCCAAAATAATGGCATCGCCACACATGAAAAGAATACTTTTTTTTTTAAAAAAAAAAAGTGAAATTTTTTTTAAAATACTATTTAATTTTTAAGAAGAGAATGAATGTACTTACTTCAGGACCACCAACGCTGCTTGTAATCATACGATAGTTCAACTGACAGATTTGACTCTCGAATTCATAGTTCTCAGGTTCTGTCCTAACCGAGGTGACAAAGAGGGGGTCCTAAGTGCGCCTTGTATTGTGTATGGGACTATATCCAATGGCACCTGCATATTTGCAACAAAAAAAGATAATTATCGTCAAGTGAGAACGGGAATTGAACCCGCCTGATGGCTCAATACCTCTACATTCAATATTGACCTGAGGCGGTTGGCTTCTTTCGGTTGTTTGTTGGTGTTTTAGGGCCCTTCAACTACAAGGTCATTAGAGCTCCGTTCACTGCGACACTAATGCGGCGATTTTTTGGATATTAGCGGTACCCAGTTTTCCCAAGCAGCCACCCCATGTCTATACTAGTGGGGTTACGTTGCTTAACTTCAGTGATCAGACGAGAATTGGTGTGTCCAACGCAATTTGGTGCTTGGCTTCTTTCAGGTGAAAGAGAGGTCTCCAGTACGTCTTCCGTCAGATGGGCAGTAACGTCGTGGTTCCGTGTGGTGGATGATGTCACCACTGCACGGTAAAGAACCCTTTCTAAATGGAATACAATAAACGTGTAATTTCCAGGTGTGGAGCAGGGCCGGCGTGATGGGTATGCGAACAGGGCGACGGCACAGGGCCCCGCGCATTCGGATTAATGAACCTATTGATAGAAGGGTCCCGCTTCATGTTTTCACGGGGCCCCGCATAATTAGTTTGCACAGGGCCTCGCAAAATATAGCGCCCGCCCTGTCTGGAGTCGGGTGGCGGAAAAGTGCCCCAACGAATCAAAATCGGCTGACGGTAAATAAGCAAATGAGAATAATACTGGCCAACATACTACTCACGTGTCCCATTGGGACAAAATGGGAAGGGTTAGTGATGATGATGAGGACGTCGCGGCCTATGTTGTTTCTGAGAACGTTGTTTACCCGACGCCGGGATAGAGATAAAGCTTCGACACCTAGGAATTCTGGTCATTCAGACGTTACCCGAAATCTAACCTGCAGCCCTAGGCTCCCAAATTAAAGACATAACCACTTTATAAAGTGAAATATGCATGTAATTAATGAAATCCTCAGGGGTAAGGGGGTAGCCGTCTTCTAACGTATACCCACCCAAAACTATTTTACGTAAGATTTCTTGTCAGGTTTTTTATTTCATAAGAGGGGCACACCTGAATAGGGTAATGTTTACGTGAAGACATAGAAAATACATTTTCTTTGAATTGTATAATTGCTGTCTTATAAACAGGAAAACTTTAATGGCTGTCGTGATATGCGTGATTCTTTGACTGAAATACCAAAGTCATGGCTCCACCATTTTTATATTCACAATATTATATGTTACATTATTTCATTGTTAAAGTTTTCACTTAGGTTTAGGAAGACTGTATATCTTTAGGTCCAGCAGGAGCATTTATATATTACTTTTTTTTAACCATTCCTGTTGTGTCCTTTCTGTTCTTTAAGGCCAACATCTCCTCTGAAGAAGTTAGTGACCTGCGCATCTTATAAACACAATACTGTATAATAAGAGCTGACAGCAAATGATTTTGTGATGTTATTAATTATAATTATTAATTATTTTAAATCGACTTCCTGTGGATCAGAATAGAAAGTATTATGTGGTTTTTGAACAGATTACCCCTTCATTCCCTGTTTTTCAAGCGTTTCTTGTCGTTTTGGTCAATTTTTGGCTCAGTGGCGTTGTGCTCAGTGACGCCGGCGTTCTGCACTGGAGACTCGTTCCTAGGTACCAGTGTTCCCAGGTGTAGGAGCTCGTTCCCAGGTGCTACTCGGGAGCGGCGAGTTGCGTTGGACACACCAGTTCTCGTCTGATCACTGAAGTTAAGCAACGCAAGCCCAGTTAGTACTGACATGGGTGGTCGCTCGGGAAAGCTGGGTACTGCTAATATCCAATAATCGTCGCATTAGTGTAGTGTCTGTGCAGTCCATGCATTAGAACTATACAGTGGACGGGTCTCTAATGACCTCGTAGTTGACGGGACCTTAAACTCCAACGCACACACACACACAGGTGCTACTCAAATCCAAACTAGTGTCTTGATGACAATAGTAGGTGTTTCAGTCGGTAGTCCGACACGAAGTGCGTATACGCATTTTGTCATCATCATTATACTCAGTGGCGGATCCAGGATTTTCGTCAAGGGGAGGTTGAGCCATAGGCAGCGATTGGAAACGCAATTTTTATTTGTCAGTGACAATGTCGACCCAAAATTTAGGGGGGGGGGGGGGGGGTTGCAACCTCAAAAACCCCCTCTTGGATCCGCGCCTGATTATACCCTTATCCGGCCCGTGGCAGGATCTGGTCTGAGGGTTTGGCCTTCCACTCCCACCTATCTGAGCTTTGGTCAATATGCCGAGAGTATTTTAGTTTGAACGCCTGACACGACTCGAAAAACTAAAAATATTGTGTACAACAAGCAACTCCTAACCCTTTTCCCGCCTATGGCAGGGTCGGGTACCCATTTGTCCCTCTGAATGGACACAGGGTGATATATTGGTCATAGTTTTTTTCTGCAGCCGGTTGCCGGCCAAAGCTGTGTACGTGCTGCATTATTCACTATTTGAAAAGATGACACATCGACCCATAAACTGCAAGAACTCCTTACTTCTAGTATGTCAGGGTGAGCTCTTTGTCTATCAGAATACTTGAGACGTGTGGGAATTTTTGAAACACGACAAATGACCATAGAAAAGCGTGACCAAGGACGAGAAAACTAGCAAATCACCAATGTACTGTATCCTTTTTTTTGCATTCTGTAATAAATAAATGCTTAGAATTTCGGCATAAAGTGATAGAGCAGAATAAACCTCACTCTTAGTAAATAAGAAAAATAACTCCAATATCGTGAATGGAATTGAATGGAGCTTAGGCAGGTTCTATGTCGGAGATGAAAAAATTAATCTCCATATCTATTATAAGCGAGAGTTAGTTAACTGAATATTATCAACTACCTTCTTCAAGTATGCGCCCGTCAACCTACCTTACTTCAGTTGTGTTTTTATGATTTCTACGAATCTCACGATTGATGAAGGGGAATGTCCATTTTGTAGCAAGAACACAATGAAATTGGTGAATTTCATGTGAACTCCAAGTGACGAATCATATTTTTTTCCCTATTTTATTCTTGAGAGCACATAGCCACATAATGTGCACTAAATTATTTTTCGCTGATTTTTAATGGGGGGAAAAAAAAATATATTTTTAATGTCGTTTGTTAGTCGAGTGTGTGCGTGCGTGCCGGCCATATTGGTTCTAAGGACATTCGAATGTTCTTCGCTGCACGTGATGCGTTTGAAAAAGGTTGATGACGTCTACTCTCTTTTTCTACATTTCCGGTTCAGATTTTCCAAAATCTAGATGTGACATCGATGTCTGACATCATGTTACCTACCATCTGAGCCTAACTACTAGCCCCCAAAGATTTCCTAACCATTCTCGCTTTTTCCAAAGCACACACGAATATGCATATTTTTAATCAAGATAAGCTTCATTGCCCTTCCCTCACCACACTGAATTCATTCATTTCTCGTCTAAACCTTTCTTTCCTCCATTAATATGATGAAGTGCATCCACAGATATTTGAATGTGTTTCATCACTTGACTTTTATACCCCACATAGCACTAATGTTCCGCATGTGTTTTGCCTTGAATAACGGAAGTGCTCTATGCCCGGTGTGTAAATTAGAAATGTAATTGCTGAAGGACGTGAAAGGGAAGCTGAAATCCCGACCACAGGCAGGTTAATGATGACGGAAATACAACTCTTGTATGTGTATGTAACATGCACTGGGATTCGCAGGACTTCATTTATCAGTCAAGTCACGAAATGTGGTGCACAAGATTAAAATCGTAAAAATTCGTTTTAATTTCAGGTGGTTTGAAGTCAAAAACAATTGTACAATCTCTGTTGAGCATTCAAGCTTAATGAAACGGGCTTTTCTCAGAGATTTCATGTTTTTGAACTTAAAATATTAGTGTGAATTGTAAATCGTGAGGTACTACTTCGAGAACTACAACTGAGAAGTTGAAAAATGACTGGAGAAGGGTTGGATGTTCATAGGTGCAACTTCTGAGCCACCGTAACTGAATTTTTTAATAAAATTCTTTTTTTCAGAAAAGGAACATGCGTTCTATTTAATTCTTCATGAATGCCACCATCTGGTCTTAAATGTTAACCAGCATTTTATGATAAAAGAAGGTATAATTTCTGCTCTTTTCTTAACTCTTTGGTGAAATTTTTGCTACAAATCTTTTTTTTTGTATTGACACGATGTTAATGTATAAAGATTTATGATGAATTCCCACTTGAAATGAATAGCCATTGATCTTCACAATCCAATTTAATAATGCAATTTCATTCGTGAGACGGAAAAAAGAGTGAGATACCCATGGCATTTAAAAGTCTATCACCACTAAGAAAAATCCCGGAAACTTAAACCATTCCTTTTATAAGTACTTGTTTGTTTACTAGGTCTCTTTACTCTTATCATAGTTCTTTGGCATTTTTCAGAATTGAATTGCAGATGTTGATGTCATTGTGTTGTTAATAGTTGAGGAAGGGTTAAGATGAAGGGTGGTCGAAATAAAGAGAATTGACAGCCCACATTACACATCGTTTTGGAGGGTGAAAAATTGTGGTAATCGTGACACGGCGGAAAGTACAGTATGTAACTCCATTTTTTCATTTCTCACCTTATGATAAACCAGCGTATAATCATTGATCACTTTTCAGGGGTAAAGACATGTCACATTTGTGCATGTGTGTGTCTACCTATTCTCCAATAAGGAACCTTTAAACAATTAATTTTAAATAGAATAAAAATGTGTTAAGTTTATGACATTATTATTAACTTGTCAGGACTGTTTGTAGGTTGTTGATCGAGGGTGTCGACACTTTCGGACTTAGACATCCAAAAACTGACAACGATGAAAATTTGTAGTACTGTATATTAGCTTTCCGTCCACAAGGTGGGGTCTCGGCAAACCCCAGACCTACAAAATTGTGTCTACACATGTACCACTTTCTCCAATCTTAACCAACCTTTGAGTACCTGTTCTCTGATGTTTCCTTTACCTATCTAGGGAAGTTGGCAGGTCTCCTAAGTAATTAGCATCTTTTATTTCTGGTTAAGCAGTGCAACCCAAGTTAGTACCAACATGGTTGGCTGGTCAGAAACCTGGTTACTAAGGAAGAAATGGGAGCAGGATGTCCATAAGGATATGGTAGTGTCTGGGGTGGATGGGGGACCTGGTGGGAGATAGGCAGGAGTGGAGGACTAGACCCTGCAGATCCGACCCTGTCATAAGAGGGATAAGGGTATGGTGATGATGATGTCTTGTCTTCTTGGGTAATATAGAATTTTTACAGCATGTTTCCAAATTATTTTCATTGCTAAAGCTTTATATGGATGGTATTTAATTTAATATCCATAATAATGCCCATAATTTGAATATTTAAGCCTTGAAAATCAAGAAGTCTTTTTACGGTTATCACAGACCCCACCTTGTAGTGTGTGCCAGAAATCGTCACGTTGTGGACGGAAGGTTAGTCATGATGACACCTCACATTTTGTTGTCCTGTAGTGTAAATTTAATTCCTTTGATCCCAAATTCCGAACTTTTTTATATGTTTACGGATCAAGTAGTGGCGCAGAAGTAGCGTGCTTGACTACTGCATCAGTGATGTGATTCCAGGTTCGAGGTTGTTTGACTTCTTTTCGGCGAGATAGAGAGCTCCCCAGCACGTTTTCCGTCGGATGGGAAGCAAAGCCGTTGCCCCCCGTCGTGTGTACAATGTCATTTGCACGAAACAGAGTCCTCGCCACACGCAAAGAACGGATCTGCAAAGTTGCCAGGTGTAAGTGCAGGCCCCATGAAGTCGGTAAAGGAGAGGTACCCCAATGAATAAAATAGGCCGGCGATAAATAAACATAGGGGTTGAATTGATGCATTAGGTCAGCAGCCGGCTGCGTAAAAATACCGCCCATGTGTCCCGGTGGGACAAAATGCTTGTTAGCACTTCGTTTAAACGTCCTGTTATCGCATTGAATTCATGAACAGCATTCAGTTTGTTAGCATGTCCGAGCATATTAACAGTTTACAAACAACCTTAAGACTTCTTTGCTGAACACAAACCAAATATGCAAAACAATAAACAGCTATAATTAATTTTTCTAGGTGGTTAACGTCCGCTTTGAAAATTTATAGAGCTTTTGCAAGCTTATTTTTTGCATATTCGGTGCATACAAGTGGTTTGTGGTAAAATGTTCACAACTTTTGTTAGTTTCTTTCTTAACAATGTAGTTGTATTACTTTTTCTGTCCTGATTCGGTGGCTCAAACCTCCTCGAAGGTGTTATGAACTTCGATACCCTTATATCATTTTGTGGATTTTAAACTGGAATTCCAAATAGACCATAGGTCAGGTGTGAAAACAGTCTTGTTGCATATGGACTTAAGTATTGGACAGTGTTAAGATAAAAAAAAACAGCGGTACCTGTAGCCGAGCCGCAATGAGTGGCAAGAATGGGTAGTGTTGAACATCAGAACATTGGAGGTAGCTTAGGAATAGTGGCCAATGGTAAAATAGTGGAGAGGTAGCACTTGCAGAGCAATAATACAGTGGTACCTCGACTTAGGAACCTCTTCTGCTCTCTACATAAGGACTTTTTCACATCCCATTTTGACCTTGACATACGAACCGCAACGCTATGCACTTGCATACTCACTGGCAGCACTACGGGCTGCGGGCCGCACCGAGTGACACCAAAACAACAGGACAGAGAGACCGGCCAAGTTCGAGTATGCGGCCAAGTTGCGTTGGACATTGTGTGCAGCCAAGTTGCGTTGGACATTGTGTGCAGCCAAGTTGCGTTGGACAGTTTTTTCTTTGGTGCTTTAGGGCCCTTCAACTTCAAGGTCATTAGAGCCACGTCCACAGTGTAGATCTTATTCAGAGACTGCACAGACACTACACTAATGCGACGATTTTTGGGTATTAGCAGTACCCAGTTTTCCCAAGCGGCCACCCATGTCAGTACTAGCTGGGGTTGCGCTGCTTAACTTCAGTGATCAGACGACAACTGGTGTGTCCAACGCAATTCGCCGCTCTCGTTTGTTTGTTGGTGTTTTAGGGCCCTTCAACTACAAGGTCATTAGAGCCCCGTCCACAGCATAGTTCTTATGCAAAGACTGCACAGACATTACACTAATGCGACGATTTTTGGGTATTATCAGTACCCAGTTTTCCCAAGCGACCACCCATGTCAGTACTAACACTGACACTGGGGAACACTGTGGAAACGACAGGCGCAGACAACGTTAGATAGGCTTTTAAACTTTTTAATCTGATAACGAATTAATTGATTTCCCATAAGATGTAATTGGAAATTGAGTTTCAAGATATGAACTTTTCGAGACATGATCCGCAGTCTGGAACGAATTAAGTTCGTTAAGTTGAGGTACCACTGTATACTTAAAAACTATACTTAGTGACTAAACTGATCTCCCTCTCCCCAATGTGTATCCCTTCACATTTTGCATTATTTTCAACTATCAGCCAACGGATGGCGTGACTAGTGATTCTCATAGTTATTTTTATTATACTGGTGTTATTATGTTTGCCGACATAGGGGTGTCGGGGGCGAACTCATACATGTAAAAAAATTCCCTCAAATAATAGATTTCTGTTCCTTGCAGAAAATACGTTTTTATATACAAGTTATATATCACATCACCCACTTCCCAACCAACTAAGAGAACATTTGAGCAGTGGCGGATCAGAGGGGAGCACTTCAAAAAATGCGCCCCGCATATTTTTAAGTATTCAGAATCCTTTACTATAATTCTAGCTAGCAATCACAATAGGCCCACTACGGCCCCTTAGACCAGTGGTTCTCAATCTTTTTGAAGTCGGTGAACACTAAACTGTGACATTTTGCTAGCACGGAACACTTAAGCGGGGATTACACGCTCAGTCTGGCATCAGTTCAGTCCATGACTGTGGTCAGAATGACGCCAGACTGATTGTATAACATGATGACTGACAGACTGATGAAATGGATTGACGGATTTTTAAATTTTTTGATAATTTTCGTCAGTCTGTGCGTGACTGACGTCAGATTGATCGTGTGAGCGCCTTTCATCAGGCTGGTGTCAGTCACTGCTTGGAGACACATGCGTTTTAAGCCCTCCCCAGTCTCTGGGACTAAGTGCTGGATTTACCACTATTCTCAGTAGGCTGAAGCCTATGGTCTCAACATTTAGCGGGCTTCAAAACTTAAGAAACGGGCTTGAAAAAGGCCTGAAAATTGAAATAGCCTAGGGTCTCTCAATATCTAAATCCGGCACTGCCTGCAACAATCCCTGTACAACTGTTGGAACCAGAGAAAGACTTATACGAGTACAATACATGTGAAACAATATGTGGGAGGGCTCCCTTCTGTTTTGGGCAAAAGCTGGGTCACCGGAGAAGAAACAGAGGATGGCAAAGATCACAGGTGGAGAGGAGGGCTGTGGGGATCAAGTGGAGGACGTCAGGCATGTGATACTGGCATGCTCAGCGCTGGATCACTGCAGGGGAGGGTTGTGGAACCACCACATTGGAAGAGGTTCAGGGGTCGTGGGTGTTGGGATGGAGCGGCTGGAATAGGTGAAAAAGGCAAAGGTGTTGCCTGGGTGCTGGTGGAGATCTAGGCTTATGGGTCTAGCATGTAAAATCTCATTAGCAAGTTATCTTCTTTATGCATGTATCTTGCTTTGTCAAAAATGGCTTCACCCCAGTTGGGGCATTGAGGGTGGAGTAATTGCTGCATTGCTCCCCATATGAATCCGCCCCTGGTCCAACGATGCCTTTTACCACTTGTTGCTAAACCTATTATAATTGCAATACAAGTTTTTTCCTTATTGCAATCCATCGTTTCTTTTGCGCAATCAGGGTTTTTGAGGAGACTGATGATCAGTCTGACTGATGGTGTAATGTCATCCATCAATCCATCAGTTTGGCATCAGTCTATTCTTGATCACGATCATGGACTGAACTGATGCCAGACTGAGCGTGTAACCCCCGCTTTACAATTCAACATAAACTTTAAAGCAGGTTGTACACCTCCTACACTTGGTACTTACTACATCATCATCATCCCTTATCCCGCCTGCGGCAGGGTCGGGTCTGCGGGTTCCAGCCCTCCATTCCCTTATCTCTCCCCCAGTTCCTCGTCCACCCCACACACTGTCACATCCTTACGGACAACCTGTTCCCACATCTGCTTTGGTCTCCCCCTGCCCCTGGTGCTACTGACCACCTGCATTCCTGGAGTTATCCTAATGAGCTCCTCTTCCCCTCTTCGCATGACGTGTCCATACCACCTCAACCTATTCTCCCTCATTTTTTTCGGCGATGTCCACCACCCCAGGCTACCTTTAATATATGCTCATTCCTAATTCTGTCAGTTCTCGACACGCCACACATGTGCCACAGCATTCACATCTCGGCTACTCGCATTCTATTTATGTAGCTCTTCCTCACTGCCCAGCCCTCTGATCCGTATGGCATAGCTGGTCTAACCACTGTCCTGTAGAACTTCCCTTTCAACTAGATTGGGATCCTCCTATCACACAGGACACTGCTTGCCTGTCTCCACTTCAGTTACCCCCTCCCCCATTGATTCTGCGGGTCACATCAAAGTATCTCTCCATTGCTTTAGTTGTGCATTATATTGTTTTGCGGAACACTTGAGGTGGTTTCACGGAACACGCTTCGAGAACCACTGCCTTAGACAATGTCCTATTTTCAGTGGGTTTAGCCAACTGCGGATTGGACTGGCAGTATAGAATTGGGAATAGCAAATGCAAAATGCCTCATCAGTTTCAAAGTTGAATCATGCATCAGTTGAAATATGCACCCCATTGAGGCACTGGGGAGAGGGCAATTGCTGCATTGCTCCCCACTGGATCCCCCTTGCACTTGAGGTTCTCTTTTCTTTCAGAATCGAACCTTGGCACCATGACCTCGAGACGAGCACTATATCAACGGGAGCTAGGCTCGTTCTTAAGCTGAAAATAACTCACGTTTTTTATATTGCTATTGCTTTAAAGTAAATTCGGATGTTTTGCGTACCAGGTGGAAGTACAAAATACAAATTGATATACTTTGCAATTATGTACAGCAACGATGTTGCTACGGTGTTCTTAAAAGGGCTCGAGAGGCGGCACGGAAGCATCACGTCACCCATTTCCTGAGCCGACACGGGTACTTCCGCGCCTACCTGCATAAGGTAGGAAAAGTGAACTCCGCGGAGTAGCCGTTCTGCCCAGGGACGGACGACGACGCCCATTATACGTTCTTCGCCTGTGGCAGATGCGCCTTCCGATACACAGCGCTGGAAGCCCATGTGGGCTTCCGAACCTTGGGCATCATAATAAACACCATGCTGGGAGGAAGGGACGACACGACTGGAGCATGGTTTTGCAAAGATTAAGCCTGATTCCCTGGCACGCGACACTGACGAGAATAGCGCTTGAGCAGACGGTATAGTTATGACGTAAACCACAGGCGCTAATAGAAATTGCGCCTGGTCTGATTCCCTGGCATGAGCGAATTCGCATAAGCAATTAATAGTTTTCAATATGAACAGACTATTTCCGTGGCACATGGCAGTGATGCAAATCACGTTCGAGCAGACGAAATGCCACAGAAACTGATGACGTAGGAACTCAACTTTTTTGCCACGGTAGTGCGAAATCAATCGAAAAGTGGAGTTGAGAGGTAGTCAACTGCATTTCTTGCTTGCAACTGTCGCGTGCATTTCATTGGCTATTGCTTTTCGAACAACATTAGCTATTTAAATTTTATTGGCTGTTGGATTTCCATGCTGTGGGCGCCACCTCACAGGCATTTTTGGAAACATTTACACTTCGCATGATTTCTCGCCTGCCACGGAACTACAACAGGCGCAATTTCGCCTAGCGCCTGTGGTTGACGTCATAATTTTGCCGTCGGCTCAGGCGCCATTCTCTCCCGTGTCTCGTGCCACAGAACTAGGCATTGCATTCGCAGATTAAATCGATCACACGATGAGACTGTGACACGATGTCATGATGAGATTTCGTGCTAGGTCATGCATGGCGTGGGTTCGAGCCTGTGGTGGGAGAAATACAAATTTATTATTTTTTTTTACAGATGTTACCTTTATTACGGGGTTAAAATCCATAATTCTCAAGAAGCCTCTTCAAAATACGGGTGTCGTCTTATCAAGTAAATACCTGGAAAATGAAGACATGCTATGGGGAAAAAAAGAGCGGGCTGGACCTATCCGGGCTTATGCTGACGCCCACTGAAACCTGAAGGCTACAACAAAAGGCCGGAAGTAATGTGATAAACGGTTCCGCGCTAGTGTCCAGAAACAATGGTAGGTGTTTTAGTCAGTTGTCTGTCGACAGGAGTCTGCCACTCACTGTGAAAATACATTTCGCCTACCCAAAAAAGCGATGTTCTAAATAGCCATTGCTCCAGTGTCAGGAATTTCTGATAGTAGATTCATATCTGACTGCAAAAAGCAAGGGAACGGCGAATTGCGTTGGACACACCAGTTCTCGTCTGATCACTGAAGTTAAGCAGCGCAACCCCAGCTAGTACTGACATGGGTGGCCGCTAAGGAAAACTGGGTACCGCTAGTATCCAAAAGTCGTCGCATTTAGTGTAGTGTCTGTGCAGTTTCTGCATCCGATCTACATAGTGGACAGGGCTCTAATGACCTTGTAGTTGAGGGGCCCTAAAACACCAACAAACAACAACAAATGCAAAAAGCAATTCCTACCCTTTTCCTGCCTATTCAGGGTCGGGTACCCATCTTGTCCCTCTGGATGGTCCACGGATGATATATTGGACTGTTTTCCGCAGTCGGTTGCCCACCGAAGCTGCAGCCACTATGCTTATTTGTCGCCGGCGTACCGTTCGTTGGAGCACTCCTCCGGCACCAGGGGGTGAGCTCCTACGCCTGGGAATTTTTCCTCATCTACCCGTTGCACAGTAGAGATTTGTTTGTGGGTTGGGGTGTAAGCCAGGTAGCCATAACAGGTCAACCCCTTAGGAGGCTGCGTGCGGGAGATGAGGAGGTAGGTGAAAGGACGAGGAAGAGGGTTAATTTGCAGCACCCAACGTTCTTTACCAACCACCCAAGTTGGTATTGACGTGGGTGTGCGCTGCTTAACTTCAGTGATCTAACGGGAACTGGTGTGTCCAACTGGGCCGCCAACTTGGCCGCACATTTTACGTGCAAATGCCATCGTACACCACACGGGACCTTGGTTTTACTTTTCATCCGAAGGAAGGCTGCACTTGGAGGTCCTCCAAATGCTTGATCCGCCATGTGTGGCCTTCAAAACTGTAGTGTTCAAGAGATTGTGTCGTAACTCTACAAGTCCATCAGTCTCGAATGACGCCCAGTGCTCACGGATGAGAAAAAATAGCCCCTTTTATATAATGGTTGATATGATGTTTATTCAGTGTATTTGAAACGTAGGCATCTTTAAGATTTTGTAGCGAAGTCTATTTCGATCTTAGATTTTAAATGACAAAATCGATACTAGAAAAATTTTCTTTAAAGTCACAAGGGGTTCTTATTTTCGGTGTTCCAATCGTCATCAGATCTTACTTCATGGTGACAGCAGAGTCACCTTTAGAGTTCCGTTTTTACTAAATCATTTTTATAGTCCATTGCATAGTCCGGGACAGTGAACGCAATTCGAGGACAGCGTCCTTTCAAATTATAACAAAATAACTTCTGTAGAGTGGCAGTATTCACAATGTTAAAACCCACTTCGCCACCAAACGTTGAAGGTTTCCAATACCCCGGACTACAGATGGGATTGGCGATTAGACCCTTGACCGAGTACGGGCCTCCAATTTCAACCATGGTTCCAGGAGTGACCGTATAACCGTCTCGTTCCACAAACATGCCCACTATGAATTCCACGGCGTCCACACTTCCATACATTTTTTCCAGTTCAGCGGCAAGCACCTTTTCACCTACGTATATGTTTCAACAATATCATAAATGAACAACAAGAACCCATCAGGAAATTTGAGGCGCCCTCTGTGATGTCGAAGGACTTGCTAGGCAGAGCTGCACTCAGGTTCAAGCAAGGTTTCCAACATGGGATGGACACTTATTACTGACCCTTTAAAGTTATCCACGACTTACCAGTGAGTTCTTCGAATGACGCATACGGTTTTAGGCCAAATCGCACTCGGTAAGCATTGAAAGGGTGGACACGCAAAGTTCTTCCATGGAGTATGGCACTTCTCATGATTGGCAACAATATTTCTCCATGATTTTGACGACTTAGCTACACAAAGACACATAAAGAAGCTTGCACATTAAAGCTAACTCAGAAGTCAGAGGTCATAGGGGTACTTTCCAAATGCACCCTTCCACCATCCAACAGCAAACAAATTGCCTTTCCGATTTAAGGAACTCACTTTTCCAGCTCTTTGATGTACCATGGAGTTGACGAATTCGGTCATGCCGTGCTTCAAGACGGATTCTACGTTAAACAACACATTTTCTAGTGGATAGATGTTAGTAGACACATTGTAAAAATCTGGAAAGAGCGGATGCCAGTGATACAGATGGTTGAAT
Organism: Trigoniulus corallinus; assembly: GCA_013389805.1. Classification (NCBI taxonomy): domain Eukaryota; kingdom Metazoa; phylum Arthropoda; class Diplopoda; order Spirobolida; family Trigoniulidae; genus Trigoniulus; species Trigoniulus corallinus. The sequence goes on from JAAFCE010009109.1 coordinate 16,298,022, forward strand.
TCCAGTCGAATGCGATTTGAGAATTGAAAATCGGTGCCATGAACCAATTCTGGATTAAAACTTAATTTGAAGTTATACTGGCTCAAATGTTGAACATAATCTTCAATGGTGATTTTGATCGTTTCGCCTACAATATCAAAATCATTTTGGAACAAAATATCCTTGAGTATTAAGGCCTTACTAGAAATCCATAAGGCAGGATTAAGAGTGGACCGCTTACCAACGAGGATGAGTCTGGCTGTTTGATACAAACGTTCGTCATCCCACTCAGGATGCTCCTTCTCCAGGATACCACACACCCGGTTGTGCTCTCTCATCCAGATAGTGGCGTACACAAATAATCCTGGAAGTAGCGCAAAGAATGGATGTCCCAAAGCAAACTTGTGATGTTCAGGGACTGTGGGAGGATAATTCATCTCCACTGGCGCATCTTTCTGAAAAACCGGATACTCTTCCCCGTTTAATATCTAGAATGCAAGAATGAAGATGACATTTTTGATAATGCGATGCCCGTGTCTGCACTTGCTTATAGACTTTGTTCACCTGGGATTTCATTCTACCGCCGTTGAAAGACCGCAGCAAATTCTGAGTCTCTTTATCTTTTCCGTACACATGAGACAAGTCGACCTGCACCAAAGAGATGCCACAGTCATTAGATGCTACTGAAAAGTGATCAAACTGGAATATGTGACTTCAGCGAATGTCGAATGACTTACTCCTTCGGAGCCCCAAGTAAATTCCGGCCCTCGTTCGAAATCTGTTTTAAAGAATTGATGAGTGAAATGCTGTGCATAACTAGCAAACATTACGTTGGTGCGGTGGGGACACGGAACGAATTGTCGCCGTCGAAACATCTTTTCAATTAATTCGTCAACATCCGGAAGTTGTGTTTTTCCTAAAAGGACAACATGCATCAAGATTGATTATAATCAATATATGCCCTACCAGTTGAGGTCTTACGCTGCCACTTATAAACCTTATAAGCTTGTTACCTTTGACAGCCTCGCTCTAACTGCCGTTCATTACCACATTACCTTCCTGCGCATCCTCAACTACCTTCAAACTCCCAAACCCCGGTCAAGTTTGAAATGGATGATTTCAGGACTACTGGGAACGTTATCCGAATGACTGTTTGAAAGCGCACTGGTGTATTACCAATTTCAGCCCTCAAGACCGTACAGGTATTGAATATTGCATTCCCGTTTCAGCAATGTCGATTCATACCTCTGGTTTTCAAAGTCAATTTGTATAAATCCTTTATTTAAAAGTAATTAAAAAAAAGCATTGTAATTACACCTTGTCCGGAATCCCAAGCGGGCCGCTCCTTTGAGTAGGGGTTGCGACAAATAAATTTAATGCTCCGGGCCGACTACTTGAGCGTCTTTAAGACTTTATTTCGTACTTTAATATTTTATAAAGACCTAACATTCCAAATGTTGCAGGAAAAGGCATCTGGCAAAAAATATACCGCAGATAGTAATACAATACGGCACCTTCCTTTTTTAGCTTAAAACAATGGGCGCCCCGTTTCATTTGTCAGCCCAGGAGACAGGAAGAATGCATAATGTGACAGAAGTCAGGTGGCAGATGTTCCGCCTGATGAGAGAATGCGCCTGGTTGACACCTCTCTTACATTCACTTCTTTACAAAGGGTCCTTTCACCTGCAAATGACGTTATAAATATTCCCTTTCCCCCTTTATGTACGAATATGTTTAAACAGCGACGACATTGGTATCACGCCCCTCTCGAAATTTAAACAGTCTTCCATGTGTCTGTAAACCGTATGTAACTCTGGAATCATCATCATCATCATCATCATCATACCCTTATCCCCCTGTGGCAGGGTCAGGTCTGCGAGTCCACTGAACATGCTCTTGACTGGGGGCACCCCAGCCAGGCATCTGGAACCCGCAGGAATATTGGCTGGGTTGTCTGTGGGGCGCATGGGAGAGAGAGAAAGCGTACTTACCGACAATGCCCATCGGTGTAGGGCAGTTTAAGGGTATCGGTGGAAGATCGCGTGCATAATAGGATACGTTGTAATACGAATCCAAGGTAATATAACTGTGTCTCGAAGTATACTTTGGTGGTGTGTCGACCAATGATGAGCGAGCTGTTAAGTAAAACGAAAATATTTAATATTTAGTCGTATCTAATACTAAAGAGTACCGAAATGTAAGGATCCCGCCTTGGGAGCTCCATGCTATGCAGAGTAGACTTCCGCAAAGCAACTCCTAACCCATTTCCCGCCCATGGCAGGGTCGGGTACCCATCTTGTCCCTCTGAATGGACATAGGGCGATATATTCTTCCCTTCTAGCTCATGATCTTCGGCGCAAGTACTTCCCTGTGCAGTTGTTTAGTGCCTGGAACTCATTACCCTATAATATTCGATCCTCTATCTTTGACTGTTGTCAGCTTAAATGTGTTACCTGTTGTAAACACTTTAAAAAGGTGGTGTATAATTATTTTTTTGTCACTAGGGTCATGAATTTGTGTGCCAAGTTTGTTCTTAACTGAAAGCCAAAGATGTACGCTGTGTATGTTATGAATTAAAACAAATAAATATTGGTCATAGTTTTTCTGCAGCCGGTTGCCGACCAAAGCTGAGTAGACTTCCGCAAGAGTTTAAAAGGCGCAGGATTTGAGCTAATTGTTATATGGGTAGACTTAGATTCCCATCCTGCAGGGACAATGTGTTGTTCTGCCGTTAGACGAATACTTACTCATGTATACGTATTTCATAACACTCTTCTGTATTGGACTCCGATTTATAAATGCCCATAACCAACCGAAGTGAGTCATGGCATATTGGACGCTTTCTTTTCGTGGGCGAATCATACTAATAAGTGTTTTGATAATTCCCGCTGAAAATATAAAAAAAAAAATGCTATCAGATCCAACACGTTATTATTTCCTTAGCATTCATTCTTACCTGAATAAACTTACCTTTCTCACAGTGTTGACCATAATAGCCGGTTGCAGTGCAGTCACAAATATATTTGTCGAAACCCTTTGTAAGACATATTCCTCCATTTTGACAAGGGAATGAACAGCAAGAATCGTATTGTCCTTCATTCTTAACTGTTAATTATCATTAAGTATAAGTTCTCGATTAGTAAATTGTCACAGTTACTTGGATCCAATTTAAATCGTTTAAACAGGTTTAAGGCCTATGGCTAATTGTGAAACAGAAAAAAATTATATTTGAATCCATTGATTCCGAAGGCAATAATACTTGTCCGATGTCCAAGCTAATTTCTATTACGTGAATAAGTTCTAACCTCACTGACATTTTCTTATGATTAGTACTAAGACTTGAATAACTGTGTGCCGTCTTTGATAAAAAAATTGAATCAAACAATCCTCATTAAATTCATTGCAAGTTAGATGCAGCCTCTTATTAGATAGAAACCCCCAATTTCGACCATTTTCAGTGTTTATCATCAGCACACAAGACGTACAAATGATCATCCGTTCAAATTAAAGGATATCAGGGCCCGAACAGACTCATACTACTGGTCCTTTTTTCCAAGGGTCATTCGGCAATAGAAGGTGCCAGTATAGCAAGTAGGCATTGTATGGCAGAATAAATGCTATGTTTCAGGCTCGTTGGGGTATTGAATGAGTCAATTATTAGGAATGCGAGTTATTCTCTCCACTGCCAATTTGGCCTATCAGGGCTGCTTACAGTGTGTTCAATTAGAATTAGAAGAAAATTTAGTGGTAAATATACTGACCATCGGCAGAAATTACAACGCCAGTCAAAAACAGTACAATCATAATCATTCCATTGCAGTAGAAACAAAGTCGAATTTTCTGTTGAAATGACTTTAGTGGCATTCTGTTTATAAAAAAAAATTGTAAATCCAAATTAGTACCGGTAAATGAAATTCGATGCAAGATCGAAAATAAGTGGGGAGGGCAGAGCCGGCGCGAGGCGGGTTCAGTGCGTTCGTCGAACCCGGCCCCGCGTTTACTAAAGCCCCACGTGCGGGCCTTTATATTGCATGTTTTTTCCTACAAAAGGCCTTGGGAAATATTTTTTAGCGTAGGATCCGCAACAAATTGGCGCGAGGTGCGTTCACCACATTCGCCAAAACCCGGCCCTGTGTTTACTAAGGCCCCGCGCGCGAGCTTCTGTATTATAACATATAAAATGTTTTTTCCTACAAAATGCCCCCCGCAAAAGCTCGCGCCGGCCCTGAGATGGGGGTATCTCTGAAAGCTTTGGGTCGCCTTCTGGATGCACCCAAGTGTTCAAACATCTTACTAGAGACCAAAATTCACAATACAATTCGTTGGTTGTTAATGCAATTTAGATTTAACAGATATTCTTTGCATTTATTCATGTAAACTGAAAAGTAAAAGAAGTGTTTATCCCAAGAACAACAATGAATGACAGTCTCGGTGGTACTTAGATGGCAACATTCCCCATAATCACATTTTACCTGTCTCTTGGGCTATTCATTGCATAGCGCAGAGGGTTGTAAGAGTGTAACTAACTGTAAACTAACTTCCAAAATCATCTTTATGGGACCTTTCTGACATTCTTACGTCTTTCAGATTTAGTTGAACTTCTGATACCTCATATTTAGTGCTAGCGGATCATTAGAATTGTGCATTATCTGGATGTTCATTACTAGTGCTATGTCTTTATTGTCCTCGAAGATCTGAGGCTGCCATCTTCTCGGCATACCCCACATGGGACCATGATTATCTCTAATCTCGATGATAGGCATAACTGATGCGCATTACTCACTTAAAGCGAACTACAAAACCTTGGCTAAAATGGAGCAGCATAGACCTGAATTGAAAGGGCTGTGGCATCAATATCTTTTTTGCTTTACTGATGTTTTAGGCCCCGTCAGCTACAATGGTCATTTGAGCCCCGTCCACTGCGTATTTCTAATGCAGTCTGCACATACGCCACGCCGTTACGACGATTTTTGGGTATTAGCAGTACTCAAGTATTACCAAGAGGTCACCCATGCCAGTACTAGCTAGGGTTGCGTTGCTTGACTTCAGTAATCAGACGAGGACTAGTATCCAATGCAATACAGCCGTTCCCATCAATATCTTGTGCAATGACATTTTTTTGACAGAAATCCATCTTGTAATGTCAATTTTGTTGTTGTTTGCTGGTTTTTTTAAGGCCCTTCAACTACAAGGTCATTAGAGCCCCGTCCACTGTGTGTTTCTGATGCAGAGACTGCACAGACACTACACTAATGCGACGATTTTTGGATACTAGCGGTACCCAGTTTTCCCAAGTGGCCACCCATGTTAGTACTAACTGGGGTTGCGTTGCTTAACTTTAGTGATCAGACGAGAACTGGTGTGTCCAACGCAATTTTCCGCTCCCTGTAATTTTAAGGAAGTCATTTCAAGACTAGCCATTTCTTATTTTTTAACCTTCGCCAAGTTACCTTCAGGGCTCCATTGCATCCTACAGGTGGTAGAAGAGATTGCATCACTGATAGTCAGCAACATGCAACCAAGAGAAGGGTCGCTAGGGATTGTCATCTAGCCAACATCTCATGGGTCCTAATAGGGATTTTGCGATTTCTCCTAACGTGGGCACTTCGGGACGAAAGACGAGAAGTAAAAAGCCTTCTCGTCCTTTCCAGTCGTCTTCAATAAAATAAGGACGAGAAAATCACAAATAATCGCCCTCCTTTCTCACTTTTATTTATGATTTTCGTGTCCTTATTGTATTGAAGAAGACTGGGAAGGAGCAGAAGGCTGTTTACTTCTCGTCGTTCGTCCCGAAACGACCACGTTACGAGTAATTGCAAAATCCCTAATGCAGAGTCATTTTTTCCCCTATAAATTCTCGGTATCCATCTACGCAAAGAGGTAGAGGAAAGAAAATTCCTAATATCTTACAAAACAATCTGCTTTTTAGATAACATTCTTCCTGAATCACAACCGTAACTGTAATCGTTTATTATATTTACCGCAACCGCTACTACTGAATTACCATACTGCTGCACTATATCCTCGAACTCGTTTGGATCGCATTCATTATTTTAATCTTTAGAAGAACTGGCATTAACCTTAGGTAATCATGCGGTATAGCATTAACTCTGCTTAATTAGTACAATACTAGTTTCTCAAGGTCTTTGTTTATATTTGTCCATTTGAAGAAAATGCCTTATCTGCATCCTTAACGGATAGTACAAAAAATTTGAGGGAAGACCTTGATTAGAGGAGAAAAAAAATGGAAATTATAATTGAGGAAAAAGTGTTAGGGTCGATATGGTGAAGGTTATATGCTCTCTTTGAAATGGGCTAATAGAATGAAAATTACCAGGTATATACTTTTTAACTACAGTACTCATAATCTGTATAATACCATGTTTATATCGACATCACAGCCTAAGAATTTTTCTAGTCGTTTGTCTTTCCAAACAGCATTTAAATAGAGAATTTAACTACGCGAATAAGCCTATCGAACGTTTCAATATGCTTCAATTTCGGGATTTCTTTAGAACTACAATTTCTTGGTTTTCATCGATTTTTTTAAACTTACCCTAGTTCAATTTAGTTATGTATCTTGCACAAAATTATTTAAAAAAATATAAACTACGAAATTGATCTTATTTGGTACAGTTAATTTGAATTTGTTTTCGTTTCAGGATAGAATATCTCACGCACTTCACTACGAGCGCGTGCAGACCGTGACGTCACCATTCGAATAGGGCGCTGCGGCCCATCGGCGTCATCAGTAATCACGAAGATTTGAGCTATAATGACAGAATGAAAAGATTATCCTATCACTCAAGAAAGAAAAAAAGGTGGAGGCTGTCATAATCTTGTGTAGAGGTATAATTAATTCATAGCCAATAATTTGTAATGAAGAGCCCCCACTATAATGCACGGACCCCAAAATTTTAACTGGATGACGTTTAGTATAACGCATGCCTCTTCAGAATTGCCTATCGATTTGATTGAGACCATTGAAGGGACATCAATATGTATGCCCACGTTTCTATTAAAACAGTTATTATAGTAGGTAATAGTGGATTCACATACATTCTAATGACGTTGTAGTTCTTCCTTTCCTTTTTTGTGTCGAATGATGTTTTTATCAAGATAGCAAAGCCACCTTCTCATTTACAGGTAGACCGTGCGAGTATCTCTTTGGACAAGTTTCATTTTGAATCCCTGTCTAATATACATTTCTCGAGTGTGGCTCTCCTCACCTCTCTGTGTTAAGTTCGTTCGGTAATCATCTACACACATACCTGACCCGGACCCCCTAGAAATTCTGATTTCTACTAAATATATTAATAGTCTATATGCTTGGAATGCCCGAATTTGAATGTGAAAATTGTAGTCGTGATTAAGACATTATAATTGCTTGCGACTGCAGAGTGCGTGTCTAGTTTACCAAGATGATTTAAATTCAACCTACAGATAATCCTAGCATGGTGGTAATAATACTTCGCAGTGGCGTAGCTAAGATATTTTGCGCCCGTTGTAAGCCTCATTTTGGCGTCCCTGTACCTTGGCGCCCGGAGACATACGTACCCCCCCCCCCCTTCCCCGTCCTCCCTTAGCTACGCCACTGATACTTCGTTATTACCGTAATGAAATAAATACTTGTAGCTTTTGGAAAAGAACAAACAGGAAGATTTTTTGAAAGGGCATGTACCTTCCAAGTATAACTAGCAAATTTACAAATATGAAAAACATTTGATCTAGAAATAACAAGCGACTCACCCTTAGTTAATGTAGAATGCTATCTGCAAGCTGTCATACATAAATACACTGGAATAAGATGTTGTTGGTCGACAACGTTTTAAGCTGAAGCAAGTTTTCTAATGATAGTTATGTAAATTATGTATTTTAGTTAAAATGTATCATCAAAGCACCAACAACGAAAACAGACGATTAATCATTTTCAAGAACAATGTTTTCTTCGTTTCAAGACGTATGCTACAGTTGTCAAGTTTTTACCACTGGTTATCATCATTACAAGGTTTGAAATACGACTTGAAACTATTTATAAGTTTTTTTTTGCATGCACATAGCCAATTCTTATATGTGATACTACAGGGACATATAATTCTTACCTTAATATTGCATATCTTTGAGGGATAACCCAAGTCTTAAAAGTCGTGACGTGATACTCAATTTTGAACAGGAACACTTATTGGCTTAAGAAAAAAGGTAATTTAACCCATGAGAGAGGATGCGTTTCACACTGCGCCAACAAGTAATCATTCTTGTCCAAGTTAGAGGTACCTTCATGACTAGCAATAAAACTTGAAATTACATATACTCTGTAAATGAGCCGAATTGAGATTTGTATATGTGACAAATGATACGTCATTATTTCAAAATCAACAACGACAATAATAATAATAGTAATAATAATAATAATAACAACAACAATTCGTTGGACCATTTCAAATTCATCACGCGTATCTCTATCTCGTAGTGTTGTATTTCTTGACATTTCATACAATGGCCTAAGAATACTCCCCACATCATCTGTCAACTACTAGGATAAAATTATCACTTTTTAATTGCCAAGTTTATGACCCTGTTTTTGTCATACTTAGGACGCTATCATTTAAATTATCACGTTGATTATTGAAGCGGGAAATTTAGATGTCAATACGTATTTCCCAAATTTTATACGGGGTTAGTTTCAGACAAAAAAATAAGACGGAATCGATAGTTTACAATTCAAAAACAGTCTAGCTTACCTATTTAATAACAATTATGACCGAAAGAATTCATTATACAAGGGAAAAGTCATTCAATGAATTAAATTTAGGATGCTAAGGTAAGAAAGACCTCTCCCTCTCTTAATTCCTTCTTTCCCGCTCTCCCTCCATGTTTGTGAGTGTATTTGTGTCCGGATATAAGAATTGACCCATGAATTCCCATTTTCACTGCAACATGTCGCAAGAACCGATCATCGAGCCTCTGACGTAATCTTGGCACATGATCACGTAGAAACCGAAGCCAAATCATTGTAATTCCCAATATTTACTGTCTATCTCGTCCATCTGTCTGTCTAGCTATGCAGACCGCTCAAAACTGACCCTACCTTTCATAATGACGACGTGATCGGAATGACGTGCCGCCCTTCAAAAGCCCCTCACCTTATTAGTACATCAAGTTCTGTAGATCAATTAAAATATTTGTTATCTTTTCAGTTGCCAGTGCTCCAGTTCGAGCCTGACTTGAAACCGGTATTTCCTGTCGGGTGAACGAAGAGGGTCATCCATCCTAAGGAGAATCCAACCAATGAAGGCTAGAGTGGTCTATAGCGACCATATGAGGATCGTAGTTCCCTTTGTAAGTACTGAGGGCGAATATAAGATCCACATGGCATGTAAGGCCATCGTTGCTAAGTTCGGGCCTTCCCCTTGTCAGCCCACAACGATGGCTCAATGGTAAACTTGGCGTTGAGTCCGTGGTTACAGATTTGATTCTGGTTGACGTGGGGAGCTTCTTCCGGGTGACTGGAAAACCCCAAGTGCACTGTCCATCGGATGGGAAGTTAAACCGTGGTTTCGTATGGTGTGACGTCACGACTGAATACTGAAGAATTTTTTAAATGGATCGGCTAATTTCCCAGGTGTAGGAATTCGCCTCCTGATGTTGGTAAATAAGCAGTAGTGAGGCTGAGTCTTGTCCTATCTTCTGTCTCTGTGTTAACCAGTTGTCTTTTATTTCTTGCCTCCTCCTACTGAACTCATCTGTAGTTGACCCTGTCTTATGTGGAAAATGCAGTTTTTGTAAAAGGAGAGTTGTAGGGAATTGCTGAAAAATAATATAAGGAACTGGAAAGCAATAATGCAAGCAATGGTGAGAAAATAAAGAACATGGGCATCTCCAATTCGTGATAGAAGACCGATACAGTTTATTAACAATACTGTAATATAAAAACACTTTAAAAATTCATTTTCACGGTTAACATCCGCAGTAAATGCCAGTCATGAGGTTTGGGTGAATCATATTCGAGATGTAATTCCTACTTATATACATATATGTAGCTGATTATATCCGGAATTCGCTACTTGGTTCCACATTGTATCGTGTTTTACTTCGTAGGACTTGCCTTTAAAACTGCGGGGCTCTGTGCAGTGCAAGAATGATGCGGAACTTTTTTTAAAATCACAAAATGGAGAATGTTCAGGAGTAATCAGCAGCATGACAGACAGAGCTATCAAATGCTATCCTAATTAAAAACTACGTTCATTGCATTAGATACACACACTAAAATGCAGGGATGGAACGCGGAGTACTTATCTTGAAAGTTCATCTTCTAGTCGAAAGTTTACCTAGCTCCATCTTGTAATCATCCAAAGAAACACGAGTTCGTTTCCTTAGCTACGTTTAGAATATCGGTGCCTAGCAACAGTCACGTGATTCGTTCAGCATACTTCATACTTTACTTTAGCGCGCCGGCGCATCGCTATCACTTCTTATATTTAGTTGATGTCAAAGTTTAGAGTGACCTGCAAATGATCCTAAACCTAGAACTGTTTTCTCTTAGTGAATAGATGGAGAAAATGTCCTGTATCTCTTCAATTCCTTCAAAGAAACCAATTTGTCAAATAAATAACTTACAATCGTAAGTAGATAACTCAGGCTATGATTGGTTAGGTTTATGGGCGTTCTAATTTTTGACGCCATTATGGAGTCTAATACCGTAATTATTCTAATTAACGGCGCTCTCTAATAAACGGCGCGCCGTTTATTTCAAAACTGTCTGGAAGTTATCGTGCAAGTTGACTTGAATTTTTTTAATGATCAACTCTTTAATGCTACACAGTGGTACTGGTATCATCATCATCATCATCACACCCTTATCCAGCCTGTGGCAGGGTTGGGTCCGTGGATCCATTGAACATGCTATGACTGGGAACATCCCAGCCAGGCGTCTGGAACCCACAGGAATATTGGCTGGTTGACTGTCTGGGGATGCCGGCCTACCACACTGTTCCAACATCACATTTTACAACCAAAATTTTTGGCAGGTAAATTAATGCTTTGTCAGTTTTAATATTTCATGGTGTCTGTCCTATTGCACAACAGCTATACTGCAATAAGGAACCAGGCTCATGCCTGAACAGAGGTACTGGTGTACCCCAGGGTTTTTCTTCCTCCTCTCTGTTCTGTGGGTTACCCTGGTGCAATGCGATTCCCAGTATTTTCACATGATAGGTTGAACTTCCTAATAAGTCACAGTCGTGTAAACTAAGCTTTAGTGCAGATATTGGTGAAAGAAAAGTTTCAAAGAGAAAGTATTCTTTAGCATTTAAATTGTTGGCAATTTCTGCAGTTGAGAATGATAGTAATCGTCCTGGGGCTAAACCTCTACAGTTATCTGAATCTATTGTAAGGATTTCAATTTTAAATGAACCATTGATTATTTTTCTCAATTTCATTTTGCCAATAAATTCAGATGGGAAAGTGGCATCAGCAAAAATCAAAATTAATGAAATCAACTTGTCCGGCTAAAAACTTTCCGTTTATAAATAGGCTGTTATGCGTGCAATTAAAGCTTACATATAGTGTAGACCAGTGTTTTTCAACCAGGGTTCCGCGAGGTCCACCCAAGGGTTCCGCCAGGTCCACCCAAGGGTTCCGCCGATGGCAAGGTAAAATATAAAAATAGTAATGAAAACACAAGGAACGAGAACAAGGCATGAGCCTGAGTCCTTTTGCATTATAGTTATTGTGTGATGGGCCAGACACCATGCAATATTGTAACCAACAAAGCATTAATTTACCTGCCAAAAATTTCTATTTTGGTTGTATACTGCAGTGTTGGAACAGTGGGGTAGGTCGGCATCCCCCCACAGTCACTTAGCCAATATTTCCTGCGGGTTCCAGGCGCCTGACTGGGGTGCCCCCAATCAGAGCATGTTTCGTGGGCCCGCAGACCCGACCCTGCCATAGGCGGGATAAGGGTATGATGATGATGATGATGACAAGGAACGAGAACGACTTTTGTCTGTCAAAGATGAACTTCGGGTATCTCTCTCAAACATTAGGCAACAAATTCAACTGCTAATGCTAACACACACACACCTGTATCAATTAATGTTTTTTCTGTCACTGTATGGGGGTTCCACGAAAGGTCTATAGGTTCCAAAGGGTTCCGTTCCAATAAAAAAAGGTTGAAAAACACTGGTACAGACCTATATCTGGAGGATAGTTTTGATTATTTTGACAATAAGATATTCACGTTAAAAGTTTCGAGAACGTTAGTTTGAGAAACCATATAACGGTTTTCTTCATGAATATCCGATTACATAGTTGATAGTAACTTATACTTTGTCATTACTGTATCAATTTCGGACTTTAAAACACAAAATACCTATGTTATTGATATTATTTATCATCACTAATAATTAGAGTCATTAATTTCGCCACGAAGCAGAAGGATCTGGCAAATATGTAGTTGGAGAAATGACATTCAAACTGATGGACGAAGTAATTAGCACAACAATGTTAGCAGTATAGGATGTAGGAACAAAGCAAATTTTTATTGCTCGTTGAAGCACAACAGTTTCGTAATTAATGTCATAAATGTCAGGTATGACTAAATTTTTAAATTATTGATCTCCTACTTAATGTAGTGAATACGGAGTGCATAATATTGTTATGTGCAATGTCAAAAGTAATAATAACTATTTAGGTATGCTACACCATCATTTTTTCATATTATTAGAATACGAGGTTTTTCCTGAAATTACAAGTTGTACTTTCTTGATTTTCAACATCGTGATAGTTTGAGTCTTCTGCCTTCACATCCGGGCACGCTAAGATGACTATAAGATTCTTAACATTGAAGGGTTTTTAAGTTGCTGTAAGCTAATGTGAAAAGTGACTTTGAAGAAGTGCTAACAGCGTACTGGTGTTTACTTATCATCATCAGTGTTAATACAACAACAACAGCAGCAGCAGGTAAGGCTTTTCAGATTGAGCATTTTTAGATGTACCTGTAATATGAAGTTACTTTTTACTGTCATTACTTGACTTTGACCTTCTAGTTGGACACACATATGTACACCTTCGTTGCCATAGATAACGAAGACTCATGCAAACAAAAGTGACAAAATTCACTTTATCGCTAAATGTGTGTTGCAAAATTAAATACTAAGCTAACATTCGAACTGTCTGTCGATCAGCTACTCGAAATAGCGCACCTTCAACTTTAAAGTCCATCGATAATAAAGAGTTAGTGATGAACGTCGACGATGACGATACGAACGATACGAGGCAGAAATGAGCAACTGCACATGCTCACGAAAAACAGACCAGCAAGTGAGCATGCGCAGTTGCTCATTTCTGCCTAGTATCGTTCGTATCGTCATCATCGACGTTCATCACTAACTCTTTAATAGGCTATATGTAATTTTCTTCCAGAGTTTTGTATCCTCTTTTCTATCATATGATGCAGTTCATCTTTAATGAATATGAAATTACCATATACTTTTTTGATTACCGGTAATCCGAAACACAAAATGGTAATTGAATAATCGATGTCCATCTCAAATTGAGGAACGTGATGCCTCTTCACTTTCAATTTTTAAAGACACCTGTTGCTTCCAATATTACAGAGATGATGAGAGAGAATTGACTGATGTTGTATTGGGTATATCATAAGAAAGGAAGAATTGGTTAAATCCACCATAGAGTTTCAAATCACCGGTAGCCGATGGGAAAGATGTATGCAAAAATAAGCATAGGAATATGTCATGAAGTGGATGATGGTAGTGTATGGGATGAACGAAGACTTAGTTGGAAATCGGAGGGAATGAAGTGTCACAAGTTGCACAGCCATAGGCATAATATCAACCATAGGCCATAGGCATAATATCGACGATAATAACTTTGAAATTAATTATAGGGCTGATTTAGCAGCGTCGCGTGAGCCTTCAACTTGACTCATACAACACAATAACAGATATACATTTTTACACAACAGCAGATGATTGAGCATCAGATATGAAGCATCAATGCATGTTCGGTGTTTTCATTCTGTTTGAACTTTCTACTCAACTTTTCCAGGAAATTTTCCTTACAGTTGATATTCATATAGGCCTACAAACATTGTTATGGTATTGTATGGTATGATTGATGAGGATATGGTAGTGTCTGGTGTGGACGGGCACCTGCTGGGAGATAGGTGAGAGTGGAAGGCTAGAATCCGCAGACCCGACCCTATCATTGGTGGGATAAGGGTATGATGATGATGACGCACCTCAAGTCATGGAACGCGAAGGGACCCTTTATTGCTTTATAATAGAGACATTCGGCTCATCTAAATTGAAATTAAGGGTAGAAATGTTTGTACTCATGACAAGCTCTTCCCCATCCCAAAAATGTTACATTCGTTTACGGAGCTAGCCCTGGGTTTCATAATGTCTAGCCAGTAATGGTCTGATAAGTGATTTTTGAGAAGACCTTGAAAAGATTTGCTTAACTTTACCTTGTATTTTTTATAGCTACACATCGATGTCGATTTCAATAGTTCATCTGGATGAACGTGCTTGCCTTTGCAACTCAAAGCCCTTATGTTGGTTATATAGCCGAGGTTGAAAATTATTCCTCAAATGAAGGGGGTCGCCTTTAACTGAGTGCGATGTCGCCTGTATGGAAATTGACTACCCCCATTGGTCGCACTCGGGATCCGAAGTTGAATATAGCTTAGATTGATGGCTAGGTGAGAGAAGCTTTAATACCTGGAAACGTTTCGGATTTACAGCATCTTTAAAATTAGTTTACTTGGCAAATACATCATCTTTGAAAGAGTCGATAATTTTTTTTTTCTTACATCACCGTAGATTTTGCATCACTCCTTTCATAATTCGCATTTATAAAACGTAGAGAAATGTCACTCATCTCTACTCATTAGCTGTGGGTGTTATTATCATTATTGTTATTAGCAGTTGTTTGACAAGTTTTTTTATTTACTTAATTGATACCTTGTCGGTGATCACGCGAATACTTGCTGTGGACACTTATGCGTACAGTATATCCATCATTATGATCCGGCTCATAGTTTGATTGTGACCTATATATTATTGTTATTGTTAATCAGTGTGGATTTATCTCATGAGGTCGATGTAGTGCCCCTTGTTACGAAGAATTCTAGTCGTGGTCCTCAGTGCGTCATCTTCCAAATAACAATAACGGCGACAAGCAACACATCAAAGAGTATTGTGTTTTCATGATATAGGTAGGTTGAATTGACAACATCAGTAGTTGTGAAAGATGCGTTGGCGACGTTAAGTAAACTCATCTTTGTGTTTTATTCGCAGTATTACAGATCATCCGTTTCGTTAGTGATAATATTTTCTGCAATCATATCGCGCTGGTTACAGAGCCATTAGAAGGCAGGGCGAAAGGGGCACAGGCCTAGGGCGCCACGCTGCACGAGAACGATAGAAAGATGTTATTAGGATGTTATTTGTTGCCTAGCTCAGGCAACAACATGGGTGAAAAACTGACAAACTGGGTGACTATTTTGTTGTGTTTGAAGTGATTAGAGGCACTGACTTCGATTGACCTACAGTTGAAATTTTCTGAAAGTTGAAGAAGGACACCCCAACTGCTTTTTGTAGTCTGGCAGTCATATAACATTATTACTGTTATTTGAAGCGTTTTAAGGGGAATTGGATGACACAGAAGGAAAGAAACACTTCGGGCTTGGTTTTTAAAATGGGAATTTTGAAAGTATTGTGAAGGTACAGTAGAGGGCATTCAGAGAAAGGTATGCACTCAACCTTCACTGTTTTCTCATTTGCAGTTGCTTACCTACCCATTAGGTTTTTTTCACACTATACATGAAGTTATAGCCCTAGTAGTTGTCATGTACTGGTGAGAATGGCAGCATCCTGTACTTTTAATTTATTAATGTGCACATATTCTACTGGACGATATTGCGCTCTATAATCGTATTAGGGTAATAGAGATATTGATTGAAATAGCCATTTTATAAGCAGTAAAAATGTCAATTCATTTTTGAGTTGCTGTTTTAACGGCAGGTTGAAGTTCTGCTAAATAATCGATCTTTAATGTGCAACTCTTATGGGTTGGAATATCGTCAAATTCCCGTTGTATTTGTAAATGTGTGTGCGTGGTGTATAAATAGTTATCTAGCATTATTTCCGTAGCAGTTGAAAACCATATAAAATACCCGATGCCAATGTCAACATTTACCAAGGGGTGCAATATATCAACTCGTGGGCCTCTCCCATCAAAAGGTTTGATAAAATGTCTTATTTAGTATGTATTGGAGACAACCACTAGTTATTGCTGTTAACCACGTTTTGAACATGGTTCTCTACTGATTGTGACTTTCTCGCACTCTTCTCTAATCACTGTTGTTATTGTTTTGTATCGTGTTAATAGGACCATTGTTATTAAAAATGCCGGCACCAGTTCAACGAGATAAAATGAATTCGTGGAAGACGTTGCGAGAAAAATCCATCGATGAAGAGTAAGTTGATTGATATCTTCTTTTTTTGTTGTTCCTGTTTGTGGGTATAAGAAAACGTTCTTCTGTGCTTGTTAAGTTGCAAGGCGTTATGTCCTGCCTGCGATTAAGCCTTGACACGTACTATTATGACATCTTCAAACCTTTAACCAAATTACTCGTTTGTAAATTGTGCTTCTTTCTACAATGACGGAAATATTACAGTCAGTGTACTATTAGTACTGTGGAATACCTAGCGAGTTTGTTTTTCGCTTATTGTTACTCTGGATTCCGGATATCCTGGAACAGAAAATCAAAATCACGTGAAATACATCAAACAGCATAATAACGACTCTGCAGATAGACATCAGATTAGGAAATAAAGTTTGAATAGAGGCTAAGGGCAAGGCAATGTAGTAAACATTAGGATTATTCTTAGGCAGGGCCGACTTTAGGTTTAGGCACAAGAGGCAAGGTGACTTTAGGGCACCAAATAATCGAAGCATTGGTAGGACGAGCAGTACTTCCCCACCCCCAAAGAAGTCGTACTGGCAAGGTGCTTACTTGATTTTTCATAACTGGCTCTCTATTGGTTTTGTTTCGTTGGTGCTCTAGGGCCCTTCGTCGACAATGGTCATTAGTTCGCGTAGTTGTTCTGCGTAGTTCTAATACAGATTCTGCACAGACATTACGCTGTTACGACGATTTTAGGTATTAGCACCGCCCAGTGTTCCCAAGCGCTCACCCATGCTAGGACTAGCTAGGGTTGCGTTGCTTAACTTTAGTGATCAGACGAGAACTGCTGTGTCCAACGCAATACAGCCGCTCCCGTCTAAACTTCATGGGGCCACCTTTTTTATCAAAAATTTTGTCTTTTGTTCGGGATGTGATCCCGGGCATTTACACCTTTAGTAAATAAAATTTTGTAACTTTAATTCTATTGTTACAAGCTCAATTTGTAAAATTTGTAACGCTTACAAATTTTAAATAAAAATAATCAGGCACGGAAAGCCAAACTGAACTAAGGGCGCCACATACCCTCGAGCCGCGACCCTATTCATCATCATCATGCCCTTATCCCGTCTGTGGCGGGGTCGGGTCTGCGGGTCCACTGAACATGCTTTGACTGGGGCACCCCAGCCAGGCGTCTGGAACCCACAGGAAATATTGGCTGAGTTGTCTGTTGGGGATGCCGAACTTCCCCACTGTTCCAACACCGCATCATACAACCAAAATAGAAATTTTTGGCAGATAAATTAGTGCTTTGGGGGTTATAATATTGCAGGCTGTCTAACCTATTGCCCAATAACTATAATGCAACAGGAGTCAGGCTCATGCCTCGAGCCGCGACCCTATTTTTAGGTGAAAAGTTGAGGCTGTTTTACTACGTGAGTAGTTGCTATGAGTGATGGCCCAACCCTTTTAGTTACCTCTTATGTCATACAGGAAAATAATTGACCTGAATACTCTATTCGGAAATCCACGCCATGAAATCAGTGGTCAGTTTTTGGTAGATTTATAGAAACCGAAAGATTGCCCAGTAATGGGTGGAGAATGAGTCCGTTTGCGGTGGTGGTGATAATGATGATGACAACGATGAAGAAAACGGTGACGAAATATCATCATCATCATCATCTCACCCTTCTCCCGCCTGAGGCAGGGTCGGGTCTGCGGGTTCTAATCCTCCACTCCCGTCTATCCCCCACCAAGTCCCCCTCCACCCCACACGCTTCCATGTCCCTTTGCACCACCTGTTCCCACGTCCGTTTTGGTCGTCCTCTACCCCTACTGCCCCCAACTACCTGCAGTCCCATCATGGACCTAATAAGTTCCTCCTCTCCCCTCCTCATCACATGCCCATACCACCTCAAACGCTTTTCTCTCATCTTCTCTGCAATGTCCCCACCCCCAAGCTACCTCTAACATAATTGTTTCGGATTCTGTCGGATCGTGACACCCCACACATGTAGCGCAGCATTCGCATCTCTGCCACTTGCATTTGCCTTTCATGGTTCTTCCTAACTGCCCAACACTCTGAGCCATACAGCATAGCGGGCCTAACGACAGTTCTGTAAACTTTGCCCTTCAACTTTATTGGGACCCTGCGGTCACACAGGACCCCACTTGCCTGTCTCCACTTCAACCATCCTGCATTAATCCGACGGGTCACGTCAGAATCAATCTCCCCATTACAAAACGGTGACGAAATAAAGGCGAAAAAATATTAGAGATATGGAGAGGAGGGATTAAAATTCGGTAGGCTGCCCCTGTACATCTCACGTTAAATTCAAACTGTCCTTTACATGTGCGGAAAGGGTTCTTTTGTGTGCAGGTGACTAACAACTTTATGTAATGACTGTCAAGAATTACACTACATAACGTAAAGGTCAATCCTGTTGTAGACACTGAAATGAATAGGCACTTCGAAATAAAAGACAAAATAACTTTTCCTTGAAATTGACATTAAATAAGAAACAGAAAGCCCGCCTCGATACTCTAGTTAGTTGCGTGGTTGACTTTGAGCTCAGGGACGATCCTGACGGAGGCACTTGGCTTTTGTTTAGCAAAAGAGAGACGGGGAAACCCCAGGCGTTCCTCCACGCGGATAGAAATTAAAGCCGTAAGTAGCTCCTCCCCCTTTTCTACAACTGTTCCCTTTCTCCCATGGTAGGGCCGTCCATCCGGGGGGTTGCATTGCACCCGGGCCCCGCGATTGAGGGGGCCCCATCATCAGTACCCGTCAGGGCCCAGATCATTGCTAATATTAAAAGTTTAATACGTCATTGTAGTGGTAGCGTCCCTCATTCGACCCTGCCAATGCAACATAGCCTAAACGTAACCTAACAACCCTGCCATTGAACTACACCAGGGTTGTACAACCTTTCGGCTGCTCCATGAACTGATTGCCAGTCACAGGCTGTCAAAACCAAAACGGGTGAAGATAACGTTAGGTGTTACATAACAGGTAGGCTATAATGCATAATTAGAAATGATGCACTATGGGCCACAGGCTGGACAACCCAGAAAAAGAGGTCAATAATTTAATAATGTTATTATTTTGGGGTTGTTAAAACCAAAATACCTTTAATAATCAGAAGTGTAATAAAAAATATAATGACACAGGTTCAACGGAAAATGTTCCAAGGTGTGGACGTCCACATAAGCTTTCAGACCAACTCATAAATGCAATGGCGACATATTAGGACACATGGAGGGAGCGGCGAGTTGCGTTGGACACACTAGTTCTCGTCTGATCGCTGAAGTTAAGCAACGCGAGCCCAGTTAGTACTGACATGGGTGGTCGCTCGGGAAAGCTGGGTACTGCTAATACCCAATAATCGTCGCATTAGTGTAGTGTCTGTGCAGTATATGCATTAGAACTATACAGTGGACGGGTCTCTAATGACCTCGTAGTTGACGGGACCTTAAACTCCAACAAACAACAAATAGGACACATGGCATCATCCAAAATTGCAATACCTTCCAAAATTAGGAAGGATCTCAGAGTGGGATAGGAGGGCATCTAAGAAGAGTCCATTTACTCTGAATCCTTTTATTTTTACTTTTGGAAAAATATTTTGGGGCCCCAAAAGGATTTTTGCACCCGGGCCCCTTTATAGAGAAGGCCGGCTCTGGGTCGGGTACCCATTTTTGTCCCATTGGGACACATGATTGATCTGGGGCCCTCTACCTAACCTAATGCTGCAACTCCTTTGCTTATTTATTGACGGCCAGGTTTTCTATGTTGGCACAGTTTCCCTCTACCGACGCCAGGGAGGAAGCTCCTACTCCTGGCAATTTTACAGATCTACGCGTTCTGTATAGAAAGGGTTCTTTTACGTGTAAGTGTCATCGCACACATCACTCCGGGGCCACAACTTTAGTTCCCATCCCGACGTAAGGCGCACTGGTGGGGTCTCTCCCCTGCATCTAGAAAATTTCCAAGTTGTAGGAACTTGCCCCCACCACATCCGACATTGTAAGTAGGCAAACCAATATTAAATAACCATCCAAATCAGACAGTATTGGGAATGGGAAGTTATGGATGACCCCTATATGGGAAGTCCTCTTGTATGTTCATGTCTTTGTTTTCTTTGCGGATGTCTGTTATCGTCAATTATCATTAGTTACATAAGATGTTATGTTTGGATTTGTCAATAGATGGAGTTGTTTGCCAAGTCCTTTGCAGTTGAACCTCATGATGCGATGCTTGCGTCTCTGCCATCTCAGGTTCACACGCATGGGTTTTTGTTGATACAGTATAACCTTGCAGATTTTATTAATTGCGATAGTGTGCCATGAAAGATACCGGAAATGGTTTCTCCGCGAATATTTATGCTGATAACATAGCCGGATAAACGCAGTAGCAAAAGTAGGATATGCTGCGGGCCCCGCGCCAATGTTGGGGAGTAAGCCAAGCAGCCATTACAGGCCGAAACCTTAGGAGGCTGCTCGCGGGTGAGGAGGAGGTAGGTGTAGGGCAGGGGTGGCCAACTTTTTTTTTGACATAAGATTACTTTTTATCTTAAAAATGTGTCGCGATCGACTTTTTATCTTAAAAAAATGTTGCGATCGACTTGTTGTCATAGGCGTAGTCAAAATGGGGGGGGGGGGGGGGGTTCAATGCTGGACCCACTTCGGTCCAGTATCGAACCTAGAAACACTAAGGCCAGGCGCACACTACGACAAAACTGTCTCAAGACTGTTTTGTTTTTGTCGTGGAACTAGGTCAACTGACCGTAAGACTGTCGTGAGACAGTTTTGTCGTAGTGTGCGCCTGGCCTAGGTCAACACATCGCGAGTGATCGACCAAAATTGACTTTGCGATCGACTTGTTGGCCACCCCTGGTGTAGGGGATGTAGGAGAGGGGAAATTTACAGCACCCAACGTTCCCTACCAACCACCCATGTCCTTATTAACGTGGGTTTGCGCTGCTTAACTTCAGTGATCTCACGAGAACTGGTGTGTCCAAAGCTGTTGTTTGGTCATTTAAGACGTGTTTCATGTCCGAAAATGACGTTAGATGACATTTGCAGAGTGTGCGCAATTGAGAACGAATTTCAAATAATAGAACTATAACAAGATATATAAAAATTTTTTTCAACTACAGGTTGAGACCCACAAACATATTGTAATTATTCTAAAGACTCGAGGCACCTGGAAGGAGAACACTGACCAATTGATTGGGAAGGCTGGGCGTGCCCTCCGGTTGGTTAGAAGGGTGCTGGAGGGACAGCACAATGGGAGTAAAAGAAATAGCCTGCTTTTCACTGGTACGGCCAATTGTGGAGTATTGTAGTCCAACATGATTGTGTCGAACATGATCACAGAATTAGGGTGGGACTCACTACGTCAGAGGCGGGTACCTACCTGACAGCATTAAGCTGCTTATCAGACTGTTGAAAATAGGGTACGAGGGTCCCCTAGTTGGCAGGTTATCCCTTGCAGAATATAGGGGGGGAGAGGAGATATGATCGTCCGTTCAAATTGAAGGAGATCAGGGCGCGAACAGATTCATATTACTGGTCCTTTTTCCCAAGGGTCATTCGGCAATGGAATACTCTTGATGAGGATAATGCGAGGAACTTTCTGAAAGAAGGTGCCATTAGAGCAGGCAGGCAATGTATGGCAGAATAGATGCTATCCTTCAGGTTCCTGAAGGTTTTGGATGAGTCGATTATTAGGTGCGAGAGTTATTCTCTCCACTGCTAATTTGGCCTATCAGGGCTGCTTGCAGTGTGTTCAATTAGAATTAGAACAGTGAGCAGTAGATAAAACTTTCTTAAAGTATGGTACAGGCTCCGCACTAACTTAATCCGGCCCTGGCTGATAAACCTAATTTGCTTCAATACTAGCTGAGTGAGTTGTGGGGCAAATGGCGAAATTGTTCGTGATGTATGCATACATACCCCTCATCGAATCCCAGTCCAAAATGTAGTGTAAATTCAGTGATAACTTAAAATGGTCTGCTCAACCGTTCGAAATGTTGAATCATTGGGCAGGAAAAAGGAAATTGGTAGTTATTTAACAGAAATTCGTGGCTTTGCTGACAAGGAAGTGGTTGTAGGACATGAACTGAACCGAGGAAGTGAGGCTGTGGAAAGTCCTCCTCGAAAGTGGTATATTAGAAATTTGAATTGAGTTCTGTAGATCATTATCAGTGGTGGGGGGCGTTGACATGTTCAGGTTTAATTGAAACCCACTTTCGTGATCGTAAGGGAGAGGCGATTAAAAAGGATTATAACATACAGTAGCTTTATGCTAACCCTTTCTCTATCATTCACTGTTTCTGCCACTAATTCTGCCCTTTCCTTTAAGATACCTGGGGTTCGTAAATGCCACACCCGGCGGGAAAACGGGGTGTGTATCGTATTAGTATTCAAATTAATTGTCGAAATGGACAATGAAGGAGGGTCCATTTGACAGTCTGTGATCGTCGTGGTCACCATAACCATAGCGTTTTTTAATGCCTATCGTCATAGTCCATTGCCAAACTTCCGTGATGGCACACTTTAGGTGTTTTTCTAAATGTACTACCGCCTTGCGTGCAACACGTTATATTTTTGGATTATTTTCTTTGCTACGATTGACTGACGCATGAAGGATTTACTAAAAGAGGCTCTGATGGCGTGACTGTTATTGTCAATTTTTTGGCAGAGGACCATTATTTGACATGCGTCCTGCCCCCTCCGCCCCACTACTTTCCTGTTTCTGTCCCAGGCTATTTAGCGATGTAGTGGAAAAGTGGAATATTTTTATACCTTGATTAATTGGAGGTGGTGTTGGTAGATTATGCTATTAATTATTGTTGTATTGTTTGGATTTTTTAATGAGGGTAGAGTTTCTTTAAAGACATAATAATGAAGAATTGAGGGGGGGGGGGGTCAGCTACTTCTTGGCACAAGACATTGAATCTTAGAAGCAGATCTGGAAATCCCAGGACCGGGTAATAGTTTATGGTGATAAGATCTACTTCCTATTACGAAAAAGCAGATTTAAACAAAGCATATACGGTATTTTGCAGGGTGGCACGACCATATGATTGACCGTGGTTTTTTATCGTGAAAATTATACATTTATTTGCAGTCTGATCCTCTTGTTTGAAAGAAGGATATCCGAAATTGTACCGGGACAGGAATAAAACCATGGTAACACGTAATAAGTTCAATAACACTTAGCACAGATAAAAAGAGACTTGCATAACTACGCTATTACCTTTACTATTGGACTCGTGAATGTAGGTTCGATTCCCTGCTGTGCTATCACGAGGTCGGGCATACGGGAACGTTAACGAATGGGCACAATTTTCGGAGGAACGAATTTCCCACTCGACAGACAAGGGCGGATCCAGAGGCTGGCTCAGGGGGGGTGATTATGATTCTGAAGCAAATTGCAAGTTTCAGCCAGTCGGAATTCCCAAAGTAGCCAGGCCGACGGCCTGGCCACAGGGGGGGAGGTGATCACCCCGATCACCCCCCCCCCCGTGGATCCGCCACTGTCGACAGAAGGCACATTTGGAACTTCTCGTTTGGCCAGGTTCGAATCTGTAACCATAGACTCGTGAGTCAAACACGCACGCCACCGAGGCAGATTCATCGAGTTACCGTCATTGCCAAAAAAGAATGTGGTTAGAGAAATTTAATTTCATACAGTAGTGAAAATATGTACAACCTGAGGGTAGCTGAATACGAATGGTGCAGTACATGGGTGGGGTGTCGAGAGTAGACAGAATTAGGAATGAATGCTGTATGTTACGAGTAGCTTGGAGTTGGGGGGGGGGGCATTGTGGAAAAGATGACAAAAAATAGATTGAGGCGGTATTGGACATGTGATGAGAAGAGGGGAAGAGGAGCTGTTTAGGTCTATCACAGGGATACTGGTTTTTGGTCACACCCGGGCAGAGGAAGACCTAAGCAGATGTTGGACCAGGTTGTACGAAGGGATATGCTAATGCAGTGGTGGCGAACCTGTGACCCACCGTGCAATTTTAAGTGACCCGCGTGTGAATCATATGTAGTTTATAGTCTCATAGTGTGTGTGTGGTGGACGGGAGCCTGGCGGGCTGGAACCTGCAAACCTGAGCCTGCCACAGGCGAGATAAGGGTATTATAATGATGTTCGCTATTTGCTACTTTAATAAACTAATTTATTCATTATTAATAAGAATTTTTTTATCGATAAAATTAAATAGTGCTTGCGCCTTACCCACGGACAACGTTTTGGTTCTTTTTTCATGTTATTGTGACCCATCTTCAAAAAAAAGGTTCGCCACCACTGTGCTAATGTGTAAGGTGAGTGGGAACCTGGTGGGTGATAGGTGGGAGTGGAGGGTCAGAACCTGCAGACGCACCACGGGCGCGCCGTAGTGTACAGCGCCTGTGTGCAAAATTTTATTTGGCTCCCCAATAGCCTTCCCCCACAATAAAAAAAGTTACATTATAAAATCATCATCTCACCCTTCTCCCGCCTGAGGCAGGGTCGGGTCTGCGGGTTCTAATCCTCCACTCCCGCCCATCCCCCACCAGGTCCCCTCCACCCCGCATGCTTCCATGTCCCTTTGCACCACCTGTTCCCACGTCCGTTTTGGTCTTCCTCTACTCCTAGTGCCCCCAAATCACCCTCAGTCCCGTAATAACTATAAAATCAGTGAGAGCAAGGGTGGATCCAGAGGCTGGCTCAGGAGGGGGGGTGATTATGATTCTGGGGGGGGGGGGGGGG
>JAAFCE010009109.1:16323299-16356629 GCA_013389805.1 Trigoniulus corallinus
GGGGGGGGGTGATTATGATTCTGAAGCAAATTGTAAGTTTCAGTCAGTCCGAATTCCCAAAGTAGCCAGGCCGAAGGCCTGGCCACAGGGGGGGTGATCATCCCGATCACCCCCCCCCCCCCCCCGTGGATCCGCCACTGAGTGAGAGCAGATGAAATACGAAATATGTTAATAATAAATTTATTAAACAAAAATTTTTTTTCAAATATTTCCTTCTCGCCTGTGTGCGCCGCACACTTTACTTCTCCTGAGTATCATCATCATCGGCTCATCCTTATCTCATCTCATCCTGCCTGCGACGGGGTCGAGTCTGCGGGTTATCCTTCACTCCCGCCTATCCCCCACCAAGTCCCCCTCCACCCCGGCCGCCTCCATGTCCCTTTGCACTACCTGCTCCCACGTCCGTTTTGGTCTTCCTCTACTCCTGGTGCCCGTAATGGACCTAATAAGTTCCTCCTCCCCCTCCTCATTACATGCCCATACCACCTCAGACGAAGCGCCCCCAAGCTACCTCTAACGCAGGTGTGCCCAACAAGTCGATCACTCGCGATGTGTTGACTTAAGGCCCACTTCGGTGACGTAGTGGCTCAGTGTTTCTAGGTCTGCGTCAGTGGTTCTAGGTTCGATACTGGATCGAGGTGGGTCCAGTATGGAACCTCCCCCTCCCCACTTTGACTACGCCTATGACAGCAAGTCGATCGCAGTCAAGTGCAGCCAAGTTGCGTTGGACACACCAGTTCTCGTGAGATCACTGAAGTTAAGCAGCACAAGCCCACGTTAGTACCAACATGGGTGGTTTGTAAAGAACGTTGGGTGCTGCAAATTTCCCCTCCCCTATGTCCACTACCTACCTCCTCATCTCTCACGAGCAACCTCCTAAGGGTTCGTCCTGTTATGTCTGCTTGGCTAACTCCCCAACCCATTAAATGAATCCAGAATCCAAAACGAATTTGCGACACTTTTTTTAAGATAAAAAGTCGATCTTATGTATGTACACAAAAGTTGGCCACCCCTGCTCTAACGTAATCGTTTCGGAAAGTGACACCATCTGGCTGCCTATGTCTTTTTTTCTCTTATCTGTTGTATAATTCAGACAGTTGAAGCGTTGATTTCTCTGGAATTAGAATAGTGGTGGGACGTAATTTGTGAACGCAACCAATGGAATTTGTATTTCCTTCCGGTTGGTCTTTTTTTAGAACTAAAAAGTAATTTGCGCGTGCGCCCGGTTGACAGACATTCGATTTGTGATGGTAGAACCGCGTGACGAGACAAGAATGCCCTCCGCCTTTTCATGGTTTTAAATATTTAGATTGCATCCGCTTTATTGACAAGTGAAAATTGGAACATAAATACAACCCTTCACAGCGTTTTTCCCCGCTTACTAATATTGCTGAGCATGGATTCTAGTCACAGTTACGGGTAACTGCGAATTCACTTATTTTTAAACTCTTATATCCTAGTTAGTTTTTGAAATGGAATTCTTCCGTGACGTAAGCACGATATTCACCAACGGATAATTCAGTCACGCCAAGGCTCTTGCCACTTTTTTTTCTTAACTGTTTATATGTCAATTGACTGTTTTAATATGCTTTCATGCCTTATTTTTAATAGTCCTATGTGATAGTTTCTTGAAAATAACTACAGAATTATAACGTCTAGCGTAGAGGGTAGCGTGCTCAATTACTGCGTCAGTAGTTCCAGGTTCAATACTGGGTCGAGGTTAGTTGGCTTCTTTCGAGCGAGAGAGGTTATGCATAGTGTACGATGCCATTTGTACGTAAAATTACCCGTTCTACTGTGCAACGGGTAGATGATGCAAAATTCCCAGGTAATCCTACAGTTTAGTGGTCCAAATGAATGGTTCGCTAGGTGGCGCACGTTTCTATGAATGTTACAATGAATAGTTATGTGAATTATCGTCTGTCCACTTTCGTACAATCAAAAGCTGTGAAATTCGGACAATTATTATTATTTTACAATTCGCATTCATTGTAACATTCATAGATATATGCGCCACCTAGCGAACAATTCATTTGGATACTAAACTGTAGGATTACCAATTCCCAGGTGTAGGAGCTCGTCCCATGGAGTCGTTGGAGTGCCCCAACGAACAGTAGGCCATCGATAAATGAGTATAGGGATTGTGCGGATGCATAAAAATATCGTTCAACAGATAGCCCATGTGTGCATTCAGAGGGAAAAAGATGGGTACTAGATCCTGCCATAGGCGTGTAAAAAAAAAGTTGGTAGTTGCTCGTTCTGTATTCATAGTGAATAATAATGTCTTTTTTGAACAGAAAGAGATATGCTGTGTTTGCACTAAGGCTGTGCACACATAGATAATTGATCTCTTGTAGTCATTATGTTTAGGTTCGATCCTGGCTAAAACCACTGATTTTATTCGAGCGATTGGTTTGATTCATTTAGTTATTTCACTCTGCCGCTGAAATCATTTAGTGAGGGGGCTCTAGCAGAATATTTTTTCATATACTGTAATAATACTTTTAGGTCCACGGTGGGGATATCGTATACACCACCCAGGACCATAACTTTTCATTCAAGGAATATTCACTTGGGGCACCGACGAAACAACCCCCCCCCCGCCACTCCCGTCTTGACCAGATGTGAACCTGGTTCTTTCGAGCAAGACGCAAGTCGTTGGACTAGTGCAGTGTGTACGATGCGTGTAAAGCAGTCGGGAAACTTCCAGGTGAAAAACTTTCGCCGCCCAGGTGTTACCAGGCGTTACCCAACAGCCACTATCAGTCGCGTCATATGTCAAAGAATGTTGCAGAAGAGCAATGTCGTGACGTGAAATGAGAATGCAAACATGTAACGTAAAAACCAAAGTGAAAGTGATGACGAATTATGGGTTTCCGGGTATTCCTTGATGGGACATACCCCGTAAGCGACCCGCATGGGTGTTATTTCATCACTGATATATGTGGGAGGGAGACTTAGTAGGGAGTACCAAATTTCCTCCGTGATTTAGACTTGTACTGTTGGTGTACGGTTTGCAAACCGTCATTCGGTGAGAAGTGAGTCACGTATCATTGTATGACATTTGTAACTAGAGTTGAAATAGTAGAGTATTGTTTATTAATTACAGGTTATTAATGGACGCCAGTTACTATATTTATTCAATCCAGTGGTTCAGTTAATGAGAACCATATAAATGTTGACTTTCAGTATTAAATTGACTTGTACGACGAGTATTCCCTGTTGCACAAAAATAGGCGTTTTTGTGGTGTCGATGCAATGTTTCCATTTATGAAACAGGTTATTTAATTTTATGATCTGACCTTATTACCACAGGTTAGTCTACCTCTCGAAATTTTGCTGCTCTACACCAACATTACTCTCATGTAGAAAGAGCTCATCACACGGTAGGATCCTGCCTTCTGACGGAAGGAGTACTTGGGGATTCCCTCCTGCCCAAAGGAAGTCGGCCATGGTCAAACCTGCAATAACGAGCCCATGAGTCAAGCTCATTTCCCCCTCAATTACCAAAGCACGTTACTTAGTCTCGGTGGTCAGTGACCGATATGATTGCCAGATCGTTTAAGCAACGCAACCCCAGCTAGTACTAGCATGGGGTGACGACTGGGTACTGCTAATAACCAAAATCGTCGTAACAGCTTAGTGTCTGTGCAGACTCTGGATTAGAACTACTCAATGGGCGGGGCTGTAATGACCATTGTAGTTGAAGGGTCCTAAAACTCCAACGAAACATAAGTCAGGTCGTCGCCTAGTCAAGGTAGATGGTGTAGCCCAGGGGTTTTTGCCAAAGTGGTCAATAGCAACCTCCTGGGTTCGGTGAGAGGTCGGTCGTTAAGGGGGGTCAGTGAGAAAAAATAGTTCTTTAAGCGGTTTTTACATATTTTAATATATTCAATAGAAAATAACACAATCTAAACTGTCGCCAGTAATTGCTAAAAGTATGTTTCTTGCTTCATCTTTAATGCCTTTCAATTAAGAATTATTGAAGATCTCAGATGACCGAGGTTCAAAAACGTTTCATAAAATAGTTATATATAAAAAGTACACTATTTGTTACTTGTGAACACTATTTAACACCTGAGAATACCGGCTTTAAATAGGGCATGAACCTGACTCCTGTCGCATTGTAGTTATTGTGCATGGTCGGACACAAAGCATTAATTTACCTGCCAAAAACAGACAATTCAGCCAATATTTCCTGCGGGCTCCAGACGCCCGGCTGGGGTGTCCCCAGTCAGAGCATGTTCATTGGACCCGCAGACCCGACCCTGCCACAGGCGGGATATGGGTGTCATGATGATGATGATGATGATGAATACCGGCTTTAAATTATTCCATGTTGAGAAGATCGCGCTCTGCCCCACTCCCTTTAGAAGACCTCTTTGGTTACATAAATTTGAAACAATTTATTGCCCAACCTATAAATCCAGTTGTTGTTTTTTTTTTCCTTTCGTAGGTGTTGATTTTTATTGTTAAAAAAAAATTCACATGTCATTTACCCAGCGTATCTGAGTGAACAGTCTTGACACAATTTCTGCCGGAACGTGGTGGCGTTACAATAAATTTAGTATTACTTTATTTAATCTCTTCATTCTTAAGTCGCCTGATTTCCTGTGGCTGTAGCCAGCTGTTGTAACACATCACTGACGTATTAGTGATTTTTGCGAAATAAAAGTTGGCGGAAGTACACGGTGTGATATACTGTTAAATACATCGAGCTTAATAGGCGTGTCTTAGGCTGATGTCGGTCTTATTATTGCAAAAGAAAATGTTTAATTTAGCATGTAAGGCTTTATAGAAGTAAATTGTTTGTTAACAGCCCCATATTACAGACAGCAAGTGGTTGAAAATACAACACTGAATTGCATTTTGTTTTCGAGTTGGATGTGGAAGTTGGGATGTGCGGATGCAGTCTTATTTATTGCGACAGTAATTTGTATGTGTGTAAACGTAATCCAGTGATGCACTAGTTAAACGTCAAACGTGTGAAACATTCTTCATTTTTCATCAAGAAGACATAGTAGTGTTGACATCGATGCAAGATTTTACCTCAAAGATCACTCGTTAACTTCTATAGCCATTACAACTAGACTGAAAGCAGGCCTACTGTGCAGTCTTACATAACTTACTATTTTGTTTTTTTGGTGATATTGAACAGCTCTGCACATGTCATGGTAGGCCGCCTCATTCTTTTATACTTTTTTTTCAATATATTATTTGTATTGGCCTCGATAGTTGGTTTAGTAGATCAGTAGGCTTTGTTAGTTTCTATTGAGTTCAGTGTGCCCAGGTTTGACTCTGGCCAAGGTCTGTGCTTTCTATCTTTGATAGTTTTATCTTTCAGACACGTCTCGATGGGAAGTGAAACGTTGAGGTCCAATATGGATTTCGGACCTGCCTCGGTGGCAGAGGTTGCGTGCTCGACTAATACGTCAGTGATTCCTGGTTAGATACTAGATCGAGGTAGGCGGGCTTCTTTCGGGCGAGAGAGAGAGGTCCCGAGTGCGCCTTCCGTAAAGCCGTGGCCCCGTGTGGTGTACGACGTCATTTGCACGTAAAAGAACGCTCTCTACTATGCAACTAGTAGATCGAGCAAAATTGCCAGGTGTAGGAGCTCGCCCCATGGCGTCGATGTGTCCCAGAGGAACAAAAATGGACACCCGACCTTGTCATAGGCGGGAAAGTGATTAGTGATTGCTTTTGCTGTACTGTATGTTCGACCCGCCGCGGTGGCGTGGTGGATAGCACGCTCGGCAACTACGCCAATAGTTCTAGGTTCGATACTGGACCGTGGTGGGTCGGCTTCTTTCGGGCGAGAGAAGCCGCGAGTGTGCCTTCTTTCGGATGAGAAGTAAAACCGAGGTCCCGTGTGGGTGTACGATGGCACTTGCACGTAAAAGAACCCTCTCTACTACGCAACGGGTAGATGAGGCAAAATTTCCATTTGTAGGAGCTCGCCCCCTGGTGTCGGTAGCATTCCCCAACGAACACTAGACCGACGATAAATAAGCGTAGGGGTGCAGCTTTGGCCGCCAACCGGCTGCGGAAAAACTATGACCAATTATCCCCCTGTGTCCATTCAGAGGGACAACTGGGTACCCGACCCTGCCATAGGCGGGAAACGGGTTAGGAGTTGCTTGTGCTGTACTGTATGTACGTATTTCGTTAGATAAGAAGTATTTGAGATATCCGATATCACTGTCACCTGCCTGTTTATGAACCCTGCACATGAGTATCTAATGTCTGGGTTATGCAAGTACATTTCGTAGGTTTGAGACTCTTGGGTGCGGATTGTTTGTGCCATACTTCCATTAAAATACGAGGGCTATTTTTTTCAAGGTCCTATCGGTTGCAAAATGAAAACCCCAGTGAAAATCCAAAGTGTTTAATTTGGAACATGTAGGTACACATTTCAGCCATTTCTCTAGATAGTCACCTCTCCGACTGAGACATTTGTCCTAGCGTGGTAGCTTTCAGCTACCACGCTAGGGCCGTGGTAGCAGTTAGCTTTCAGCTAACTCTGTACACTGCCTTACAGCTCGTTTGAGTCGAACTTCTGTCCTAGCCAGCGTTTCGTGTTAGCAAAGAGATGGAAGTCGGAGGGAGTCAAGCCCAGGCTGTATGGTGGGTGCTGAAACACTAGCTAGGAGGACAGAAGTTTGTTAACATAAAACG
Organism: Trigoniulus corallinus; assembly: GCA_013389805.1. Classification (NCBI taxonomy): domain Eukaryota; kingdom Metazoa; phylum Arthropoda; class Diplopoda; order Spirobolida; family Trigoniulidae; genus Trigoniulus; species Trigoniulus corallinus. The sequence goes on from JAAFCE010009109.1 coordinate 16,329,975, forward strand.
CTGGCTAGGAGGGCAGAAGTTTGACTCAGACGAGCTGCAGACCAGTGTACAGATTTGGCTGAAAGGATTGGCGGCTACCTTCAATGACAAGGGTATAGGAAAGTTGCTACTACGCTAGGACAAATGTCTCAATCGGCGAGGCGACTATCTAGGGAAATAGCTGGAATGTGTACCTAAATGTTCCATATAAAACACTTTGAATTTTCACTGTGGTTTCCATTTGCAACCGAACGGACCTTGAAAAAAATTAGCCCTCATAGTAAACAAAGTAATTAAGGAAGACAATATTACGTTTAATACAATTTGCAGAAAAATGGTAAAGATGTATTTAGTATATTTCCTACTTTCTCGCGTTTTAAATAAATTTTCACCCTAGGAGGTTATTAATGTGGCATTAGTAGAACGAATGGTCTGTCCTTGAGTCCAGTTATGACGGGTAGACCAGATGCAGGTAGCACAATATGGTTATAATAATTATATTTTATTGTTAAACACGAAATCCAATTCTTTGATGTATTCTTTCTCCAGTTAATAACAGCTTTTATACATCTTCAAGGTTTGTTGTGGTGATGAAATAACAGAATAATTATCAGTAGCACCTTGTTGTGACCCCAAGGGCCTCATGCACCTTGAAGCCTACCTTAACTTTGCAATTTTGCTGCTGATCCATCGTGAGCTCAAAGCAAATGTTATCATAAGTACTTGTTGTATCAGGTTGTACATTGTCGGGAGGGGTGTAGGCTTATAGTCTGATAGTTGCCGATATCAAACTTGAAAATATCGAAGGTGTTAATAACATCGGACACCCCACAAGGGATCTTCAATATTTCAGGAGACTCGAACTCACTATTTCGGATGTCAAATACTTTACATTACTGACTGGCTGCCGAAATTGACAAAGAAGCGTAGCTTTAAATAATAGTAATCTTTGATATTTTTAAGTGCAACACAGCTGGGAATTGAACGCACACCAAGTGAATGACGAGTCATTGCCTCCACTTGCTGGAGACATTTCTGGAACCGCCTGTTATTCACAGTGATTAAATAGTTTATCTAGATTAAAAAGAAATAGTTTAAATAAATTAACTGGTAATCCTTCCAGGGAACATAAGGTTGACACTACCCCGGAACTATTGTTACTGTAGCTGGGGAGTTGACCTAAAGCAGGGCCGGCGAGAAGGGGATGAAGGGGTCAAATTCTCTGGGCCCGGGATTCACACTCGGTGTCCTTGTCTAAGGTTACCTTCACACCAAAGAAAATCTCAACAATCGGGGATTGCAGAGTATCTTGGGTATTGAGAGGGAGCGACGAGTTGCGTTGGACACACCAGTTCTCGTCTGATCACTGAAGTTAAGCAACGCAAGCCCAGTTAGTACTGACATGGGTGGTCGCTCGGGAAAGCTGGGTACTGCTAATACCCAATAATCGTCGCATTAGTGTAGTGTCTGTGCAGTCTATGCATTAGAACTATGCAGTGGACGGGTCTCTAATGACCTTGTAGTTGACGGGACCTTAAACACCAACAAACAACAACAATTGGGTATTGAGTAATAAACAAAGTCATTAGGCATGTAATACTGCCATCCACTCCTACATTAATTACTTAGACGTCTATCTGTCTGTTGTTACTCTAAAGGCCAAAAACAACTACTGTAACAGAAGGAAGGGGCGAGTAAGTCTTACACCTGAGAATTTTGCTGATCAACGTGTGTGGTCTTCTTAATGTAAAAAGGGATATCTTAACCTACAGTAGTTACTGTACAGTATGTCACACACGCCACATGGGATGCATGCAGTGATAGCGATCCTTTCCTCCTGCCCGCAAAGTAGAATTCCATGAAATGGAATTAGCAGTCACTACAACCTAAGTTAATGTTTACAGCTGACCTGAAAGAATATTTGCTTATTGGGTCACTTAGTGATGTCAGTTTAGGTTCAATCCTGACCAAGATCAGCGGTTTCAAAATTTCGGGAAAGAAGCGTAAAGTGCGGCGTTTGTCGAGTGGGGAGCATAGTCGGTGTCCAGTGAGTTGTGTATGACGTCGCCTGCACCCTTCCAAGGTGAAGGAACTCACCTTTCCCTGGACTTTGTGAATGGCCTTCAGAGACCTACGTCAGACAAGCCATTTAAGGTGCAGTACTTTAATTCATAACGAAGTAGGCACAGTAATAGTTGTTATGACGACCTTGCTCCGGGATGATATTTAGTCAAGGTTAGCAAAACAATTAAATTTTAGACTATGCCCATCATTTCGATTCATTTGGTACGTAGCAACTGCTGAAAATACTTATTTTGCATAAAGCAGACGTCATTTCTACCTGAATGTCCCGTTGCACCCTTGTAGACATGTGCAGCTGTCATTTGTACTGCGATGTTCAAGCCACTCATGGACTTCCGATTCTGGTCAAAGCTGATAACCTCTTTAGGGAGAAGGAGCACTTATTAGAGAGTTTTCTGGCTGCGGTTCTGTCCGACGTACGCTACGCAATGCAGACGAATTGTCAACTGCGCAGACTCAGATACGGCCTGAGTCTGCGCAGTTCACGATTCGTCTGCATTGCGTTGCGTACGTCGGATAGAACCGCAGCCAGAAAACTCTACTGTCCCGTCCTACAGCAGAGTACGTAAAATAAAAAGAACAGGGACTCAGTAGAAAGTCTCATATACAGTATCTTTGTTAATTAAATAGTGATGTGAGTTCCATGGGCCTCTTCTATCTGTAAATGTGTCCTTTGAAACAGGAAGTAGAATGAGATGATGTGAAGAACTGCTGAGGAAATACTGTAGGAAATGATTGATTGCTTATTAGCATTTTTAATAATTAATAAATTGATTTGATACTATTATTTGGTATTTAGAATAAAGGGGCCTCAAAATTAGATTATGCTTGGGGACCCTCCAGACTCCAGGTACTTGGTCCATCACTGACTACTAGCCTATCGTCGATTGGTTTTGGCTGCACACCATAAGTCCTTCACATCCCAACAAATGCACAGCCCCGATTGGGACATCACGTGCACTCTGACTTCCTTCCTTGACATCGGAGAATTGGTAATGGGTGGCTTAAGACAGGAAATACTCGTGTTTTGTTGAATTCTGTGAATCTTTCATTAATTCGGCCTTGTTGATTTCATTCAATGTTTCAAGTTAAAATGCCCCTTCGTCATCACAAGGTCACAATTCTAGGACTCAATGTTTTTACATATTGGAGTTCAAGGTTAGATTATAGGCCAGATGTCATGTTTGACATTCTAGACACATTTAATTCCTCAATATTAATAAAAAAAATGTTTCAATGCAAAAGAAACCAGTCTTTACTATATTGTAACTAAGGTTTTAGTGGGCTCTAGGCCAAAAAGAGAGAATGAGCCCCTAAAGCCTAGTTCCCTGGCACGCGACACCGACGAGAATAGCGCTTGAGCAGACGGTATAATTATGACGTAAACCACAGGCGCTAACAGAAATTGCGCCTGGTTTGATTCCCTGGCAAGAGCGAATTCACGTGAGTGATTAATAGTCTTCAATATGAACGTTTGGTGGCGCCAAAACCGAAAAAATAAATTAACCAATGAAAAGTAAATAGAAGACTATTTAAAAATTCATACAGCCAATCAAATTCGAGCGACACATTCCATTGACAAATGCAGTTAACTAACTCTCAACTCCACTTCACCATTGATTTCGTGCTTACTTTACTGAATGGTAGTGTAACTACGTCATCAGTTTATGTGGATTGTCGTCTGCTAGCGCGCTATTCTCGTCGGTGTCGCGTGCCAGGGAACCAGGCTTAAAGAAAGGATCCCAAACGCCGAAATCGTAACTTTCATTAACCAGAGACCCATTAGATTGCATGATAAATTATTACCCAACTATAGATGTGCAAATATAGAAGTACATACGAAAGTTTTGGGTTCTAAATGACGTTTAAAATAACGCCAGACTCCTTCCGGACCTTAAGCCTGAGCTGGGCCTACTTGACCTAGACCAGTGGTGGCGAACCTGTGACCCACCCGAACGTGAATCATATCTAGTTTATCGTATCATAGTGTGTGGGTTGAACGGGGACCTGGAGGTTAGAACCCATAGATCCGACCCTGCACCAGGCGGGTTAAGGGCATTATGATGATGTTCTCTATTTGCTACTTTAATAAACTAATATTTTCATTAATAATAATTTTTTATTCATAAAATTAAATAGTGATTGCAACTGACCCGCGGACAACTTTTTTGCTCTTTTTTCGTGTTATTGTGACCCGTCTTCAAAAAAAGGTTCGCCACCACTGACCTAGACTATCTGGCACTGGTACCTAACCATCCCTGCGTACTTAAAGGTCTATTGGCCATCTATTTAATAATGCTTCATATAATCGTAAAACAGACGCATGAGAGTCGCGGACCAAGGTCACCACATACTGTCTCACTTATTAGAATATTGTGATCGTTTTTGTTTTGACCTCGTTTTTGAAATTGATTCCTGGTTGGAGGGGAACGTAAGGAATCCACATTTGGATGCATTTTTTTTTCCTACACCGAAAACTATTTCCACCTGGTTCCTAGAAAGCACTGTAACTATATTGTTGTACTAAATTGTATTTATATTCAAAGATTTTTGGCATTATGTAGCGTGCTTTTAGCCATTCACATACAGTATTGTTGTGACTACCCGCCGCGGTGGCGCAGTGTTAGCACGCTGGGCAACTGCGTCAGTAGTTCTAGGTTCGATACTGGACCGTGGTGGGTCGGCTTCTTTCGGGTGAGAGAGAAGCCGCGAGTGTGCCTTCTTTCGGATGAGAAGTAAAACCGAGGTCCCGTGTGGGTGTACGATGGCACTTGCACGTAAAAGAACCCTCTCTACTACGCAACGGGTAGATGAGGCAAAATTTCCAGGTGTAGGAGCTCGCCCCTTGGCGTCCGTAGCATTCCCCAACGAACGCTAGACCGACGATAAATAACCGTAGAGAGGTGCAGCTTTGGCCGGCAACCGGCTGCAGAAAAATCTATGACCAATATATCGCCCTGTGTCCATTCAGAGGGACAACTGGGTACCCGACCCTGCCATAGGCGGGAAAAGGGTTTGGAGTTGCTTTTTAGTTGCTATGCAGTATTGCTGTGACGGAAAATGTAAACAAAGGGGTAACTGAGTTATAAAAGTCAATTTTTTGAAAGTAAGCAATATAAGCAGCGTTTTGTTATTTCTTGATAATTAACTTGTTTTTCACTTCATAATAATAACAGTACCTCTTTCCCGCCTGTGGCAAGGTCGGGTCTGCGGGTTTCATGGCGAATCAGAAGGGGAAGCAATGCAGCAGTTCCTCCCCTCAGTGCCTCAATGGGGCGCATATTTCAACTGATGCACAATTCAACTTTCATTTGCTTTTTTGCTTGCATTTGTTATTCCCATTTCTATACTGCCGGGAGCGACGAATTGCGTTGGCCACACCAGTTCTCGTCTGATCACTGAAGTTAAGAAGCGCAACCCCAGCTATCACTGACATGAGTGGCCGCTTGGGAAAACTGGGTACTGCTAATACCCAAAAATCGTCGAATTAGTGTAGTGTCTGTGCAGTCTCTTCATAAGAACTATGCAATGGACGGGGCTCTAATGACCCTGTAGTTGAAGGGCCCTAAAACACCAACAAACAAACAATCTATACTGCCAGTCCAATCTGCAATTGGCTAAACTACTGAAGATAGGACATTGTCTAAGAAGCAGTAGAGGACCTATTGCAATATTTCGTTAGATTTACTCTAAGGGATTCTGAATATTTAAAAATATTTGACGCGCACTTTTTTGAAGTGCTCCCCCCCTTATCTGCCCCTGGCGAGTTTTGGCCCTCCACTCCCACGTCTGCTTTGGTAACTTGTATTGCATTTGCCTTGTAAAATTCATAATTTAAGTAATATAAATAACTTTCATTTTAAATATTTCAAGTCACATGAAATGTATTTATCCATTTTTAATACCAACATCATGACCCTTACTGCGCCTATGGCAGGTTCAGGTTACATTCAAATGCGGTTGTACAGACTCTTTAAGTAATCAGTAATGAATCATTTTGAGTAAACAAACACCAGATTTTGACGATTCAACATGTGTACTATGTAAGAATTTGACGGCATCAAAGTTGTAAAAAAATTATCGGCCTTCAACAGTTGACCCTTTGGAGGCTAACTGCAGTGCTAGGATGGCACTGCTGGGATGAATTGACTTATTACACAAAACGAATGATACCATGTGATTAACTACGGTATACTGTAAAAAGGCAGTGCCGGATTTACCATTAGGCGAAGTAGGCTGAAGCCTAGGGCCTCAAGTTGCGTTGGACACACCAGTTCCCGTTAGATCACTGAAGTTAAGCAGCGCACACCCATGTCAATACCAACTTGGGTGGTTGGTAAAGATCGTTGGGTGCTGCAAATTAACCCTCTTCCTCGTCCTTTCACCTACCTCCTCATCTCCTCCGGGCAGCCTCATAAGGGGTTGACCTGTTACGGCTGCCTGGCTTACACCCCAACCCACAAACCAATCCAATATCCAAAATTGAAATAGTCTAGGGCCTCTCAATATCTGAATCCCGGCACTGGTATACAGTACAATAAGTTTTTTTCAGTAATATTCCCTGGTCGATTTTCGATGCCCGATGTCCTGATGGTATAGCCCACATGGATTGTTGCATCAGCGCCACTTTCAGACCGTCTGCATGAGATGCGGAATGTCTGTTAGGTGATTTGCCGAAAAACGGGTCTCAAGAAAACATTATCTAGCTGTTCGCCCTTGAGTTCTTTTCCTCTCGTCCCCCTCTTTATAGCCTGCCTCCAGCTCATGGTTTCGTTAATGTCAATGCTGGTCGAAGCTTGCTTTTTGACGAAATTGTTTTTGAGGGGCGCTTTTTGCAAGACCCTAATCGTGTGTGACTGTGGGATATCACTTAAACGTGAAAGAACTACATGGAGAAAAAGGTGTAAATTAGCAAAATTCCTGCGGTCGCCCCCTTCTCTGACGTTGGTAAATTGCCCTCAGGGCAGACAGGATGATGTTGAACAGCCAAATAAGTTTGTCTCTTCATTCTTCTTCTAATTTTATTTTTTTCCTTATGCGCTATTTCTCCATTCTCCATACTGACAATAAAATGAGTGTAGCTAAAATGCGAATGCAGCGGTACATGGGTATGGTGTCGTGAGCAGACAGAATTAGGAATGAATTCTAGATGGTTGCTTAGGGATGGGAATGATGGAGATGAGAGTATATTTAGGAGGTATGGGCACGTGTTGAGAAAAGTGGAGAAGAAACTGGTTGGGTCCATCACAGGGTTGCAGGTTATTGGAAGCACCCAGGGCAGAGAAAGACCAAAGCAGACGTGGGAGCAGGTTGTATGAAGAGATATGCTAATGTGTAGGGTGGATGGGAACCTGGTGGGCGATAGGCGGGAGTGGAGGGTCAGAACCTGCAGACCCGATCCTGCTACAGGCTTGGTCATTCTGGCGCCGGTGGTGTACTGTATGTATTATGTCACTCGCGCGTAAAAGAACCCCCAGGTATAGCAATTCGCCTTTTAGCATCGCTGGAGGCTGGATGAGGTCGGCAGCCGGCTGCGTAAAAATACCGTCTAATCAGATCGTTCATGTGTTCCAGTGGGTACTTGACCCTGTCATAGGCGCGAGAAAGGTTAGTAGTTGGTTTTACTTGGTCCTTCAGAGTTCCTGGATACTCAATCCTCCCTTAGGAAGGATAGTGGGTCGATTAAATATATTTTGTGTATTGCATAACATCGGATTGTTGTTGTTGTTTGTTGGTGTTTAAGGTCCCGTCAACTACAAGGTCATTAGAGACCCGTCCACTGCATAGTTCTAATGCATATACTGCACAGACACTACACTAATGCGACGATTATTGGGTATTAGCAGTACCCAGCTTTCCCGAGCGACCACCCATGTCAGTACTAACTGGGCTTGTGTTGCTTAACTTCAGTGATCAGACGAGAACTGGTGTGTCCAACGCAACTCGCCGCTCCCACCATAACATCGGAAGTCACCCGTAGAATCAATGGAGGTGGCTGAAGTGAGACAGGCAAGCGGAGTCCTGTACGATAGGAGGGTCCCAATCAAGTTGAAAGGGGAGTACTACAGGGCAGTGGTTAGGCCAGCTATGCTAAATGGATCAGAGTGCTGGGTACTGAGGAAGAGCCACGTTCATGGAATGCAAGTAGCCGAGATGAGAATACTGCGGCACATGAGTGGCATGTCGAGTGCTGATAGCATTAGGAATGCCTATATTAGAGGTAACCTGGGGTGGTGGACATCACCAAAAAGTGAGGAGGTGGTATGGACAAGTCATGAGATGAGGGGAAGAAGAGCTCGTTAGGTGCATTTTAGGAATGCAGGTGGTCGGTAGCACCCGGGGCAGGGGAGACTGAAGCAGACGTGGGAGCAGGTTGTCCGTGGGGGCATGGCGGTGTGTGGGGATGACGGGGACCTGGTGAGGGATAGACGGGATTGAAGGGCTAGAACCCACAGACCCGACCCCGCCACAGGCGGGATAAGGGTATGATGATGTATCGCATACCTTGTCTGTCTGACTGACATGAGAAGAGGATACGCGCATCCTTGTATGGCTTCATCGTTGCTTTTTTAATTCTGTGCTCGGTTAATTAAAACCGAAATGAGTTTTTGCTGGATGGATACTGAGAGCAAACTGTGTTACTCGTCTCACCTAAGGTCGTTGGAATTGCCAAGTCATTAAAATCACCATATTAAGGTGAAAAGGCTACAAATAAAAAACAATCTTCTTTCGTTGCTAGTTGTTACTGCTTGACTCGCATTCGCTATGTTTGTGATAGGAAAACTGGAATGAGAAGGAGACAAAAAAAAATAAGTAGTGTGTATATGATTGAGAACTTTTTTTATTAGTTCCTGTGTTAGAGGCTACTTTTATGTTGCAGTAAAAATGACTAGTGTTGAAATTAAAATTTAGCAAACATGTAGAGTATACAGTATATTAGTTTACCATCATTATTGCTCCTTGAAACAACTTTTTAATGAAAACTTTTCGAGTATCGCACTCTTTCGTAACAAGAAAAGAAAGAAAAAGTAGCCAGACGCATTTTTTGGCGTTCTTTTTTAAACTTTTCTTCGAAATCGTATGACGTTTGTCTACATATTTCTGACATCGAACAGGTACACTATATCTCTAGAAAAGTTTCTCCGTTGTAAATAATATAAAAACAAAACTAATTTCTAGAGAGTGAACAGGAAGGAAATGAACTAGAAGCTGTTTAACCTGGTCCCTGGTGATAATATTCGCGCTTTTTCATTTGTCGAGATTATTCGTTCTGAAATGGATTCTATTTGGTCTCTCGTTCTGCGAGTTCGAATTTGTTCAGTGTTGTCGTTGTTTTTATTCCACTGGCGTGGACGTGCGTGAGTTTTTGTTTTTGTATACCAATTAACTACATTTTTTGTGAATTGAATGACGTTTGAATATCTCTTGAACTGCCTTAACTGACAAGCATCATTATATACAAGTCAAAATATTTCAAACGCTGGGTTTCACACTTGCACCATAATGCTTGCAAGGCTTCGACGGGTATTTTCTTCTCAGAACATTGAGCAACTTCAACCCTTACGAGATGAAAAGTATGTCTCACTATTTTTTTTTCATTATTATTTGCTCGGTAGCCGGCATGAAATATTACTAAACATTGTGTGTGAATGTTGTTTTTTTTAATGTTGTGATTTTTCATTATTCTTTTGTAAGTTAAGAACAGTACGTGCTTGTTTGGAAGAGGTATAGGACAATATTTGGTATTTCCTTTTGGAATTAGAAAAATTTAACCCAAGCCATACCATCTCCGAATTTATGGGTTATCTGACACTGTTTAAGATATGAATTTGTTGCAGATAGTTTATGAATATAGCATACCATTTATGTGTCGTTAACTTGATGTCAAATGCAACATGGCTGTTTGACAGGGCCTTCTTGCATCGAGGTCAAAGTATGCTGGTTCGCTTCCTCTAGCCGGTGTTGGTAGTTACTTCATTGTTACGGTTTGCTTGTTGGAGTTTAAGGTCCCGTCAACTACGAGGTCATTAGAGACCCGTCCACTGTATAGTTCTAATGCATATACTGCACAGACACTACACTAATGCGACGATTATTGGGTATTAGCAGTACCCAGCTTTCCCGAGCGACCACCCATGTCAGTACTAACTGGGCTTGCGTTGCTTAACTTCAGTGATCAGACGAGAACTGGTGTGTCCAACGCAACTCGCCGCTCCCTCATTGTTACGGGGTAATCTAATGAACCTGTGTATATTCTTGATGTGCCACCTGTTTAGTGGACACCCAAATCAGGAAAAAAATCAACATCGGATGATAAAGGAATGGGGTATCCTTCTTCTTTGCACTTGGGTGACTGGAAGTGACCCAACAGTTATAAATTGTTTATTTCTTCTACGTGTTTCTTGCTCATAATAAGGTTTTGTATTCTATGGATACTTAGAATTGCTGATTTAATCTGTTACGTTATTATTTAGCTGGAAGAGACCGGTATCCCTCTCAACGTTTATCCGTCTTGTTAGGCATGCAAAAAAATACCTACTTTGGTATTGAAAGTAACTTTAGGGTTGTGAATAGGAACTCTGCTGGTGTCTCACATGAAATTATACTTCCATGGAATTTATAACGTCATTTCATTTTCAGGTTTGATCCTTTTCAAGTATTTGAAGTCACTCCAGAGCCTTGTTATATACTCCAAGTTACCGTGGTTGAAGGAAACCACATAACCAAAGGATGGGTTGGAGATTTAAGTAAGTGCTTAACTTGTACAAATTTGCCATAAGTATAAATTCTTGAAGCTAACCTTTTTCTGGAGCCTTTAATACAGTTCTTATCAACCTCCGATTATAAAAAAAAGCCTGATTTTTTACGACAGTCATATGCATCATCATCATCGTACTCTTATCCCGCCCGTGGCAGGATCGGGTCTGTGGGTCCTCTGAACATGCTCTGACTGGGGGCACCCCAGCCAGGCCTCTGGAACCCGCATGAATGTTGGCTTTGTTGTCTGTGGGGGGATGCAGGCCTACCCCACGTGTGCCAACACTGCATTATGCAACCAAAATAGACATTTTGGCAGGTAAATTAATGCTTTGTTGGTTATAATATTGCATGGTGTCTGATCTGTTGCACAATAACAGCGAGCAACAGGGATATTCCCGACCGCATGCGGGTTATGATAGTCATATTCGTTTTCATTAAATAATCCTAAGATCAATCCTTCGTACATTAAAAAATAAATGAAATAAACTGAATTGTTATTGCACAAATGTCGAAGTCGTCACTTAATGACGCACTTTCGTCAGATCACTACGATCATGCCAGGGAAATATATTTATTACCGACCTTCGTCTAGAAATGTATTATTTGCATTCCAAATTAGTATACTTGTCCGTAAGGATATGGTAGCGTGTAGGGTGGACGGGGACCTGGTGGGAGATAGGCGAGGGTGGAGAGCTAGGACCCTCAGACTCAACTCTGCCACAGGCGGGATAAAGGTATGATGATGATTGCATGTCTTATTTTCGATGTATAGGATCATTATCTTTAGTTGGACCAGTATCTATTCGCTAAATTAACCTTAGCCTATATCTCAGGATGAAATATTGCATATTTGACGCATAAAAGCGTATCTTGATAAAACGAATGATGAAATTATTGAAGTTTCAAACCTCATTATTTTTTGTCACAATAATGGCATTACAATTATCTTATAATAAACGCTTGGTTGAAGAAGTCTCTTGTCACAGTCATTCGAAAAATATATCAGATTTCGAGGAAACGACACAGGTGCTATGAAGTTTCAGATTTAAAAATGCTGTGTATATTATTTTTTAAATGTTTATTTTGAACTGTCAGTGAAATAATACAGATTATTCTCGCTCCTATCAAATTGAAAGTCGAATTTAAGTGGCTTTAAAGAAATGCCATTAAGTAAGCCAAAGATGACGCACACACTTCGATAACCATTTTATAAACAAACTTTGTATGATAGTGAAAAACAATAGTTGTAGGTATTTGGGTCAGTTATCATCAGCACGGTTCTGCCGCAGATTTCAAGAGAGAGAACTGTCTCCCACGTGAGAATGTTAGCTTTGGTTTCGTTGGTGTTTTAGGGCCCTTCAAATAAAAGGTCATTAGAGCCCCGTCCACTACATAGTTCTAGTGACGAGACTGCACAAACACTACAATAATGCGACGATTATTGGGTATTAGCAGTACCAGTTTTCCCAAGCGGCCGCCCATGTTAGTACTAGCTGAAAGTCCCACCAGGTCCACGTCCACCCCACACACTGCCATATCTTTGCGGGCAACCTGCTCTCACGTCTGCGTTGGTCTCCCCCTGCCCCGGGTGCTTCCAACCACTTGCATACCTGTAATGGATCTAACGAGCTCATCCGCCCCTCTTCGCATCACGTGTCCATACAACCGCACACTATTCTCCCCCATATTTTCGCGATGTCCCCCACCCCAGGCTACCTCTAATATACTCATTCCTCATTCTATCACCTTTTGACACCCCACTCATGTACCGCAGCATTCGCATCTCGGCTCTTACCCTGGCTATCGAACTATCATACAGATCAGGAAACTAAACTATCCGAATAAACCCTTCTCCTATCCCCCTTCTTCGTAATAGCTCCCAAACTACCAGTCGTGGAACACTGTCATAAGCCTTCTCCAAGTCGATATAGATGGCATGGAGATCTTTCTTTGCTGTCCTACATTTTCTATCATCTGCCTCAGAATGAAGATTGGTTCCATTGTGGACCTACCTGGCATGAACACGAACTGATATCCACAGACATTAGTTCCATCCCGAAGGCGACATTCCATTACTCTCTCCCAGAGCTTCATAGCATGGCTCATAAGCTTGATACCTCTATAGTTACCACTGTCTTGGACATCACCTTTGCCCTTGAAGAGTGGTACTATCCAGCTCTCACTGGATTAGTTTCAAGGGTTCGGGAGTAAGCCAGGCAGCCATAACAGGATGAACCCTTAGGAGGCTGCCCGCGGGAGATGAGGGCTAATTTACCAACCACCCATGTTGGTATTGACGTGGGCTTGCGCTGCTTAACTTCAGTGATCTCACGAGAACTGGTGTGTCCGACGCAGCTTGGCTGCACACGCCACGTAGAAAGCATTCTATCTCCGCTAGCTATCCTAATGAACAGTTTCCCTAGCCACCTGATTCCAAGGGTACGCCACACTTCAATGGGAACTCTGTCTGGGCCTATAAATATTCGACCTTTCATCATCAACCTAGCTTCAAGAGACAAATATGGTGAAATTCTAGTTAGCAATAGACTTGGACATGCCGTGATACGAGGGTATGAAAAGACTTAGCTTCCAACACTAATAAAATATAATTCATTAATTGCTATTTTTCCCATGTGTCGTAATTGACAAGTTATTTTAATTAATAACAGTATGCAACAACTATCGTCTCGTTGGCGTTTCCTGTATGGAATGGCGTAATGCGATCCTCGGGAGATGAGAGGCCTCGTTAGAGGAATATTAAATGTTTCATATCCTAACTTTTTATTAGACTAAATTTTATAAACATAATTTGTATTACCATATATTATTCTAACTTCAATTAACTTGAGTGCTACCTCATGTATCATTGCAAATAAAACCCATGTCTGTCAAGAGGGGCCGCCGTACCCTCAATAGGTGTTAGGCCCTTCGTCCACCGGCGCAACGCGTTTGCAATCCGACTCGAAAAAATATCGTTTTAGCGTTGGATGGGAGTCGATTCCCAGTCGGACCCTTGCTATTGTGTAGTTGGTCGTCCACCTAGACGACTGCAACGCAACTTGCAATCGACTGGCAAACGACCAACTGCAAAACGACTGGCATGTCAGTTGCATGGCCGACGCTTGTGCGACTTTTTTCAAGTTTTTGTTGTCAACGCTAGTACAGCAACGCAGCAAAGAACGCTTTCAATGCACACCATTTCAATATACACATATTTGTCCAATTGCAAAGAACAAGTGGTGTAACAAGGGGTCTGCGGGGGGGGTCCACACCGGGTGACACCACTCACACCAAGACAAATGGGTGACACCAAACCAGAAGAAGCAGCTTTCCTCCAGGAGAGGGAGTGACACCATGGCGTCCCCGCACCGGGTGACGCCAACCCTAGCGACGCCACTGCAAAGAACGCAATAACTAACTGCACGGTTTGCCATTGTGGACGAGACTGACCAAAAAAAAAGTTGCAAGACATTAGTTGCAAGAGAGTTGTGCCGGTGGACGAAGGTGATGTGCAACGCAACTCTCACCCAACTGCCATAAACGCGTTGAGTTGCAGTTGCATTGCGTTGCGTTGCGCTTCCAATTTCCAACATGAGAATGTGGTCCATAGCAACCTATCAAAAAAGAAACTCCACTAGCTGTTACTGTAGGTGATCATTTAACCCTTTCTTGACTGAAGATGTGTGATCAAAATCGCGTAGGCTTGCTGTAGGCTCGTGAGAAAGGGTTTTAAAATGTTATACATTATATATAAATTATATGGCATACAAATGTCATGTTTTCTAGTAAGTTGTTTGTTCGCTGTGCACACGTTGTCTCAGTGTCACAGAAGCAGACCTCAGAATCCTAACTTGTAGCTAGCGCTTGTCTTTTGAACTGCAGGTCACCCCGCATCAAGGTCGGCGGCTTTCTCTCTGATGAGACTGCATCTTTCGTTAATTGAGAAGTGTAACAGCCGTGATCCTGTATCGGTGTGCGATGTCACCTCTCCATCCGCGAACCCCGAAATGTTGCTTTGGATAAACAAATCAAAAAGACACTCACATTACTGTGCATGTGATATTTAATACTGTTTGGACATTGAATGATTGACGTATGGGACTTTCATGGATGCTGCGAATTTTGGCTCAAAGTTTTATTTCGGGAGGCTAGTGAAACGATTTCCGGAATTTCCACTGCATTATGAAGATGTATATTAGCCCTACTTTAAGATCAAACAGGGTATATAAAGTCATCATCATACCCTTATCCCGTCTGTGGCAGGGTCGGGTCTTCGGGTCCACTGAACATACTCTGACTGGGGTCACCCCAGCCAGACGTCTGGAACCCGCAGGAATATTGGCAAAGTTGTCTGTGAGGGGATGACGCCTACCTCACGAATTGAAACAGGGTATATACAATATTCACCAGAAATTCCCACTATTCAACGGGTTCCTGGATTTTTATCTTACGTAAGTTAGCTACTTGCTAATGAAGACGATGTCATGATAGTGTGGATGTACCTCGCCCCATTACCTCATGTATTACATTATGTTATTAGGGAATAGTCCGACTCGCAATCCTTTTTTTAATCATCTCTTACTTAAAGGAGGTAGAATCCCATTCGCATTTGCTAGCGTATTGATAGTTTCAGCAGCTTAACCGTTGAATTTGTTATTGGCTTCAACACTCACTCTGAAAATATGCATCATGAAAATGCAATATGTGTCTGGGAAAAACTGCAAATAAGAGCCAAGATCAACAGTACTATTTTCTTCTGGTGACCTTCTGTGATGTTCATTGAATAAAGAAGAAGTGTGAAATATGTGTGCGTGTGTGTACATTCAACATGCATCTTCAGAACGTGATTATGCGTGGTTCAAATCCCCAAGCACTGATAGGACCCCTGGTTTATTCTTCTGAGTTGCTTTGGACACACCAGTTCTCGTCTGATCACTAAGTTAAGCAGCGCATCCCCAGCTAGTACTGACATGGGTGGCCGCTTGGGAAAACTGGGTACTGCTAATACCCAAAAATCGTCGCATTAGCGTAGTGTCAGTGCAGTCTCTG
The DNA here is from genome assembly GCA_013389805.1 of Trigoniulus corallinus. Lineage (NCBI taxonomy): Eukaryota > Metazoa > Arthropoda > Diplopoda > Spirobolida > Trigoniulidae > Trigoniulus > Trigoniulus corallinus. The sequence goes on from JAAFCE010009109.1 coordinate 16,345,845, forward strand.
CATAAGAACTATGCTGTGGATGGGCCTCTAATGACCTTTGTAGTTGAAGGGCCCTAAACACCAACAAACAGCAAACAACAACAACCATTGAAGTTAAGCAACGCAGCCCATGTTCGTACTGACATGGGTGGTCGGTTTAACATTGGGCGCTGCTAAATTCCCCTCTCCTACATCACCTACCCCTAACCCCCACACCCGCGAGCAGCCTTCACAAGATTCGGCCCGTTATGGCTGTTTGGCTAACTCCCCAACCCGTTAGTCTAACATACTAACAATTGCTTGGCTATTGCAAAAGCAAGCAATTGAAAAATTTTCATACACTTTTACTTGTTGGCCAATTAATTTCAGAGCTTAAATACACAGCTAAGGTCTTACTTTATAAGTTTCTCAGGTGAAATGCAATTTACTCTTATTGTTTCAGTCAAGGTAGAATTCACATTGTTTTCTGAGAGGAAGTAGAGCGCATTTAAAATTGGATGACTGTTTATGTAGTAAAACACAAGTCCGCACTTATAATTGAAAGAGTAAATAAATGACTAATAAATGAGACGAGGTTTTTAATTAAATTATTTTTTTAATGTATTCATTACAACATGAAGTCTTGTTCTCATTGCACATAATTCATTATTCTGGTTTCGCCTTATATTTAATTAGTCGGTCTTGATAGCCCAATTGAAAGAGCTCGCTTAAAGTACTCAGGCAGGCTCACCCCTAGCCGATAGGTTACTCTTTGAAAAAAAAGAGATCTAAATTACTCCTCCTGTCAGATAAGCCTTTTATCAAGATAGCATGATAGGTTGGGAATTCAACTTACATGTTGAATTTCCAACATGACTCCCCCTCCTGGGCATTTCAAAGGACAGGTGTCTGTTACAATCCAAGTTAAATGACAATAACTAAAATTGAAAATCTGTTTACTTATTACAGTGGACGTCCCGGATCCGTATGTCTCCTTGAAAGTACGATTCACTCCGAACAGCACCAAGAGGACACGGCATATCGATAACAATGTAAATCCCAAGTGGAATGAATCGTTTGAATTTTTTGTGGATGCTAAAGAAGTCAATATTTTAGGTAATTTATTTTGATATAATTAAATAGTGACTACACTACTACTAAGCTGTTTTCTAGCAGTAGTTGGAGGAATTGCTCAACATCCGCCTGCTGTGTAGGGAGGACTGAGTTCAATTCCTACACTTCTGCTTTTCCACACTTATTTTTTATTAATAATTTGAGAATGCCCTATGCTGTGTTATGAAGTTGCCATTTCGAGCTACGTATAAGCTTTCCTGTCCTTATTTGTCTGTGTAATAACACTGCAAAGACTCGTACAGGACAAAGTGAAGGAATGGGGGTTAGGGCAGTGGCGACAGAGTATGGAGGGAAGGGCTGCAAAGAAAACGCTGAGGGTGTATGGGAACAAGCTTAACATAGAGAGGGAGGTAATCTATGACAATACGTGGGAGAGCTCACTTCTGTTTCGGGCAAGAGCTGGGTCACTGGAGACGAAACAGAGGATGGCAAAGATCCCAGGTGGAGAGGAGGGCTGTGGATTATGTGGGGATCAAGTGGAAGACGTCAGGCATGTGATACTGGTCTTCCCAGCACTGGATCACTGCAGGAGAGGTTGGGGAACCCCCACATTGGAAGAGGTTCTGAGGTGGAGCGGCTGGAATGGGTGCGAGAGGCAAAGGTGTTGCTGGGGTGTTGGTGGAGATCTGGGCATATGGGTCTAGCATGAAAAGATCTCGCTAGCAAGGTATCCGTCAAAAAGGATTACATATTCATATTTTTCAGTTGGGACATTATGGCAGATAAAGACTTTGGGTTATGCAATTTAAATTGCATTACCAGTTACGAAAATAGAAATACATCTTTTGATGACTGGGAATCTCATATGCTGTAGTAGTATCCATTGACCACGTGTGACCGCTAGCATTGTATTCTACTGATATAGTTGAATAGATACTGCGGGAGATGTTGACGACTTAAAATATCATATTTCGCTAATGTCCGTGATTAACTGTAATTAAGGTTGTTTTTTTTAGATGTAACAGTGATGGATGCCAATTATACAATTGATGAAATACTTGGAGTTCAAGAATACAACTTAAGTGACCTAGAACTGGATACCGAAGTAGAAGTGGTGTTGAAGTTTAACGAAGTTAGTAATCCTTATAAAATAGGATGTTTAAAAATATTGAATTCGCACCTTTCAGAAAAGGACAGACACTTAAATAGTAACTTCTATAGATATACAGTACTTTGTTTAGTTGTTGAACATTCCAATAGTTTTGCTACAGGTGACTCGTTCTCTTTAGTGAAGTGCAGAAGAGAAAAATGCATATTAAACTTTTTCAATTTTTTTAATCGTCATTGCAAGGCATATTTTCTATATTTTAATGAAATTAATAAGTACTGTTTTATATTTTGTTGCAGAGATTCACAATCACTTTAAAAATGCATTTGACCGCCGAGTAAGTATATTATGATGACATTCGTATTTATTCTCCAAAGCATCGCCCTTTATTTTAATTTTGATCCAGATCCTCTGCGACACTAACACTACTGTTTAAAACAGTCCCTCTTTTCTAAGATTTTAAACATGTGACAACGTATATTATGACGTGCTGCTTGTCAAAGTTTGCAGTCTACTGACCCATAATTTGTTAATAACGACAGGAGTACCGTTTAACCATTAGATGTAGTAGAGATCTATTCTACTTGACCCGATCCCGCCTCGGCGGCGCAGTGGGTAGCGTGCTCGGTAACTGCGTCAGTGGTTCTAGGTTTCGATACTGGACCTAGGTGGGTTGGCTTCTTTCGGGCGAGAGAGATGCCCCAAGTGGTGTGCGATGGCATTTGCACGTAAAAGAACCCTCTCTACTTTGCAACGAGTAGATGAGGCAAAATTCCCAGGTGTAGGTGTTGGTCCCCTAACGTCGGTGGAGTGCCCCAACTAACAGTAGACCGACGATAAATAAGCATAGGGGTTGCAGCTTTGGTCGGCACCCTGCTGCGGAAAAATTCTGTCCAATAGATCACTCTTGTGTCCATTCTGAGGGACAAGATGGGTACCCGACCCAGCCATCGGCGGGAAAAGGGTTAGGAGCTGCTTTGCTATTCTACTTGACCTATACTGTATTTATATTGGATCTAATTTGAATTGGCTTTTGTCTGATAATTGCATTTTTATTGTGAAACGATCCCCAAATTAATTTTAACGCCGTCATAAATCCCTACATTACGACATTGAAACTTCTAAGAGAAAGCACTTTTTTAAAAGAGTTCCAACATCAAACGAATTAAAATTATTGTCATTTTCAGTAAAACTCCAGATTTGAGGTACAGTTTAGCACTATGCGACGACGAGAAGCAATTTTTATCCAAACGACGGCAACACGTCTTCCGTGCTCTGCAACAATTGTTGGACGATGGAAAAGGTCCAAGAAATTTTCGCGAGGTGTGTTGTTTGTTTAGATATCGCTTCTTTTCGCTCGTAATAATTGCTACAGGTGCAAAATAGGTATTTTGAATTCCATGCATGATGTTGTTCTTTCCGATTATAATGGGGACCTCACTTGATTTGGCAGACGAATGGTCTGGAATGACCTACCTATAGCTTAAGTTACACTTGTAAAGCAACTCAATTTAATACTTCTTGTAGTCAGTCTAAACAACGGTTTAAGAAAATGAAACCACGTTTTTGCATATAGGTACCTACTATTGGCCTTTTAGGATCTGGAGGAGGATTTCGTGCGATGGTTTGCCTAAGTGGCGTTTTTAAAGCCCTCTCAGATAGTGGCATTCTTGACTGTGTCACATTTGCTGCTGGATTGTCAGGATCTGCCTGGTTAGTGTGCTACTCACTTTGATGCTAATACTGTGTTTGTTCGTTAGAAGAAACGGATGAAGCACTTAGTTACCATATACTTTTTAATCGCTTCTGTCTATAGGTATTTGTCTACGTTGTATTCCCATCCTGACTTTCCAGGCAAAAGTCCTGGCGAACTTCAAGAAGAATTGAAATCAAGCATCGATCAAAGTCCTATTTGGCTCTTGAATCCGAGGAGTTTACTCCGCTATGCAACTGATATGTTTAGTAAACAAAGAACTGGTCAACCCATTAGTTTTACCGACTTTTTTGGACATATGCTTGGTGATACGTTGTTGGTAAACGTATGTATACATTTATTTTTAAATCACTCATTTTTAACAATCTATAATTTTTTTCTCTTCTTTTATTGCTTGATTTGTAGAGGTTGGATGTAAAATTGACCGACCAGCGCGATAAGTTAAAAGAAGGGAAAATACCTTTTCCCTTGTACACTTGTCTACACGTTAAGAAAAATGTGATGGCTAAAGTATTTCAAGGTGTGCTATAGTTTGAAACTATTTTATTTTTAAATCTTCATTAATTTTTATATCTTCTAAATATTTTCAATTCAAAAACGAAATTAGAATGGATTGAATTTACCCCTTACGAAGTTGGGATTGCGAAATATGGGACTTTCATGGATACTGCAAATTTCGGCTCAAAGTTTTATTTGGGGAGGCTAGTGAAACGATTTCCGGAATTTCCACTGCATTATCTTCAAGGTGATTCCTCTTACAACTTCATTTATTTTTAAATTGTAATACAGTACTAGTGCATCACTTGCGCCTATTTTTTTATGGTTTTCATTCAGGAGTTTGGGGTAGTGCTTTTTGTATCTTATTTCGACAACTGATGAGAGAAAAAGCAAACACTGATTTGGTCCAAGTGGTACGGGATTCAGCTAAACACCGAAACGAAGAAGATTTTAGAGCAGAATTCGGTAATTCTTTCTGAAATATTTTAATGTATATTAAAATAGATAAAATACCAAACCGATGATTGGGTTTTTTTTTTCATTTTAATAACATAATTACGTCTTATAGTAATGAGTGAACAAAAAGTTCAATACATTTTCTTCATTGTAGAAAATTTCAAAATTGATGATGGAGATTCAGGACCGGACGACGAATCGGAAAATGGTAAAGAGAGTCCCGAGGAATTTAGGCAATTACTAAACGGTAACGGTGAAGCATCAGCTAACAATGGAGATCAATCGCAATCAAATGACAAGAAGTAAGTAGCTTGAAAAATAAGACTACACCAAACCTTGACACTGAGACAAACCTTTTTAGAACAAGTCAAAGTTTTAATTAAATTTATCTTTTATATTAGCCTTTCTGACCAACTTAATGATGGCGGGACTACAGAAAGAATGTCTATTTGGAGCAATATTGTGATGAAAATAATGAAAAGTTCGAGTTTCAACACTCTGTCCGGGAGAGCAGCTTCCATTTTCAATCCTCTTCGTGGTCTTACACTTCAATATCTCTATCCAATTTCGCCTTTTTCTCCAACAACTCCAACTGATGGCAAGTTTAAAAATTTATAAAAGTATCCGAAACAAAATACTGTAGTTTAAATGCCTGTATAGCACATGGATGTGTTTTATAATATATAGAAGTGGAATTTAAAGGCAATCACGAAGCTTTATCGACGGAGCACAAAACTTTATACTTAGTCGACAGTGGTCTAACATTCAATTCGCCTTATCCGTTATTGCTACGACCACAAAGGGGAGTGGATCTCTTCTTGTCATTTGATTTCAGTGCTAGAAAGTCAGATCAGACGCCGCCTTTTAAGGTAAAGAAACATATCAAGGCCCACTGCTTTACTACAGCGGTCTTCAAACTGTGTTCCGCGGAATCCCAGGGTTTCGCCGTACATCTTTGGGGGTTCCACGAATAACAATGAAAATTCGTTAACAGCAGCAAGATATGCTTTTCTAAAGGTGGGATGGGGTTCCGTGAGTCGACAAAGTTTGAAGACCGCTGCTTTACTAGAATCTTAATAGGTGTAGTTACCTAGTTGAATAATGAACTCCACCGTTTCTATAACTTAGGAAGTACTGCTGGCAGAAAAATGGGCTTTGACTAACAAAGTACCGTTTCCGCCTATTGAAAATATTGTTCGTACTAAATACGCGAAAGAACCTGTACGAGAATGCTATGTCTTTGAGCATCCCGATGATCCATATTGCCCCGTCATTTTACATTTTGTCATCATCAACAACAAATTCAAGAAGTATAAAGCTCCAGGTAAATTAATTTTGGTTTGAAGATGATGTAGTATTTATTGACTTGTTTGAATTTTTTTATCATCTAATATTTCCCCCCTTTCTTTAGGAGTACCACGAAAGACCAAAGAAGATTTAGCATTTGCAGATTTTCCCATCTTTGACGATCCTGATCAGCCCTTCTCCCTTTATAATTTTAGCTACACACATTTACAGTTTGAGCGAATATCACAATTGATGGAATTCAATACAAAACTCAATGTGGAAACCATCAAATCAGAGATTGCAAAGATCATCGCTTGTAAACGGGAAATAGCACCACGTCCACCAATAACTTTAGCGGATGTTGCCCGACTTAAACTGAAATTCTGCAACAAAGATGCTGCAAATAAACTGAACGCCTATGTGCGAAGTTTTTCCAAAAAAGACAAATATTGGGTGAGCAAGTGGAGAAATAATAATAGTGCAGCAAGTAATACTACTGGTAATGGGACTTCTAATGGTGCACCATCTACTTCAGCAGACTTATCTAATGAACAACGCTCTGAAACATAAGCCACATTTATAAATTTAATAAATTTTGGAACGCATATTACACGTGCAGCTGAGTATCGTGGTCGTGAGATTTGCTAGGTGGTCAACAAAGTGGAAGCAGTCAGTATAAATATCATATTTTTCACGTTTTTTTTCTTATCTTAACTATACTGGTAGTGCTGCAATGTGAGAATGATTTTATTGGTGACACGTGTTTTAGGGGATTTTGAAAGTGACGATCTTTGCTTTCATAACTTGTGCATATCATTAAATTATAATGAAGTATGGTAAGTACGGTGTCCGAAACAACTGTTGAACCGTATGGAGAGTTAATTTTTAGAATTCCTTTGGGTCCCTCAATTTGTATCTCGTGTTGTAAATATTTACTAGGAACTACAAGGTGCAAATATTAGAATATGTGATACTTGTTATACTCCTGTACATACTGCAACTGTCAAAGGTTAAGGGAAGACATTGGGTTCATACTGTAGCATAAAAATAATTGATACTATATCTATTAACTAGCATCATTTCAAGTCTGTGTTTTATCTTGAATTATTCTTCACTGAAAATTCGTAACAATTAAATCGTACTGCTTGTAATGTTGCCGTTGTCCTTACCTATAGCTGTTTAGTTCTTGGAGTTTAAACTTTAGGCTAATACACTTTTAATTATTACAGGTATTCACTCTATGAATTTCTTTAATTATTTTGTGCAATGACAAACTTGATGTTTGACTCTTCAGATCTGGGAAGATAAACGACTAGAAGACAGTAAAGAGAAGTGAAAGTCGTATTCAAGGCCTGTAACAAAGGTAGAGCTAAAGTAGTTTAATTAATCTCGCTCGGACAAAGCTTCACTGTACCAGGTAAGGGGGTAATTTGTAAGCATTTTATAAAAGGATTTATTTGGAAAGCGGCCCTCACACGATTAGTATTACTGTCAGTCAGTGGCGTAGCCAGGGGGTATACACCCTATCAAGTCATATCCCCAGCCCTTCAGAATATCCTAGTTCATGCTATCGACAGTCATATCCCCTTCCTTCAGAAAATCCTGGCTATGCCACTGCTGTCAGTTCTTCACAATATTGACAATAATGCTGATTGTGTGAGGGCAAATACTGATGTAGTGTCAGTATTGTGGGCGTAGCCAAAATACTGACCATATATTGATCGTTTCAGGGCTATACTGTCAACATTTGGTTGTTTGTTGGTGTTTAAGGTCCCGTCAACTACAAGGTCATTAGAGACCCGTCCACTGCATAGTTCTAATGCATATGCTGCACAGACACTACACAACTGCGACGATTATTGGGTATTAGCAGTACCCAGCTTTCCCGAGCGACCACCCATGTCAGTACTAACTGGGCTTGCGTTGCTTAACTTCAGTGATCAGACGAGAACTGGTGTGTCCAACGCAACTCGCCGCTCCCTCAACATTTGGTCAGTATGAATCAAGTGTGCAATGATGAAGCTCATGCTGCCGATGTCTCCTACTGTGTTTCACTTATTGCTGTAGGAGAAATATGGCTTGAAAGTTTTAACTTTTTGAAAGACAGAAAAACAACAAGCAGCTCCTAACCCTTTTCCCGCCTATGGCAGGATCGGGTACCCATCTTGTCCCTCTGAATGGACATAAGGGCGATATATTGAACAGTGTGTTTCCACAGTCGGTTGCCGACCAAAGCTGCAACCATATGCTTATTTTCGTCGGTCTACTGCCATTTACTGCTTATTCTAAACCAGTCGAAGTAATCCTCAAGATCAGTTACTTTAATGTAATTTATCTAAATTTAAAATATCCATTTTTCAATCCAATGCCTTTTTTTCTTTGTGGTGCATGTTAAACTGCATAAAATAATGGCAATATAAGCTATTTTTTCTGTTATCCTGAGTGAAATGAGAAACAGAAAACGCCAAACGAATGCTGAGGGCTCGTTATGAATACTGACGAACACTGATGTGTGAGGTGCTTGAATAACTGAAGTACCTTTTACCCGGTTGTTCTATTTTGCATTCGATCGTTCGATGGAACGAATAAGCCCCAGTCAGTGCCGGATTTATATATTGAGAGGCCCTACGCTATTTCTATTTCAATTAGGCCCTTTTCTTAAATTTTAAAGCCTGATAAATGTCGAGGCCCTAGGCCTCAGCCTAATTAGCCTAATGGTAAATCCGGCACTGGCCACAGCTTCTATATTTTAAAGTGTAAGATGGGAGAAAGATTGGGGAATATTCGTGGACTTCAACGTGAAGTGTTTTGCAACAAACTTAGTGTTGTGCTTGTATGGCGTTATCATAGTTGCATTCCATTTTGAAGTGCATTCTGCACTGGAGAATGAAAGGTAAAGCGGGGGTTACACGCTCAGTCTGGCATCAGTTCAGTCCATGATCTTGATCAAGAATAGACTGATGCCAAACTGATGGATTGATGGATGACATTACACCATCAGTCTCCTCAAAACCCCTGATTGCACAAAAGAAACGATGGATTGCAATAAGGAAAAAGCTTGTATTGCAATTACAATAGGTTTAGCAACAAGTGGTAAAAGGCAACGTAGGACCAGGGGCGGATCCATATGGGGAGCAAAGCAGCAATTACTCCACCCTCAATGCCCCAACTGGGGTGAAGCCATTTTTGACAAAGCAAGAGACATGCATGAAGAAGATACCTTGCTAGTGAGATTTTTCATGCTAGACCCATAAGCCTAGATCTCCACCAACACCTTTGACTTTTTCACCCATTCCAGCCGCTCGACCCCAACACCAACCACCCCTGAACCTCTTCCAATGTGGTGGTTCCACAACCCTCCCCTGCAGTGATCCAGCGCTGGACATGCCAGTATCACATGCCTGACGTCCTCCACGTGATCCCCACAGCCCTCCTCTCCACCTGTGATCTTTGCCATCCTCTGTTTCTTCTCCAGCGACCCAGCTTTTGACCAAAACAGAAGGGAGCCCTTCCGCATATTGTTTCACATGTATTGTACTCTTATAAGTCTTTCTCTGGTTCCAACAGTTGTACAGGGATTGTTGCAGGCAGTGCCGGATTTAGCTATTGAGAGGCCCTAGTCTATTTCAATTTTCAGGCCTTTTTCAAGCCCGTTTCTTAAGTTTTGAAGCCCGCTAAATGTTGAGACCATAGGCTTCAGCCTACTGAGCATAGTGGTAAATCCAGCACTTGGTCCCAGAGACTGGGGAGGGGTTAAAACGCATGTGTCTCCAAGCAGTGACTGACACCAGACTGATGAAAGGCGCTCACACGATCAATCTGATGTCAGTCACACACAGGCTGACGAAAATTATCAAAAAATTTAAAAATCCGTCAATCCATTCCATCACTCTGCCAGTCATCGTGTTATAACCCCCGCTATACAATCAGTCTGGCGTCATTCTGACCACAGTCATGGACTGAACTGATGCCAGACTGAGCGTGTAACCCCCGCTTATGATTTGGTTACCTAACCTAACCAAGCCATTCATTTGACATCGAATTTCGCGGGCCGAGCGCATAAAATAGAAGCCGTGGCTTGTTTGAACGATCAAACGAACGAATGCATGATGGTATCGTTCGAAATCGCATTTAATTCTACAAACCGGGTAAAAGGGAACGTGCAAAATAGAACAACCGAGTAAAAGGTAAAGGCTCCCTCACACCAACGCGAAACAATCGCAGTCGCAGCGGAATTTTCGCCACAAGTACACGCACCGAACAGGAGCACGCGCTGCGACGAGGTGGATTCGCCTTGATATGCACACCAACGCGTCAGTTTAGTTCTTTTTTTGACCAGCTTGTTCTCATTAATTCTATTATTTTTTAGGTGAGCGCCATCTTGTTCTATCAGAATTCGAACAATGATGACGTTTAAAACCGTGCGTGCAGCGATGTTAACTAAATCGCTGCACTTTCGCAACCGCGGGCGCGATACATTCGCTTCGGTGTACACATGACCATTGCTCTTCATGGGTGGTGTTTGATGCGAATAATTCGTCGCGAAACATCCGCGGCGACTGCGTTTTATTCGCGTTGGTGTGAGGGAGCCTTAAAGCGTGTCCAATTTTTGAATTTAGCAGTCGTGCCAGTGCCAAGCAATTAAGGCTCCCTCACACCAACGCGAAACAATCGCAGTCGCAGCGGAATT